>BSBK01001013.1:0-552500 GCA_027943335.1 Chamaecyparis obtusa
AGGATATATTACATATAATATACATACATATATAATATATACATTAATATATATATATATGTATATGTATGTATATTATATATTATACATAGCATATATATATATAGACATACATATATATACATGTATATATATATATACATGTATATATATATATATACATGTATATATATATATACATGTATATATATATACATACATGTATATATATATATACATGTATATATGTATGTATATATATATATATGTATGTATATATATACATATACATATATATATATATATATACATGTATATATATATATATATATATATATATACATGTATATTATATATTATATATATATACACATGTATATATATATATATACATACATATATATACATGTATATATATATATATATGTATATATATATATATATATATATATACATATATGTATATATATACATATATATACATGTATATATATATGTATATATATATATACATTAATGTATATATATATGTGTGTGTGTATACGTTTGATAATTTACAAAAGAAAGGAATTTATCCTGTTAATAGACGTTCTCTATGTGAAAAGAGAGAGGAGTCCATTAACCACCTTTTCTTCTCTTGTTAAACCAGTATGCTTGGCTCCTTAGACAGAGGTTGATGGCTATGTTCAATAGGAAGTGGGTCTAGTTGAAGGACCCACAAGTGGATTTTTTTGGTTGGTTTGACCCCTTCTTCTCATCCTCTTACCAAAGAATTGTGGTGACACACTCTCCTATATGATAGCTAGGATTAATGGAAGGAAAGGAACAATTTGGTTTTTTTAGGAATAAATTTGTATGTGAGAAAGTTCTACTTTACTCCATAGTCAACAACATAAAGGAAAACACGAACACAATTTACCCTATTACTCATAAGACCCCTCCATCTAAGGATTGGGACATGACCAGACACTGGAGTCTCTCAAATTTCCTCCATAATTATAAACATCCCATGGGGGAAGTTAAAAACATGGTTAAGTGGTCCCCCTCCCCCCAATCCTAGTTGGGTCAAATTAAACTTTGATGGCTCATCCCTTAGCAATCTAGGTTGTGCAGGAAGGGGTTCTATCATTAGAGATTGGCCACCATGTTGTTTTCCTTTTTTATTAACCTTGTCTCTTAGATGACCTACGTGGCAGAAGTCTATGTGGCTTATCATGGAGTTGAGTTGGCTATCACGCAGGGTTATAGAAAAATAATAGTGGAGGGTGACACTAGAAATGGCATAATGATGATCACAGAAAAGAGTACTCCAAGATGAGAAATGACTGATGTCATAAAGAAAATCAAATATCTTCTTGCCACAGTGGAAGGTTATAGATTCCAACACATTTATCAAGAAGGAAATAGTGTCGCTAATAGGTTGGTGGCAATAGGTCGATTCACAAAAACCATGATAACTTTGAATGAGTTCTAAGATCTTCTTGATGTGGTTCATGTGGAGATCACCAGGATATTTCTAAGCATGATAATAATGATTCTTTCAGTTAAATTAATGATGACACAAAAGGAGCATACTTTCCTTGGGGTTTGAGATTTGGGTCTTTTATTTTACCCTAGCTTTGTGTTTTCATTTCATCTTGTGTTTCATTTGGTAAAATTTGTTCTCTCTGCAACATGGTGGAGACCTAAATTAAATCAAACTTGATTCCTATGAAGAGTTTAAAAGTAACTCCCAGTGTGGAAAATCATTGAGGAGGGCCATATTAACAAGTATGTGGATGGTATGAAGGGATACAACCCTAACATGTCAAAAACTTTTGAAGAGTCTTGGGATGGTGGAAAAGTTTGCATTGAAGGTGTGTCATATGTGGTCTCAACATAAACTATAGTTGTAGATACAAGCCTCCTTATAGAGGGGAAAGTGATTCCTTGTAATTCAGTTGCAAAATGATTTCAAGAGACTTGGAATCAAAGGATGTGGCAGTTGTCCTCATCAAGTTAATAACACTGAAAGGTAGATTCAAAATATTCCACTCCCATCTTTTTCCTATGTTGAATCATTTTCATAGGGATGTCAACATTAATTTACCCTTTTGGATTTATTTCTTGTTGTCTCAATATGTTGCAAAAGTTAAGAATAAATATGAGCCCCCTCTACACTAGGGCCTTATTCTACATCTTTATAAATTACACCCGACTCTTACTCCCCAAGAAGGCCTTTCCCCATTTGTCACTATGGATCTTAACAACCCAAAATTCACCCCAGTCTGCTTGTTAGCCAGAGAATCTACCAAAATTCCCCCTCCCTTGGGTCCAATAGAGTCAACCCCCTTAGGAAGGCTAAATGTAAAGCTCTGGGCTTATAACAACCTAAAGAGGACCTAGTTGAGGTATATGATGATTTTTCTTCTTCTTGGTCCATGGAGTTGGCCTAGACTCCTAAGAATTCTATAACAAATTTCCCTTCCCAATCCTTAAATCCCCCCTACCCTATTGCAATCCAATTGCCTTGGAGACCCTGTTGTTCCTAAAATAATTCCCCCATGTTGTGGTTAAAAATGATACCTATGATGATCACTATGATTTGGACACTATTGGGATAAAGGTGGATGAACTTTGTGTATTTATAATAGATAGAATGACATTTGCAAATGACTTATTCTGCAACTCTAAATTACGAGGAGAAATATTAATAGATTGGAGGTTGTGGCTGAGGTGGAGAAAAAAGGGGTGAATTGGATTGAAGGGAAGGGTGATGAGAGTATGTGGGTTGTTGCAGATCATTTCACCCAGAAACTCAACAACTAGGAAATCATAGAGGAGAAGATGAAAGACCTCAAGGACCAAATTCCCACAGAGGAGGAGAAAAATGAAATGGGTAGTGCACTGGCTAATGTGAAGGTTATCACTCCTAGTTGAATAGAAAACTCCAGGACCTAGCTACCTAAAACAAGAAGATGTTGGAAAACACCACTGAGTCCATCGATTCTCTTTAGTTGGAGATGGGAGAAAAAAAAGGCTAAATGGAGAAAGAGAGAGAGGAAAGTTTGCAAGTTGCTCTCAAAGGTGATGTGGCCTCTTGTAAAGATTCTACTAGACATCCTCATAAATAGAGGTCCTTCATGGATAAGATAAAAGTGCTTAACAAAGATTGGAAAGGGGTGGAAAGGGGTTCCTTTGGACCCCAAGTAGTGTTGGTCGACTAGCTAGGTTTTTTGGTATTTAGTTATTTTTTGTAAGTTTGTTGGCCTAGTTTACTAAGTTTTTTTTGTTGTTGGTTCTGATCTTAGTTTTTGTTCCTTTAGTTAGTTAGTAGTTTGAATTCACTTGTTGTGAATTCTTTTTGTGTCATATGTTCAGATTTGATGTTACTTTAATTGTCAAGTTCAGCTCTTGTCTCACTTGAACTAATCAGAACATTAGAAGCCATTTTTTTAATATTTTTTACATATTATTTATGATTGGTTGTTGGTTTTACTTATAATTTTAAAAATTAAAAATGATAGGGTTTAAATAATAAATACAATGAAAGAATAAAAATTCACAAAATAAAATATGTATTATAAATAATAGAAATTAGAAAATAACATTGTTTCTATCATTTACATAATTTAAAAGACAAAATTAAAATTAATTATTATTGTTCAAACTATTTGAAGACATTAGAACCCTTACTAAGATTGGACTGAACTAAATGACTACTTAAGTTTTTTCAATGTTAATTCCAAATTGACTTGATTGAACAACCATAATCCATTTATCATTATTCTCCAAGACAAAAACTTTAACTAATTAAGAAAGATAAGAGGGCTGAAAAAAGTTCCAATACAAATAACAAACTAAATCACATTTTGAAAAAGGACAAATACTTGTCATTACATACTACTTGTTTAATTATATATAACACTATATCAATACTATAAACACTATTCATCATTTTCACATGGTTTTATTGAAACATCATATAAAAGGAAACTTTGGACCTCCAAAACACACTTCTCCATGGTCTGTGACTTCATTGCACTAGATATCAAAGTAGAAATGATTTTGAAACATATTATCATTTTCACATGAGTTGATCATTTTCCCAATATCCATATACAAGCTCATGTTGCAACACTCACTTGTAGAAGGTATGATGTTGAACTTACTCTCCTAATTTCCCCTTTCTAACTACTACTTATAAATATTAGAAACAAAGTTTGTTTATTTTTCCGTCCTACCATCAATGATTGGTTGTTCTTTTCCCTTTCCATTTTAAGAATGAAAATTCATAAGATTAACTAAGAAAAATTATCATAAATGAACAAAAAATAAAAAATAATAAAAATTAGAATATAGTTTTATTCTTATTATTTACACAATTTATAAAACAAAATTAATTATTAATAAAAAATCATTCTAAAATATTTGAATCCATACCAAAATGGGAACTAATTAAATGACTACTTAAATGTTTTCCATGTCAATTCAAAAATCATAGTTCATGTACATGTAGTCTCTCAACAAAAAAAATAGCCAATTAAAAAAGATAAAATATAGTACGTAAATTTTTGAATTCAATTGTATGTAAATTTTTATTAATTAAGAAAGATATGATATAATACCCAAACTTTTGAATTCAACTCTGTCTTGATTCCTTTGAAAAAAGGAAAGTTAAAAAAAATAGAAAGCAGATCAACCAAATAAGATAAGATGGGCCAAAAGTGTCCATTATTTTCTACTAGATCTACATGTAAAAAAGTTCCAATACTAATAAGAAACTAGATCAAGTACCATGACTCCATTTCAGCAATGCACTTTGAAAGCATACATATTGCAGGCAATGGTGAAATGATAGTATTGAATATGGTCAAGCACAAGGCCCATCACGATACTCCCCAGATATTACAGGAAACTCCCCACCGGTACCTTCATAATGTAATATCCATTCCTCTAATGGATATAATGGTTGTCCGCCCTTCACTTTGCATGTTGCTCCATCTCCATAAGCCACCGAGCAGTCAATCACTACATCATATGCTTTGCAATATTTACAACTGTTTGTCACCAGTACAGATTTTAAAATAGGCGTATAATGGTAGTGTGATACTATCATATACGGCTGACATGGTTTATCCGCCGCACTTTTATCTGAAGAATAATGGTCACTCATTTATCATTCAACAAGATAATCAATCAAACAATTTGTTACATGTTTTATCTTGATATATGTAAGATTTCAAAATCTTCTTATCGATTCATGATTTAATATAAAAACTATCGATCTAATCGCTATGCTTCTTGATAAAATTGTGTGTGAGTTTTTTAGCATCAACATTTCAGATCATATTCAATGATCCATCATTAGAATGAGAGAGTATAAGAATGCCAAAAGATAATAGGAAGCAGACTAAGACTCAATCTTCTTTTTTATCGAGTCTTGATTCTATTATCTTTTGGGATTCTTATACTCTCTCATCGTAATGATGGATCATTGAATATGATCCAAAACGTTGATGCTTAAAAACTCACATACAGTCTTATTTAGAAAACACAACAATAAGATCACAAATTATAGAAATCTATTATCGTTAAACTATTTATCTAATCAAAATATAAAATTATCTAATCAAAATATAGAAATGGGTTGAATTGTAAGAGATTAAATCGACACCTGGATGATTTTTGGAGTTGGAATTCAAGCCTTTAGTTGAATCTGCATTATGCAAGTCTCCAGAGTTTGCCGATGATAGTGATAGGAAAATAAAAAGTATTAAGCAAAAGAGAACCTTAGGCACTCCCATGGCTTCCGATATTTTGCTAGTCTCGCAGACTGAATTTTACATTATCTCACAGCTACTTATAATGATTGTTTCTATTTCAGCTTGTAATGATCAGATAGAGATGGCTTTCAGATAGAGATGAAATTAATTAGTCCAAACATTTAAACAGCGAATAAACTTTCTCTGATTGGACGTCGGTGTGCTGTCCTGATTTTTTTAAACAAATAAAGCAATGGAGTTTTTTAAAACTGAAAATAAACAAAGAATGTTTGATATCGATTGGGATGAAAGCAGGAGAATCGCTGTTATCGGTTTCAGTATAAATACTGAATGTCCAAATTAAGGTAATGGATTACTTATGTTTGTTGAGAAATTAAAATGCTCGTCCAAATAATACTCGTTATCGGATTCCATCATAAAATATATGTTTTGGGTAAATAAAATATAATTATTATATCAATTATGTTATATTGATTTAAAACCTAATTTCTAATAGTGCGATGCTGCTATTGCTAAATTAGCATATTATAATAGTTTGTGTTTTTTTTTTTTAATATGTTTTGATAGAATGATTTAATATAATTATAATTCAATAAATGACACTCTTTTCTATTAAGTTTGTTTTACAATATAGTGCATGTCTTTATATGGTCAGGTCTTTACTAATTTCTATTTCTATTCACTTAATTTTACATCATCTATATTTATACACATTCTATTAGAGTTGTTTTAAGTAGTTATTTATTAAACCAACATTTATGAAAATCTTTATCAATTTTTATTATATTTTTAATAGAGGATTTTTCATCCACAAAGTTGTTTATAACTAGTTCTTAGGTAGAAACTAGGCCTAAGGGATATCAATTCTTTGAAAGTTGCCTAGGACACGATCCTAGTCTCGTCCATTATGATGTTTGAGCCTTGCACTTAGCAATACTTGATTCCTAGTGGGCTCATTAAGAATTATTCAACTTCACCAACACACCAAGGGTCCATTGACATCTCCATTAATTTGGTTATTGTCTCGAACCTAGCACTTTCCTATTTTAAGTCATGATGAACACCTCCAGATGTTGGAAGGGGAGGGGGGAGGGAATCAACAAGCACAAAAACCTAACTATTTTGAAAAACAGTCTTAATAATTAACATTGATCCAACTAACTATCAATGAAAGATATTGCAATCACAACACATAAGAACACCAAATTTACATGGAAAACCCAACGCAAAAAAAACTATGATGAGAATCACACTCAATATACGAATATTATTATTACAATATTTATTTTAGGCTCACTTCCATGGAAGCACATTGCTCCCTAGAGAAGGATTTATAAGCTAAGATGCACTACCTTAAGACAATATACAAATTTGCACAAGCTACAGAAAGAAAAAATAATCTTCTAACAAGCACAAGGAAATGATGAAATGAAAAGATATAGGATCTCCTAATCAAACACTACAACGGCTCATTCAAACTCGTGCTCTTCTACTTATGCTCTTTCATATTCACATTACATCGACTTCACATTTGATATGTTATCAATCTATATAGTCCACCATGATTTATACTCGTACTCTCTCCAACTCTTCCAATCATATGTCTATACATATCAATTTGATTAATCATAATTATAACTACGTCAGCTACTATAGAGATAAGCATTATTTTCATAAAGTCAACCACCTCAAGTATTTAAGTCCAATGCATTCCACCCCATGAGATGAAGGGACCCAAATAAATCATAAAATGCCTCTAATAAATGATTTCATCTAAGCACAAGCATCACAACAACCTCTGAGGTTGAAGCCAAACAAATTGTGAAGTAAGACATTAAAGCACATTAAATGATCGATCCAAAGATACTCTCTGATGCACATGAAACCATTCAAATCACACCATGTCATAAAAAAACCTATTCCAACCTCTTAAATATTTTTTGCATCAATCATTTCACTATAATCAGTTGAGTTAGCCAGAGACCAACACAAACAAGCATGTCGCAGTCAAAACAACATATCTACACTTGCATAGAAAACCAACATCAAATATATGAACTAAAACACTACAAATACATTAGAAAAATATCCACCAAACTACATAATATAAATTACTAGTGTATAGAAATGCAGAGCGTTCTCTAAACTTGTCTTGACTATTTCTGATAGCTAGCCTTGTTGTTAGCAAATAGAAAAACACAACTTCATCCTCTAAACTTCTTTGGACCTAAAAAAAATAATAGTACAACATTCATAAACCATACATTATAGAACCAAAACTAAAATCCACTAAACTCTTATGCGGAGGAATGCATCTGGAGCATTCTCTCACAAGGACTTCAAATTCTCTTTCCTACATATTCCAACTTCCCATAACTTCATCTTCTAGACACATGACATACTTGTTGAATATGCAAGACAATTGCGAGGGGGAGTGAATTAGTTGTCCACAAAATTTTAAACTTTAAGATAACTTTAATCAATTTTACTAAACATATTTTAAACCTTAATTATAGAAAGATGAAAACATGAAAGCACATCAATTACCAAACACATGATTTACACTATATTTATGTGGAAAACTTTGTTAAGGAAAAAACCATGAATAATATTATTATCAAATATATATACACCTACTAGGGTGACATAGATTAAGGTGATTTTACAAAGAAGATCACTATCGATGGGCCCACTGTCCAAAGAGATAAGGGTCACTACCTAAAAGAAGGATAAAAGAGAATAGATCCGCCAATGATAAATAACAACAACTCAATTGATTGGTCTATAGATACCTTCGACTCACTACTTTTGGTAAATAATACATGAATATCCACACTATCCTCAAATACTCTTCACAACTTCTCAAACATTACAAGGAGATAGATCCTCTTTCACACAAGCATATACAAATGCCACACATATATGATCCCATACCACAATGATTTAACCTTTATTTATACCAATATTTAATTGTGAGGTCTTCCACTATTGGTTAGGTAATTAGTTGCACATAATTCAAATTTGGTTGGCACTAACATTTCCATGGTGGGGAGGAATGAGAAGTAGACCACAACATGTCATAGATGGGACCACAAATATCACCATGCATGTTACATTCCATCTTACATACACTAAGACAAATAATTCAAGTGTAAATACCCAAGGTTGACCAAACCCAAAGTAGAATTACTATCAAATTTCTAAATTAAGTCTCCAAAGACAAAAATCTTGAAAGATCTAAAATAAATTAAGCTAAAGACATTAACAACTCATCTTCAAAAACATGCCATCAGAAATTGTCATGCAAAGAAATGTGAAGCATGCATTTCATGTAGAGCCATTGTCAGTCAAAACTATACACCGACATATGCCAATTCCATTGTAACTTATTTTAAACCAAAAAATATTGAAATAAACATCTTTAAATAGTCTTCGTCATCGTATCAAAATCTTAGCAATAGATTCTCAACATATAGAGTATACAGAGAAATATATTCAATATTGAGTACACAAAAAATAGTCACTAATGACAACAACAATTTGACATCAGTGAAAATCATACCAACTCCTCAATTACTCAAACAACTCATTTTTCTCAATTCACCAATAATCTCCCCATTTGTCATTAATGGCAACACACCAATGAAAAAAAGCAAAAAAAATAAATTTACCATACAAAATAAACTAGAAACTCTCTCCCTTTGACATCAATGGTAAAGGACAAAGATGAAAACAAATCACTCATTATGCTCAGCCCCCCTAAGATATACAAATTATCTTACAGTAGTACATAGCTCACTCTAAGAGGTAGCCAACATCACTAGTTCAGACTAAGAAATATGCATGAAGTTCACTGGACTAATGCACATCTAAATGTATTTAGATTTGAAAATAAGGAGAAATCACCCACAATTTGTCTCTAAGATACTCAAAAGTATCCTTAGGTAGTACCTTGGTAAATAGTACATGTTAGCAATTTGTTCCTTTGTAGGTACATAGTCAAGATTTACTTCATTTCTAAATATTTTTTCTCTCAAAAATTGATACTGAATTGAAACGTGTTTTGTCTTTAAATGGAACTTACCAAATTCTTTGAAATTTTTATAGCACCAATATTGTTACATAAAATAAAAATAGGTTCATCAAACATTATTTCAATGTCCTTCAAAGTTTGTTTCATCCATAATATTTGGGTTCAACATGAAATAGAAATAATATATTTAGCTTAAGCAGTACATAGTGATACATAATCATGTTTCCTACTTGACCAAGCAAGCAACCTAAGTCCAAGAAATAAAACTCCTCCACTTGTACTCTTTGTTTCATCAGCACATCCAACCCAATCATCATTTCTATAAGTCATCAAAGTAAAGTCTGATCTTCCAGGTTAACACAGTCCAAAATATTCAATTCCTTGTTGGATTATTAAGAAGGGGGTGAATCAATAATCGATGATTCTTTTAAACCTTAAAAACTTGCCAAGATCTATATACATTGAATTGGTTTGTGAAATGAATTGGACGGTTGAGATTAATCAAAGAAAATGTGATAAAGAAGATTAAGTGGCAAAACAAAGTCTATATAAAGGATAAATTTGTATGAACAAATGGCTGGCAAATTGAAGGGTTGATAAGTCACTGACTGGTATAGTGAAGAAGGAAAAGGTTGAATTCTAAATCAGAAAGCTAAGTTTTATGAAGTGTTGAAGCCAGTGGAAAGTGAAGGACTGAAGTGAAGAAGAAGAGCACGAAAAGGATCTAATTATGCAAAGGGTAGTTGTGAATTTACAGGTCAATTTATTTACTATTTCTTATTAATATTTGTAACAAAAAAATCTCTTAACCGAGTGGACTTAACAGTCTTAAATTATAAAATCCTTGCAAAAGGTAACATTCTAAAGAGTGTTCAAAGACCTTTAACCAGGTCACTCCTAACAGGGTGAAGATCTTAATAGATCTGATGAGACAAATCCTTTGATTAGGTAACACTTAGTAGTGTGTACTATAATCTTTAACAAGATTGGCTCTTAACTGAGCATACTTCAGAAGAATATTTTCTCTAGTGGGTGACAATTCCCACAATGGTTCTTCCCAAAGCTAGGTTTCCATGTTAAATACTGGTGTTATATGTGTTGAATGATCATTGTGAATGTTATTGTTGATTGTAAAAGTTTATTTACTATTGTCAGTAAATAGTGAATTGTGTATGGCCAAGTTGACACCAAGTTAATAAGATGAAAGTTTTCGAGGTACTGAAAATCAAGGATTACTGATTCACCCCCCCTCTTCGTAATCCAACAGAAAATATCATTTTGTATGCTTTAGGAATTTTGTATCCTTGAGGAGTTATGAAAAGAACACCAGCTCTTGACCCCTATTGGGTGAATGAACCCTCAAATAACATTTTCCAAGGATGCCCTACTAGGTATAATATTGCATCATCAGGAAACTCAATGTTTAGAGGCCTATCATCTTATAATAGTGACTTTGCTAGTTGATCAACTATGACTTGTCCCTTTATAGTTTTATTTTCCATGTATTCAATATCAAACTCACTTAGGATCATAACACACTTTTCCAATGCTCATGTTAAGGTTGCTTAATTCAACAGATACTTCAAAGGATCAATTTTTGCAATTAATTTTGCTGTGTGGGAGAGCATATAGTGTCAAAGTTTTTGTGATGTGAATACCACTACTAGGAAATCATTTTCAATAATGTTGTAGTTTAATTCATAAGATACCAACATTCTTCTTTTATAGTATATTGCTCTTTCCTTCTTTACTTTCTCTTCTTGTGCCAATAGAGCTCCTAATGATGTTGTAGTTATAGATATGTATAATAATAGAGGTTTCCCATGAATAGGAGTCATCAGTATTGGTAGGTTTGCCAAATATTCTTTAATCTGATTAAAATTATTTTCTCATGTCTCATCCCACTTGAAGCTCACTCCTTTGTGCAATGCTTTTGTGAATGGTTGTGCCTTATCAACTAGCTAAGAAATAAACCATTTGATTGATTGAAGCTTATCTTGTAGTGTCCTTATTTGACTAATATTCTTGGGTAGTCATATTTTCTTGACTACTTTCACTTTCACTAGATCAAATTTGATTCCTTTAGCTAAGACTATAAAGCCTAAAAGTTTCCCAGAAGTCACTCTGAAAGAACACTTCTTTGGATTAAGCCAGAGTTTGAATTGTTTCATCCTGTCTAGTATTTTTCCCAAATCTAGTAGATGAGTTCTCCTATTAGCTTATTTTACAAATTTATCATCTACATAATCTTCCATACTTTTATCCATCATGTCATGAAAGATATTTTTTATATCCCTTTGGTAAGTTGCACCCACGTTCTTGACTCCAAATGGCATGGCATTCCAACAAAACATACCCCATGTGTAGGTGAAGGTAGTTTTATCTTGATCTTTAGCTGCTATTTTAATCTTATTGTAGCCTAAGAAGCCATCCATTAAAGAGTACATTTCATATCCTACAGTGAGATCAATGATCATATCAATGTTGGGAAGTGGGAAGTAATTTTTAGGGAAGGCCCTATTGAGATCTCATAAATTTGTCCATACTTTGATATATTTGTCAGGTTTTGAGACTAGAACGATATTGGAAATATACTCAGTAATTCATCTTTGACTAGTAGTGCCACATGCAGATGCATATTTTTGAGTTTTTTTTTTACTAGCTTAACTCCTTGAGCTATTGATATGTGATGCATGATTAGTTTAGTATCAAGTCCAGGCATATCTGAGTAAGACCATGTAAAGTTTATTTTCTTGTCCATAAAGAATTATGTACATTGTTTCTTCTCTTCTTATGATAGTGATTATGATATGTGTACCAATTGAGGCTTGTCATTTGTTCCCAAATTGATTAGTTATGTTGATTCTATTAGTACTAAAGATCTCTTCTACAAGTGGTTAGGTATGATATCAAGTTTCCCATCCTTGGGTGCCTCTGAAAGGTTTTCACTGCTAGATGCATCATTTTTTTTTACTTTTTTGGGTTCTGATATTGCCACAATGTGGATTTCATCATCAGACCACTTTTTCTTTTTATTCATACTTTTAAGAATAAAAAACTTGATATCCCTCTCTGTCATATTCATGCTTGATTCACTGGTAGAAGAATAAAGGGATTCAATTTCACTTAGGTAACATGCCAAAGTATAGACATTTGGAAAGGAAAGTAAGTTCATTGTTTCATTCTGATTACATTCAATGAGTTCAGGATGTAGTAGGGATAAGGATTCAGATGGTTCAAGAGATAGCATTACTTTATCATCAAATATCATGACCAATAAGATGAGTTCCATTAGGTTACTCTCCAAAGGATTATTTAGACCATAAAGAGTCCTAACGTCATCACTAGAGTCATTGTTAGTATTATGCGAATCTAATCCGACTGAACTAGCATTGGATCTTTGTCCCTCCTCTAATTAATAAGCATATTTGTGAATCACATCTACCTAAATATCAATTGTATCATTAGAAAATGAATCACACTCATACTCATTAGAACTTATTTCAGCATCATGTGTCATATTTAGATCATGAGTAATGGTTACTAACTACCCCCAATTAGGGTATCTTTCTTCTTGTTCACTTTTAGGTTCTTTTTCAAATTCATATCATGGGATTCAGTTTGACTATTATTAGATCTACCCAAGAAATGGGCTATAGTCATGGTTACCTCTTCTTCTTCATCGAAAATTTTCTTTTCTTGTTAATTTTTAATTTTTTGTAGAAATGCTTATTGTGATGTGGATGTATCTCTTTGATTATCATAATGAGGCATATCAAGAACATGAGTAATGGTGACCAACTTCCCCTAGTTAGGGTTTCTTTCTTCTTGTGCACTTTCTAGTTCTTGGCCTAACTCATCCTCATGTGAATCATATTCTTCTTGATGATGTTCAGATTCAAGAATGGTTTCTTATTGTGTTATAAATGTTTCTAGGAGAGGAATGGTACTAAGGTCTGAAAAATGATCTCCTTGCATGAGTAGAAACATTTCAAATGATATGGGTTCTCCTTATACTTCTTCTTCATCATCAAAATCATCTTCTCTATCAAATATAGGACCATATCTAGACTTAAGATGAAATTTTTCTTCTCTAAATCCCAAACTAGTTTTATCTTTAGGATTTTGGAACTCCATGTGCATTGGCTCTATGAGTCCCTCCATGTTTTTTTCAATAGTTCCTTTACCCTTATATACCATCTATTTCATGATATCATAGCCTTTTCCATAATTTTGTGGACATATTTCCATGTGTTTGACTTCTTGATCATGTTATTCTTCTCTATATAGCCATTGCAAGACAACATTTTCTTCATTTTCTTTGGTAAGAGAAACACTAGATTTTACCATCCTCATTCCTTCATGAATTGTTAATGCTTTAGCACTAGAAGGTTTGATAGATAGTGATGGTTTTCCATAAGACCTAGGAGATGTAGGAAGATCAACTAGAGATGGAAACAGATTTAAGTTGTACTCTCCCATCTTTATATCTCTGATTTTTAGTTTATTCTCAAAATATCTCATGATAGTTGTTCTAGAGCTTTCTTCTCTTTAGTATATTGATACCTCTTTTTTGTGTGATACGATGCTATCATCTTGTTTCAAATTGTTACAAGAGTAACTCAAATCTATTGGTATAGTGACTTCTACTCTATTGTGTGGAAACTTTACACATTGGTGATAGGTTGATGGTACATCTTGCATGTCATGGATCCAAGGCCTTCCCAATAAGATGTTTTATGTAAGAGGTAGATCAAGAACTTGGAAAATGGTGTCCCTCTCAATGGGTCCTAACCTTATAGGCAATACAATAAATCCTTATGATAATATTTCTTCCTCATCATAGACCTTTATTGTGTTTTTCTTCATTGGATCTATAGCATGTTCTAGGAAACCTAGTGCTTTGACCAGATTGAATGTAAAGATGTTCAAACCAGCACCTCCATCTATCAAGACATGCTTAACTTAATGTTTAAGGATCAATACTTCTATGTGAAAGGGTTGATTATGCAGATGATTCAAGGACTTTTCATCTTCCTCAAAGAAACATAAATAATGTGGTGAAGTCAAATGAACAACCATATCTTGGAATTGATCTACATCTAAGTCTTTCATAACGTTGGTTAAAAGCAGGGCTTGTTCGATAATCTCTCTATGCGTAGGGGATATCTTTAGAAATTCAAATATTGAGATTTGAGTGAAGGTCCATTGTAACTTATCCACCAAGTTGTATTTAGATTATGATGATGATGATGAAGGTACTAGTTTTTTTGATGTAGATTTTTTATATATTGAAATAGTCAATTGTTTTGATGATGGGTCTACCCCTTTAAGAGTGACTTTGTCTTGACTTCTTGTGACCATGTTAGAAGATTTAGTTTAATTTTTCTTGTCTCTGATGATGATCACATTAACAAAATTTTTACATGATTGTAGGGCATTTGAATCATCATGTCATTCTACCTCTTGATCAAACATTATCACGATGTAAGAATCTCATTGATAGATTGATCATTGATGGAATGTTTGAATGGTTCAAGCATGTTGATCACATTCCCATGATCATTAATGTAAGTGTAATTGAATTTTTTACCCTTGGAATTTTAATTTTCACCTTTTTTATAATTGGGTAATGGTTCCTTGAACATTATGTGATCATTATTTGAGTGGTGACCATCAACTTTAATTTTTTTTATTGTCAATTAGATCTTGGATCATGTGTTTAAGTTCCATGCACTCATTTTTCTAGTGACCTTTATTCCTATGATATTCATAGTAGGGAATACCATTCCACCACTTTGGTTTGATCTGTGGTTCCCAAGGTCTTGGTTTTGGAAAATTTAAGATCTTGTTGTCTAGGAGAGTCTTCAAGGTTGTCTCAAGAGGCTCTCCAAGAGGAGTGATTTTTCTCTTGGGTGTTGATTTCCAAGGGGATTTGTTTTTGTGAGATTCTTGATTAGTTTTGGAGCCAATGTGTTATTAGGAGTAGTCTTAGCAGCTTTAATGCTACTAGAGATATTGAAATTGGTTCCTTTGGTTTGACATTGGATGTTTCTACAAATCCATCATTCACCACATGTTTTTTTTTATTCCAATACTTGGATTTGTCTTTGTTATTATAGTTCAACTTATTGGAGAATTGTGTTTCCTTGAAAAGTGTGATTTCCCCTTTTCTCATCAATACATCCTCTATTTTAATGGAACTTTCTACCATCTTGTCAAAACCAAGGGATGTTGAAATTGAAATGCATAATTCATTTTGAGAACCAAATTATTGATAAAGATATCCATCTTTTCATTTTTAAAGATTCGTCTTGGATATCTAGAAAATATTTTTCTCCATCTCTGAAGCAATGTGATAAAGGACCCTCCACTTCATTTCTTAGTGTTGCAAATATCCAGCATTGTGATCATATGTTGAATATTGTATGATTATTTCTAGATAAATCATTTGGTTAGGTCTTCAAAGGATTTGACACCTGAAGGCAGTTTAGAGAACCATTCCATAGTCTGGCCACTAAGACTACATGGTAATAACCTCACAAGGTATGTTTGACCATCCATAAATTCCATACTAAAAGTTCAGAACTCTCTCACATGGTCTTCAAGATCATCATTCCCAGTGTATCTATGATATTTGGGTATGTTAATGTTAGAGGGAAACAGTGTCATTCACAAGTCTTTGTTGAAAGTAAAAGGACATATGTGATCAAGTGAGTTCTTCTTTTAGGGTTTTTCTTTCTCTTTCTTGAGATCTTTGATTTCATTTTACAAAGCATAGAGTTTTTTGGAGAGAATGGATGTAGGTGTTTCCACTTTTTTTTAAAAATTGTTCAACAGCATAGTCTTTAGAGAGTTTGACCCCTATAGTAGGCAAGTGCATGAAATATCTATCTTTTTTAGCATTTAGGACTTTTTCCACCATCTTCTGGAACCTTCTACTTTGTTGGCATTTCCTAAAGTCCTCTTTCATTGGATCCACATCACTATCAGAACTATCATGATTGTTATGATCATCATGATCATGTTGATTTCTCCAATCATTTTCTTCACACGATATTCTAGGAGTTGTTTTCTCTTCTTGACTGGTAGAATTAGGGGAGTCTTAATCAAATAGGGGATTTATTCTTGAGGCTTCTCCTTCTTGAAAAGTAATCAGTCAAGGTTATGGTATATTGTCAGGGTCTTGATCAAAAGAATATCAATTATATCTCATGTTAACCATGAAAATTGAAAAGTATAATGTTTGACAAGGTATGAATCAATGTCCAAGGTTTCAACAAAGTGATGTTGCACAAAAAAATCTTGTCAATAATTGGATTGATTTTAGGATGTTTGATGCTAGTCTCAGATATTGGGATGAGGGTTAGATTCACCCTAATGATTGACTTCTGAAGACTAGATATGGAGACTTATATGATAAGAAAATGTGTGAGGAATGATATGACACTATACAACAATAGGGTATACCTTGACAATGGAAATGCTTTACTCCCTATTTTTTATGACTATAACAATATAATTTGAAAGCAGGTCCAAAAGGATATCAAAATAAAAGACCAACTTGTTTGAGAAGTGTATGGAATAGCCCACTCTCTGAGATATGAATAACCATGTGCAATGTTGAAAAAATGGTCAACGCTCCCCTCAGGATTTGTGACATGGTTTAACCACCTCTTGTGTTCTATAAGTCTAGTGGTTGTATCGGGCATTAACAGGTTGATGTTTTGGTGCAACGACAACTACTACTTGTAACAAGTGGTATCAAAGCTTGGTCACAGATTTGAATCCCCTTGGGTAATGCTGAGGGGGAGATTGTTGACAAAATGGTCAGCACTCCCCTCGGGATTTGTGACATGGTTTAACCACCTCCTGTGTTCTATAAGTCTAGTGGTTGTATCAGGCATTAACAGGTCAATCTTTTGGTGCAATGACAACTACTACTTGTAACAGTGCAACCCTTTGGTATTCGGGATGCGACTAAAGACAAAAAAATGTGTGACCTTTCTCCCAGGTACAATTAAGGAATAACCAGATGCAACTTTCTATATACAAGATGTGACTTTAGATCAATTATATGTGACTCTGTAACTAATTAGGACATTTTGCCACTATTTGAGAGGGTAAATTTGATGTTTCCAACATTTTTCTAAGTGAATTTTGTCAATTTAGGATATTTGTGAATACACACACCAGACAAAATACATAATTGTTTGGTCTCTAAAATCTTAACACCAAGTTTACATTCTTCAGCCTTAAAGAAGACCTAGTTTCCACTAGTTTATAACAATTTAAGATAATTCAAGCACGCTTTATCCCTATGAAATTATCTTAGTGATATAAAACCTTTATCACAGCTTGATATTCCTTTCACTAACATAGTCATGTCACCCCCTAGAGGGCACCCATGTTTTCTCCTTTCACAAGGGTTGTGTAGAATATGGTCAAAAGAGGCTACACAATAAGACCTCTAAAGCCATATTATCCACTTTAGAGCACCCAAGGGAATACATATGGTGAGTAATCTTGAGGAGAGATTATTCCACCTCCTTGCACAAGGATTAAGACACTTTTGGAAGTGAACTGGGAAAGGCCACTACTCTATGGTGTCTAGTTAGGTAATCCCTTTCAAAGATGGTCCATGAATCATACAAGATAATGTGGTACCAGTACAAGCGTTATTGAGACCAATAGTCCCACAAATACCATGCATGAACTATCTTTTTATCCTAATACTTTAATCTCAAAGGGAGTATTTGTTTATATTGAGTTGGAAGAGGCTAGCTTTTCCTTGTTCCCACTTGGGCCATCCCATGAGATTTTTTCCTCAATGATAGACCTGCTAATAGCTAGACATGAAAGTAAAATAAAAATCACCTTGAGGTCTAGATTTTTTATTCTCCCAAAGGGAAAAGAGAATACTCTCCTATTCAAGATATTTCTCCAAAGCACGCAAAACATGTGATTCTTTCACTAAGGATAGCTTGAAAATGATCAATTGAACACTTCAAGATTTCTAATTTTCCTTAAAGAAAAAGAGCATAATCCCCTAATGTTTAACAAATCAACTAAAAATCGCTCTCCTAATTAGATCTAGTTAGATCTAGGTACCTATGAAAAACATCTTAAATAAAAATTTAAGATTGTTCACTTGAAACTCCTAGGCAACCTACATGAAATTCATTAGTAATTTGTACGTTTTGGACTTTGACAAGCATCCTACAGATAATTATTAGGCCATTGAAATCATCGTCAAAGATCAAACAAAATCAAACAATTAGCATTAGTCCATAAAATCACAATCAAAATTGAAATACTATCTTTGCCCCTAGTTCTAACTCTGTATTCACTATATGCGACTCTCTGATGATACTAAATATGATCATTCACTAAATTTGATTTAAGAATAATGAAATGTAACTTGATATATTGGATCACCTAAATGTGATCATTACCATGTGTGACTAAGTATTAACACTTGGTGACTAAAGGTGTACTGTATGTGACTTAGTATGTAGGATGTTACTTCCTATTGTAAACTATGGTTTATCTATATCTGTTTAGAATAGGCGTAAACAAGGTAAATGTTAGATTAATCTAGCATTTAAATCAGTTCAAAACATAAATATGAAAACCAAGCCACCTCAGATTGAGCCAAAACAGATGCATTCAAGCATTGTTTGATTTTCTCTGATAAGAGGGATGTGGGTGTGCTCTCTAAGCACTTGGAGCTTGTCCCTAATGCATTTTAGGAAGGATTAATGCAATACAAAACAAGAAACTAAGATTAATCCAAGTTATCTAAGCTATGATGTGATTTTAAGAAAACTTGGAAATGAGCTAAACTAACAAATATGCTAAAGCTTAAGATGATTTAGAATTAATCTAGCATTATAAGACTACTCAATGTAAAAGATGTGAATTGGTATTTTTCTCTTGGAAGAGGAGGGTATTTATAGGATTTGAGGAAGGGCTTGGCTTAGGAAGGAGAGTTAGGGTCAGAGGTAAGGTTTGGGGTAGAGTTTGGGGTAAGGTTTGGGGTTTGGTAAGGTTTAACCTTGGTCAAGGTTGCTCACACATGTGTGAGCAACACTAGGGAAGTGTGCAAGGGGAACAAGAGTGGAAGAGGATACATGGGCTTCATTAATGGCTTGTAAGAGTCATTAATGAGGATGTAAGAAGCATTTATGAGGGGTTTTGACCCAAAGTCAAAGTTTGAAGGGTTAGGCTAAGAAATGTAGGAATCACTTTTTAATCAAGTTTAGAGTGAGATTAGAAAATTCTAGAAGACATTAGGGATTTCTAGAAGATTTCTAAGGTTTTAGGATTTAAATAAATATTTTATTTATTTAAAGGATTTTTGGTCAATTTATCAATTAATAATTCAAATTTTTGGAAAATCACTCAAACTTGATGTAAATGATTTGGGGAGAGATTCTTTAATTAAATATGTTTAATTAAAATAGGAGAATTTAATGGCATAAAAATTAATTAATTAATAAATGATGATGTCATCAGGGGTTTTCAAAAAATTAAAAAAACTTTTATTTTCTAATGGATTTTTAGGTGTCTACACCTGCTTAGACAAATCCCTACAAGCATGAAATTTTTTAGAAATGATGATGAAAAATATGGGGCTAGGCCCCATAGTGGGCACCAAAAATGTGTGTGTGAATATTTATCTCTTTTCCTGCAAGCGCAAGCAAAAACACTTCACTAAATCATTATATCAATTGGTTAGTATGTTAAATAAAGGAAAACATCAAATATACCAATCAAAACTGACTTAGTGCTTCCTAATTATAAAGAGTTTGATCTATTTTTTACTTTTGCTCTCAAAATTGTGCATAGATCAATGAGTAGACATTTATAAGATGGAAGATTCAAACTATTGCAATGCAACTATGTAAATCAAACTTGATTCTAGCCATGAAATTCAACTACAATTATTTAAATTAACTCTAAGAAATCTCTAGATGCAATTTGACATTATTTTTCTAAGATTACTGAATTCTAGATATTGTTGAGCTTTGAGTGAGTTTCTTTTGTAGATTTGTAATGGATTTGGAGGGTTGAGATTCATCCTTGAGGGATGGTTGAGATTGATTCTCACTTGATTCATGTGAGTGATCCATGTGATTTCTCTTTGATGGGAAGGATTTAAGTTGCTTGTCCTATTACTTGGTGAGATAGAAAATAGGACATTTAACTTAATTGTTTTAATTAATTACTCTATCCATGTGATTTAATTATTTTTATTTAAATAATTAAGGTAAGAGTATTTATTAATTAATTAATTGATCATGTTTAATAACCTTTGATGTTTGATCACTTGATTGATTTTTGATTAATTATGTAGGTAAATTGATTGAATTCCCTAGTACAATTAGGTGATTGATTTGATTTAGGGTAATTTGGATTGAAGTGATTGATTTAGGCCTCTTGGTTAGACTAACCCATTTTTAGGTGATTACATATATTAATGACGATGCAATTAAAGTGAGTGCTATGGAAATGCCCCTAAATGATATGGATGATGCAACATAAAATGAAATGAAATGGATATTTGCATGATAATGTAACTAAATGCAACTTAAAATAAGATGACAAAAAATACAAATGCAATGATGGTGGAGGACCATGAGGGTATGTAGATAGTAATGCAATAGAATACAAGAATGCTCAAAAAGGTCACACATGTGAGAGATGAACTCAACATAAGGAACAGTGGAAAAACATTTGCACAATCCTAATCCATGGATTAGAGAGAGGGAAAAAGTGGCTTGGTAATGTTAGGGGAAATGAGTGATTTTAGATGGGGAAGGTGATGGATAATTTTGAAGCTTGAGCGAGGGGTATTTTGTGATAAACTACCACCATGTAGTGAGAACTTATTTTGATGTAGCAATATCAGTGACCTGCCAGGGTTACAAAGAATGCAAGGCCTTGTAAAAGATGTTAAATGGGATTGACTCAAAAAATATGTGAGGATTTCTCTAGCATCATGCCTGAGTCATAGAGAACTAGGGTGCAAATGATGTTGGGGAACCCATAAGAAAATGATATTTCCCAAGTGCACCATGAAACCACAAAGGATTACACATTGAAAATGCAAGGGTCCTATATGACTAACTCTCAAACAGAAAATATCAAATCCTTGCACCAACTTCTTCCATTCCCAACATACCATGATATAAAGGATCATGGTAACTTTGAGGAGGAAAACAATTGAGGAGCTTTAAAAAGATAACTAATAACCAAAAATAAAATATAAGATCAAAATGAAAATTCAAAAGATGTCCTTTGCCAAATAGATTGAATGAATAATAGATGGCTTGATGAGGTCTGACATGAGGAAGGATGCATCCTATAAGAACCTATTGATGAGGTGAGACTACAAATTTGGTACTGACAACAAAATAGGTATCAAGGACAATCAAGACAATCAAGAATCTCCTCTAAGGGACTTGCTAAAGAACTAGACTGGTGGGATAAAGGATTTGAGACATACGCGATGACTAACTAGGAGTGGGGATATGTACAATGAGACCAAAGAAAAGGTTGAACTAAAAATATCATACAACTGAGAGATAAATATATACAACCAAAGGACTAATATATACAAGTGAATGTATAAAGATCAAGAATTGGGATAGTGGAACAAATCTCAACTTGTGCATGCAATAATGGAACATTGAGGGGTTGTGGGTTTTGTGATGTGGAATTATGGTGGGGATCTATGAATGAGTTGATGTGATTGGGTCGATGTGGTATTTTTGATAGATAATGGTATGGTCCACTAAGTGTGACACTTGTTTATAGGTTTTCACCACACATCCAAAGCACTTGATTGCCAAGTTTTGACCATTGGACCCTTATTTCAGTTTTCTTTACTTCTTTTTTGGTATTATCAAGGCACCTATTTACCAAGTTTTCACCAAGATAATAATTATTTTCAAGACTTTTTATAATTTGTATGGATTTTCTCAAATATGTGGGACACATTGTATAATGTAGTCGTAGAATCTTTTGAGATGAATGATGTTGATGGGATAATTCAGGGGTTCCCCTATGGATAGTTAATATTCTCCTGAGCCAAAACATGTTGTGACAATATAGGGTCCTAGCCAAGTAACCTCAAAATTTCCTTTCTTTTCTTTGTCTTCTTGTACCTTTTGGTTCTCTATGAAGACTAAATCCCCCAATTAGAACTATCATGGGTGGATTTTATTGTTATGTCTTCTCTTAAGCCTATTTTGGTATATAACCAGGTGATCATAAGTTTTCTATCTCTTCTCATCGAGAAAATATAGTTTTTTGAGGTATGCTATGCATTAGTATTCATCTGTGACTAGGTTCTTGAATGAAACACACCGCGATAGAAACTCGACCTTAATTGGTAAGACAACTTATGCACCATATACAATGGAGCATGGGATGGTGCCTATGGGGTTATGGTATGAAGAGTGATATGCCCAAAGGGTGGGGTTGATTTGGAGGTGCCAGTCATGACTATAATTATTGACAACTTTTTTGAGGATTATCACAATGGTTTTTGGTTGCCTCAGCTTGGTTCAAGGATAACTTTAAATAACCCCCCCTCCCAAAAAGTATAAAATCATGGAGAATCACATGTTTTTTTGGGGGAAAATTTTTAATATTGATGGCAAATTGTGTTTCAAAATATGGATATTTGGTGGCAAATTTTTTAATAACGTATACCATTTTTATAAAAATATGGTGACTACAAATGTTTTTTATAAGAAAATTATTAATTTAATTGGCGAATCAGACTTCCTTATACTGATAAATTATGGCAAAATTATTTTCCACATATTGTAATTAATTTATTTTTCATGGTGAATATTTTTCAAAAATGCATAGAAACTTGGTGATTTAATACAATAGTTGTATAGTTGGTATGGCAATTTAATAATTGGAAATAATTATTAAATTTTCTTTCTCCTAAATTTTCATTCTCAAAGAATGACGTGTGATGATTTTAGAGAGATTTTTTAGTAAAGGAGTTATCTCACCACATTCTATCTGAAATGCACCTTCCACTATTCATCTCTCTTAATCCAATGGTTCTGATTTGATGTTGAAGTTGCATTGGGTCCCATCACTATGACATCATAGACTCACACGTTCATTGGATTAACAACATATCAATGACCAAAGGTGAATTTCAAGCCTATTGTTGGTCTTCATAATCTTTATGGAAAACTCTCGGTGGAATCATGACATGTGGTATGATTGATCATACCAATAAGCCCACAATCAATCATACCACGTGTCATGATTCCACCAAGAGTTTGTTGTAAAGATTGTGAAGACCAACAATAGGCCTAAAATTCACCTTTTGTCATTAATATGTTGTAATCCAATGGACATGTGAGTATGTGACCTCATTTTCTAACACCAAAAAAGTAGAATTCTATTGGCAATCTTTGGTAATATTAGATAGAAATATTAATTAATGGCGATGAGTAGATGACATCAATTAAAGTAATGTCAATTAATGGCTTCTTAGATAGTGCCTTTCAATTTTAAATGACAAATATGTGTGACATTATTACCTATTCATTACCTCGATAGACTAATGTCTTAAAGTTAAGGCTAAATGAAAACATCATGTCATCTAAGGACATTTTTTTTTGACCATTCGATGATCTTACATCAATGGTAAAGCTTCATTTCTTGCTGCCATTTCGCAACTAATGTACTTTGCTTATTATTTCTAGGGAGTGGGCATATGTTTCATGTTTTTTTATAATAAAGAATTGTTATGTCCACTTGCGTGACATGATCCTTTCAACCTTCATTATTCCCAAGATAGCGAATGTCTTATCATAAGTGTTGTTTCCAATTTCACCCACAGTTGCATTAAATATGAAAGATTTAGAGATTTTTGAAGCACATTTACCATTTAACTTACGAATTAACTAGATCTTTAGGGTAGAGAAAGAGTTTCAATCAGGGCTTATAAATAGATGATCTACACTCATTAATTTACGATTGTGAAAGCATATTTGTGAAAATAGTCTGCGAGTGCTAGGTTCTCTTTGAATTTTGTCAAAAATTAGAATACTAATATTAGTTTGATTTTCAATGGACACTCCAATTCATTTAAGATGCACTACCTTGGAGGATCAGAAGGCCTTTTTGGGTTTGGTCATAGACCCAGTCATGGTGTCTATTGCTATGGAGTTGGGAGCCTTCACCAAGGAGGCTATAAGGATGGTGTTGGGACGTGAATTTCTAGAGAGTTAAAATAGGTATAGAGTTAACACCGATATTTCATCTTGGTTCTTGGCATCTATGTTGGACTTGGGGGGAAAAGGTGGATATTTTCATGCTTCTAAGGAAAGTTTTGAGAGAAGAGTACCTCAACGACGATGTGAATGTTGTCATATTTGCAGAAATTGGGTTTGGAATTCCTTGGGCAAATGATTTGCCTAGGATTCTACAACTAGGAGTAAATGTGCCCAGGCAACCATTTCTACTAAACCTTGATGTTGAGCAGCTCACGTGTCATCATAAGTGGGCACAGATTGGGAGGGATTTCCTCCGAAAGTGGCACCTACTAGAGGAAACTGAGGACTATCGATGGCTAAAAGAATTCTCTGAGATTATCCTCTCTTCAAAGTTCCACAAAGAAGGAAGGGAGCCTCAGTCGGATAGTCCCTAAGTCTACCTAGTCTCTACTAAGTCTCCCTTTGGTGGTAGTAGCTTACCAGGGTTTTTGCAATGATGTAAATTGTAATCACGTATGTTTAAAATAAAAAAAGAAAATATTTTAAGAAATTCGAAGTGCTTTTCTTTTTTGTTTTGATTATAAGAATCGTTAATAGATATGGCCTATGGACATCATTGAATTGTAAATTTGTAATGAAATTTTTCCTAATATAATATAAAAAATTTGCGTTGCACTTTTCTTTCTTTCATGTAATAATTAAATGTTTCCAAACTTTATCATTTAATGGTGACTGGTTCAAATTTCATGGATAAGGCATTCTCAAATGCATGAATTCTAAGTGTTTATAGATAATGATTATATTCATTAGTGTGTATTAAATTATTAATATTTTAAAATCGTAACAACCGTTGGATTACAAGAGATGAATGGTTGAAGTTGTATTTCAGAAGTACTATGGGTTTCAAAAACCTTTTATAAAAACTCACTCTGGAAACGTGACACGTATAATTCATCAAAAATATTACGTACCATTATATCATGTGAAGATAAAACATTAAAAAGATTCCAGAATTTTGGTTTAAATGTTACATTTAATGAAAGGTTTTTAACATTTCCTTTATAAAAACCTATCGACTCATAGCAAAAGAGCTAAAAAGAACTGTTAAACTATCAATAACGATTTTGAGACTGTAATTTGTGAGAGCCTTAGTAGTTCTAACTTCTATCTATCTAGATTTCAAAATTTAATTTCGGGTAAGATATCTAGCGGCCTGATGCATCCCGATTTTGTAATGTCAAAAATATTATTTAACTTAATTTTGAAATTCTAATTCTTGCATGTACAATTGGGGTTTTCTTAATTAGTTAGTTATTATCTATGATTTTGTTAGTAAATATCTATGATTCTGTGTTTTTTCATTCTTTCGAAGAACAATGGGGAAAGTGAAAACTCAAGGCCAAGGGCAAGCAGATGGGAAAACTTTAATAGACTGCAGAAAACTAGTAGAAATCCCTAGTTTCACTAATGAGTATTGCAATGTTTATGATCCTTCTATCAATGGTGAAAGGAGAGTTATATAAATTAAACATACATTGTGTAGTAAGGCAACTGGGACAAAGAGGTCTGAATTTATAAAATTTAATCCAGCGATGGGTGCAAAAATGAATAAATTTGCTTCATGGGATGTAGGTTTGGGTTGCATGTTGTTACCCGAAGTTTTCCCTTGCCCAAAAATTATCTTGATTTGTGCAGAAAATTATGATGAAGAAAGAAAATCAATTGTGAATAAAAATAATCAGGATGAAATTTTATCAATAACCCAAGAATAATTTCTCAGTTTGCTAGACCTAGGGTTTGACCGACAAAACTGTAATGTCCATATTAACCTCAGATTGCTAGCAGAGAAATATGAGGCAGTTGCGCCAAATGCCAAAGATTCATTTATAAAGGATCTAATAGTTGCAAAGGCAAAGGCTTCATTAGACAAGAACCATAAGCATCCTTATGATTTTAACATTTTTGTACCATGGGTTCAGGATACTATATCCTCGCTAGCATTTTGCCTAGGACTAGAAAATAATAGGGAAGTGGGTGCCAACATTCTTCAATTGATTTGGGATATCCATTGTGTCAATGAACCAGTAAGATATAATTTTGTTGGACATGTGGTTCAATCGATGCAAGAATAATTAGCATTGATTAAAAGAGGCAATTCTAAGACATTTAGGTTCACAATCTACTTGTGCTATCTTCTGCTAGCCAAGCATGCTGCAATATTAATGAGAAACACCAAAAAGCTTGAAATTTAGAGGGGGACAGGACTGACATGTACTCCAATATATAATTGGACACCTCAGATAAGGATGTATGATAACATAAGGAATTACAGTAATTTTGTAGACTTCTTTTTGGCACCATTCTACAAAAAAATAACAAGCACTCCAATGCCCATATTGTCTGCTTCATGTAGGGATTGCATCCAACTTGGAAGCATAATTCAATTGGCTGACTGGTACTTAATGGAAGAATGCATCGTGCTAAGGTTTTACGGATCAGAACTACAACCCCGCAAACTTCCAATGCATGTGACAGATAGGGTTTTTCCAGTAGAATATGTACTACAACTAGAGAGCATAGATAGACTCTTCATTGGCCATTCAAAGAAGAGAATATTCCCTTCCTTACCTTTCTCAATTGGAGGGTTAACATTTGAGAGAAAGGCATTCAAAGTGGCAAAAAAAAATTTAGAAATTTTTCAATTTGACTTAGAGTGGTACTGGAAGTATGATCCACTCAATGTCATTCAAACAATGCTTGTTGCTAATAAGAACTCTGCAAACTTATTTCAACATGAAAGTAAACCATTGATAGAGAAGTTGAAAAATAAGGATAGTTGGGATGATGTTACAAAAGAGATGGAGAAAGTTTCTACTGAGGAAAAGATTTTAGTTGAACAGTTGTCATCACAAATTATGACATCAATAAACCACACTACAACATTTGGGGTTGAATTTCGACACCAATTTGTGATGCCACTACAATTTGTGTATGTTTTTTGTGTTTTTTTTTGCAAGTGCCCCTAAAGGTATTGTAATAGCAACGCTATTGTCATAATTGCAACACCCATTTGGTTATAAACCAAAAAAAAAGAAAAAAGAACTGTCACTTGTAATTTGTGAATTCAAAGAGCTTCCGCAAAGACAACACTGCATTTCTACATGGCATGAAGAGGGTATCTGAGTTTGGCATGCGTGAGCGAAGAGACCAGTACCATTTGGGAAGAGAGCACTAGCACTTGAGGTAGGCATTCAAGCTTTATCATCTCATTAACTCAATTTTAGTAGCATTGTTTACATCTTAATTAGCATTTGGAATGCTCGATGACCCATGAGCTTTGAGAGCTAGGGCATCGTTGCTATTACCTTCAAGGCATTGTGTGAAGTGTTTGATCTCTCTTTATTTGTTTTGCTATTGATATTCACTATGTGGTACTCCCTGTTTGTGATTATTTCATAAGAAAATATATTGATGGCTCGTGGGCTACAAGCTAGGGCATCATACATTGTTTATGAGCTCACTGTTTAATACTTGCATTGTTTACATCTTATGATTTGGAATGTCTGATGACCCGTGAGCTTTGAGAGCTATGGCATCACTTCTATTACCTTCAAGGCATTGTGTGAAGTGTTTGATTTCTCTTTATTTGTTTTGTTGTTGATATTCACTATGTGGTACTCCCTGCTTATGATCATTTCATAAGGAAATGTCTTGATGGATTGCGGGTTGTAAGCTAGGGCATCATACATTGTTCATGAGCTCACTATTTAATACTGACATTATTTACATCTTTTCATTCGGAATGCTTGATGACCTACAAGCTTTGAGAGCTAGGGCATCATTTCTATTACCTTCAAGGCATTGTGTGAAGTGTTTGATCTCTCTTTATTTGTTTTTCTGTTGATATTCACTATGTGGTACTCCCCATTTATAATCATTTCATGAGGAAATGTCTTGATGGCTCGTAGGCTGTAAGCTAGGGCATCATACATTGTTCATGAGCTCACTGTTTAATACTAGCATTGTTCATGAGCTCACTGTTTAATATATGGCATCATGCAAATATACATAATTAATACACTTACTATTTTGAATTTGAGCTTGGGCATCATGCAATGTTATTGTTGTCATTGCATGCTTGTTGCTATTGTGCACCATATATTGTTTTATACACTGTTTATTTCATTGAGACCATGAGCTTGGCATTTGTAATATATTTTTTGTTATTGGATCAATGCTACCATATTGTTGAGTCTGTGTATGGCTTGACCATGCACATGCATAATTATAGATGAGGATCAGTAATATGGTGATAGGCATTGCTTAGATCCTTTGGATATAACCCCATCTTTTCCTTCCTTGCAGGTTTTGGATCATACAAAAGCATACTAGATTGAACCCCAGGTCAACACTTCATTACTTCAGGCAATGTCTGGTACCTTCATTATTTATGTTCATCCACTTATGTATGTTTGCATTCATTCATATTCTTTTGAAAGTTGGCTATTAGTTACCATATAGGACCATTCTTGATGTTTTTGGGTCATTTGATGAAAAGATGTAAATAGGGACATCAATAATAAAATAGGGATATCTTTATAGGGATATATTAAGATTAATATCGTAAGTAAAAACATTACATAGTGGCATTCAGATTAAGTACAGTTGCATTTTCTTCTGAAAGTTATTTTCCTTATATAGTATATACAAGTTATTTTTTTTATATATACATGTAATCTTTAGATGCAAAAATTTCTTTTCCTTTACATGTATCTTTGTATGAAATGAACACAAATTAAACAAGATCATCTAATAATGCAAACTAGGGTACTATAGTCACTCATCTAGTAATTAGTTCCCCAAACCATTACTAAGGATTGAACATAAGTCTAAGTCCCCAAATCTATTGTTCTATGTGTATAAAATAATATATGGTGCACAACAACAGCAAGCATGCAATGGCAGCAATAACATTGCATGATGCCTGAGTTCAAATTCAAAGAAGTGTATTAATGTATGATCTAATAGCAGTAACCTCATTGATCATTACCTTTCATTCCTCCATCATTATAGAAGAGATAACTATGTACAACTAGAGCATCATGCATTGTTTATGAGCTCACTGTTTGAGCACCTCATGTTCCTATTTGATTGGCCAGTGCTCAAACAGTGAGCTCATAAATTGCGACACCCATTTGATTATAAACAAAAAAAAAAGAAAAAGAAAATATCATTTTTAATTTGTGAATTCGAAGAGCTATCGCGAAGATGACACTGCACTTTTGCATGGTACGAAGAGGGCATTCGGGTTTGGCATGCCCGAAGAGGCCGACATCGTGTGGGAAGAGGGCATTGGCACTTGAGGTAGGCATTCAAGCTTTGTCTATTTGATCATAAACGGGGAGTACCACATAGTGAATATCAACAACAAAATAAATAAATAGAGATATCAAACACTTCACACAATATATGTTTCTTATAGCTCACAGTCAACTCCAATAGCTCACAGTCTCAATGAAATAAACAGTGTATAAAATAATATATGGTGCACAACAGGAGCAAGCATGCAATGACAACAATAACATTGCATGATGCTCGAGCTCAAATTCAAAATAGTAAGTGCATTAATGTATGATCTAATAGCAGCAACCTCATTGATCATTATCTTTCACTCCTCCATCATTATAGAAGATATAACTACCTACAACTAGGGCATCATGCATTGTTTATGAGCTCATTGTTTGAGCACCTCATGTCCCTATTTGATTGGCCGGTGCTCAAACAGTGAGCTCATAAATAATGCATGATGTCCTAGCTTGCAGCCCACAAGCCATCCACTTATGAATGTTTGCATTCATTTGTATTCTTCTGAAAGCTGGCTATTAGAGATTATATATGACGATTCTTGATGTTTTTGGGTCATTTGATGAAAAGATGTAAAAGTTTCTTAAAGGTAGGCATTTGAGATTTGTCTTCTCATTAACTCAATTTCATTTTGATGGCATTTGTTGATTTAATGGCAAAATATGAATGTTAATACTAGCATTGTTTACATCTTTGCATTTGGAATGCTTGATGAGCTGTGAGCTTTGAGAGCTAGGCCATCATTGCTATTACCTTCAAGGCATTGTGTGAAGTGTTTGATCTCTTTTTATTTGTTTTGTTGTTGATATTCACTATTAGATACTCCCTATTTATGATCATTTCATGAGGAAATATCTTGATGGCTCGTGGGCTGCAAGCTAGGGCATCATACATTGTTCATGAGGTCACTGTTTAATACTGACATTGTTTACATCTTTTCATTTGGAATGCTCAATTACCCGCAAGCTTTGAGAGCTAGGGCATCATTTCTATTACCTTCAAGGCATTGTCTGAAGTGTTTGATCTCTCTTTATTTGTTTTGTTGTTGATATTCACTAGGTGGTACTCCCTATTTATGATCATTTCATGAGTAAATGTCTTGATGGCTCGCGGGCTGCAAGCTAGGGCATCATACATTGTTTATGAGCTCACTGTTTAATACTGGCATTGTTTACATCTTTTCATTTGGAATGCTTGATGACCTGCGAGCTTTGAGAGCTAGGGCATTGTTGCTATTACCTTCAAGGTATTGTGTGAAGTGTTTAATCTATCTCGATTTGTTTTGCTGTTGATATTCACTATGTGGTACTCCCTGTTTATGATCATTTCATGAGGAAATATCTTGATGGCTCACAGGCTACAAGCTAGGGCATCATACATTGTTCATGAGCTCACTATTTAATATTGGCATTGTTTACATCTTTTCATTTGGAATGCTCGATGACCCACAAGCTTTGAGAGCTAGGGCATCATTTCTATTACCTTCAAGGCATTGTGTGAAGTGTTTTATGTCTCTTTATTTGTTTTGTTGTTGATATTCACTAGATGGTACTCCCTGTTTATGATCATTTCATGAGGAAATGTCTTGATGGCTTACGGGCTGCAAGCTAGGGTATCATACATTGTTCATGAGCTCACTGTTTAATACTGACATTGTTTACATCTTTTTATTTGGAATGCTAGATGACCCGCAAGCTTTGAGAGCTAGGGCATCGTTGCTATTACCTTCAAGGCATTGTGTGAAATGTTTGATCTCTCTCTATTTGTTTTGTTGTTGATATTTACTATGTGGTACTCCATGTTTATGATCATTTCATGATGAAATGTCTTGATAGCTCGTGGGTTGCAAGCTAGGGCATCATACATTGTTCATGAGCTCACTATTTAATACTAGCATTGTTTACATACTTTTATTTGGAATACTTGATGACCCGCGAGCTTTGAGAGCTAGGGCATCATTTCTATTACATTCAAGGCATTGTGTGAAGTGTTTGATCTCTCTTTATTTATTTTGTTTTTGATATTCACTAGGTGGTACTCCCTGTTTATGATCATTTCATGAGGAAATGTCTTGATGGCTCGTGAGCTACAAGCTAGGGCATCATACATTATTTATGAGCTCACTGTTTAATACTGACATTATTTACATCTTTTCATTTGGAATGCTTGATGACTTGTGAGCTTTGAGAGCTAGGACATCGTTGCTATTACCTTCAAGGGATTGTGTGAAGTGTTTGATCTCTTTCTATTTGTTTTGTTGTTGATATTCACTATGTGGTACTCTCTATTTATGATCATTTCATGAGGAAATATCTTGATGGCTCGCAGGCTGCAAACTAGGGCATCATACATTGTTCATGAGCTCACTATTTAATAATGGCATTATTTACATCTTTTCATTTAGAATGCTCGATGACCTACGAGCTTTGAGAGCTAGGGCATCGTTTCTATTATCTTCAAGCATTGTGTAAAATGTTTGATCTTTCTTTATTTGTTTTGTTGTTGATATTCACTATGTGGTACTCCTTGTTTATGATCATTTCATGAGGAAATGTCTTGATGGCTCACGGGCTACAAGCTAGGGCATCATACATTGTTTATGAGCTCATTTTTTGATACTAGCATTGTTTACATCTTTTCATTTGGAATGCTTGATGATCCATGAACTTTGAGAGCTAGGGCATCATTGCTATTACCTTCAAGGCATTGTGTGAAGTGTTTGATCTCTCTCTATTTGTTTTGTTGTTGATATTCACTATGTGGTACTCCTTGTTTATGATCATTTCATGAGAAAATGTCTTCATGGCTTGCGAGTTGCAAGCTAGGGCATCATACATTGTTCATGAGCTCACTATTTAATACTAGCATTGTTTACATCTTTACATTTGGAAGGTAGGCATTCAAGCTTTGTCTTCTCATTAAATCAATTTCAGTGGCATTGTTTACATCTTACCATTGTTAATAGTGGCATTGTTTACATCTTAGCATTTGGAATGCTTGATGACCCGCGAGCTTTGAGAGCTAGGGTATCATTTCTATTACCTTCAAGGCATTGTGTGAAATGTTTGATCTTTCTTTATTTGTTTTTCTATTGATATTCACTATGTGGTACTCTCCATTTATGATCATTTCATGAGGAAATGTCTTGATGGCTCGTGGGCTGCAAGCTAGGGCATCATACATTGTTCATGAGCTCACTATTTAATACTGACATTGTTCATGAGCTCATTGTTTAATATCTAGCCATGCTATGTAAATGGTACCAAACCAACCCAATCAACCCAACAAAATGTGTCATATTTATCTTTGTCAAATACACTCATTCACCATTTTGTTCTTATTCTTCACACAAATATTGCATCAAAAGTAATTATAAACAATGATTCAAAGAAAAAAGAAACAACGACAATAGATCAGACCCCAAAAGAATACAGTCAACTACAATAGCTCACAGTCTCAATGAAATAAATAGTGTATAAAACAATATATGGTGCACAACAGTAGCAAGCATGCAATGACAACAATAACATTGCATGATGCTCGAGCTCAAATTCAAAACAGTAAGTGTATTAATGTATGATCTAATAGCAGCAATCTAATTGATCATTACCTTTCACTCCTCCATCATTATAAAAGAGATAACTACCTACAACTAGGGCATCATGCATTGTTTATGAGCTCACTATTTGAGCACCTCATGTCCCTATTTGATTGGCTGGTGCTCAAACAATGAGCTCATAAATAATGCATGATGCCCTAACTTGCAGCCCCCAAACCATCAAGACGTTTCCTCATGAAATGATCATAAACAGGGAGTACCACATAGTGAATATCAACAACAAAACAAATAAAGAGAGATCAAACACTTCACACAATATATGTTGCTTTATAAGATTTTATTAAGACTAAATATATTGTTTTATGAGCTCACTGTTTGAGCACCTCATGTCCCTATTTGATTGGTCGGTGCTATGTTTGTTATAGTGATGCTATTAGATCAAATAGGGACATCAATAATAAAATAATACACTATATGGTACTCCCTGTTTATGATCATTTCATGAAGAAATATCTTGGTGGCTCGTGGGCTGCTGCAAGCTAGGGCATGTTACATTGTTCATGAGCTCACTGTTTAATACTTGCATTGTTTACATCTTTTTATTTGGAATGCTTGATGACCTACAAGCTTTGAGAGCTAGGACATTGTTTCTATTACCTTCAAGGCATTGTGTGAAGTGTTTGATCTCTCTTTATTGTGTGAAGTGTTTGATCTCTCTTTATTTGTTTAATGGCATCTAATTCTACTAATGCTATTGTTTAATGACATCTAATGCATCTAATGATGTTGTTTAATGGCATCTAATGAATTGATTATCATATAATGGCTTGATCCTCTAATTTATAACTTCCTCTAAGTCTATTCAACCAACTTTGGTGGTTGGAAAATTATATTAAGACTAATTAAACATAAAAACCTCTTTTCCCTCCTTTTACAAGTGACTGTTGTTATTCAAAAATTTGAATTAACAACTTTGCAAATGAAGCATTTCTTAAGATTTGTAAATCTTAAGATCTTGGGATATGATCTAAATAAACTTATTAAACCTTATTAAAACCAAATATAAACTATTATAAGATTGCAACTCAAAAACTCATCCTAGACTCCTAAATTGGTCCTAAGGCTTATTAGGCCTTTAAGGGCTTATTGCCAATTTATTACAGGTATTAACCTTATAGGTCATTATAGGCTCCAAAATGCTCCAATTAACATCATTGGATATCTTCATGTTCACTGATGTCTTTTTTATCTCCATAGGTTTTGTGAACTCCTTATGTGCTCTAGGTGCTCCTACACCACTATGTGCTTTGAGCCAATGAATTTTTTATCATCATGATGAAGTAATAATGCATTAAATGTCTTACTTATCTCCTATTCAATTTTAATTTTATAGTGAATTCATGATTTATAATTCAGTTGTAGCAGCTCAATGTGTTTGAACTCAAGAATACCCCTTACTTAGTTTCCTACAAAGCTTTTGGCAAAATTTGTCAGAAAATGAGAAGCTATGATAAGGTGACATGAAGCTAATGAAAGGAGGCATATCCAATTTGTTTTGCAAATATACACATTAAGGATCATGTCAGATAATACAAGGGAATTCGATCTAAATAAGGAGACAATTGCTAGATTGTTGTCTAACTTTCAAAGAGAAGCCAATGACAAATGTTATTGTCCATGCAAGAGTTGTAACGGCTTAAAGACAATAAGAATCAAAATCAAAATATCAAAGAGACATTTTAGGGAGAATGGTCACATGGAAAGGGGATTTGATTATAATCCTGTGGTAAGTTGTTTGTTATATTGTTTTCACAATTAATATACATATGAACCATGGAAGGAGGTTTGATTATCATCATTTTTATATAGGGCGATCTCCCCAGTGTGAATATAGAGGAACATGGAGGTGAGAATATTGAAGTTGAAGATTGTGATCCCATGGAAAATGATGATCATGCACTAGAAAAAACATTTGAAGATGATGGTATGAATGTATTGATCGTTGACACATTTGGTACTGGTGTTGTTGATGCTACTACTACTGATGATGATGAGGATGACATTGACAACTTCCATGATATACCTCTACTTGAGAAGGTAGACATGACCCTTTACGAAGGCTCCCAATCTACTCTTCTCTTTTTTGTATTGTTGTTGGTGAATTTGAAGTTTATGAATGGTTTATCCAACATAGCAATGTCATGTATGCTAAGGTTTGTCATATATGTCATTATAGTCTATAAAAGGTGAAACATGTACCATTAAGATTGTTTATAGTAATGACTTATATTATTTGTTGTAGATTGATAGGTGACTTTTTGTTACCACCATCAAATGTTCTCCCTCGCTCGTACCGAGAATTATGTGCCACTATGAAAAATATTGGAATAGAATATCAAACAATAGATGCTTGTCTTGAAGATCATATTATTTATTATAAAGAACATGAAAATGCAATAGAATGCCCTAAGTCCCATACAAGCAGATATTGAGATGATCAAGTGACAAAAAAGGTGCCTCACAAGGTTCTTCGTCACATCCCCATTATTCCACATCTGGAACAATTATTCATATGCAATAGCTTAGCACAATTTATGGATTACCATGCATGCGGCATGAGTCAAGATGACATTATTTGAATCTCTATGGATGGTTCATCATTTATGGACATAGAGGAAAAGTGGCCGCACTTTAAAAAGGAACATCAAAATGTTAGGCTTTCTTTGGTAGCAGACGGTGTTAATCCGCATGGAGAGATGAGATCTATTTGCTCGTGTGGTCTATTTTTATTATAAAAAATAACCTTCCTCCATGGATGTCAATAAAGAGGGAGCACATTATGTTGGCAATGATTTTTCTAGGTATCTTATTATTTTATAGTTATCTACATGTAATTATAAGTCTTGGAGTGAAATGGCCACAATAATTATCTAATGTTGTTAATTCAACTAGGTAAGTACCAAGTGAAAGATATGAATGTATATATTGCACCTCTTATCGATGAGTTGTTGGTGTTATGGAATGGTTTCCCTATGTATGACATCTCTCGACCAATTGGACAAAGAGAATTTCAATTCCATGCAAAACTTGTGTGGACAATTCATGATGCTCCAGGGTTGACACATTTATGTGGTATGTTATGGTGAATTCTAGTTGTATGAGATAATTCAAATTTTAAAAATATACATATTTAATCCAATTTTATCATTATCTTGTAGGTCTTCAAACAAAGGGAAAATTTGCATGTCCAATGTGTGGTCCAAAGATAAAATCCCGTCATTCCAAAAGTTTAGGAAAATAGGTGTTTGATGAGTATAGGTAGTTCCTCCCAGAAATCATAAGTATCGAAGTGCAAAAAGTCATCTTTTCAATGGGAAAGAAGAGACTACACCAAAGCCATGAAGAATGACACCTCACCTATTGCAGTTGGAATATAATAGAATTCAAGGTAATATCATTCTATGTAATGGTCGATGTTTGAAAATTATATGTTTTGATTATGTTTTGTTGGCTAATTATGTAGTTGATGATCTTGAAGGTCGTGAAGGCATCACTGACCAACTTCCAAAGGGACTAAAATGTTACCCTAGAGAATTTAGTAGGCTACCCTACTATGAGCATCTACAAATTGTGCATTTGTTTGATACTATGCATATTGGAAAGAATGTAATAGAGATGCTATGGAAAATATTGGACGGAAGGCGTGCCAAAGAAAAACTTGGCAAAATTTGTAGTGACATTCATGATTCCAATCATGCAATGAAAAATATCATTGAATCAAATAGCAATGGAGACTAGATTAATGCAAGTGCTCTTTCTTGGTTATTAATAGAGCAACAAAGTAATGCCATAAAAGAAGTGATCCAAAAAATTTGATTTCCTACAGGATTTATTGCAAATATAAGCAATCGCATATCAAAGAAAAATGATTTTGGGTCAGGGATGAAAACACATGATTGACATACCTTCATCAAGGTAAGTCATAGTCTTTTGTATTTACAATATATTTGTGTAATTGCATTCAATTTTCATTGTATGAAATGATCAGTTGAAAATTGTTGCAGTATTTGCTACCCCTATCTCTCCCAAAGAACTTCAACAATAATATCAAACAAGTGATATATGATCTTGGTAAATACATGAGGTAAGTAGTGATATTTGTTCAATATATCAAATAAGTAATATATTGTAAAGTCTCATATTTATATATTTATGTCTTGAATCCCTTGTAGGTGGTTGTCATCTAAAGAAATCCATAAAGAAGATATAAAATATTGGAAGAAAAGAATTTGTCAATTAATGTGTGAAATGCAAAAAGTGTTTACCTCTGGCTTTTTTCAATGCACAAGAACACTACCTCATACACCAAATTGAGAAGATTGAATTGTGTGGACCTGTACATGCTAGGTCAATGTGGATGGTTGAGAGACACTTGAAATTTTTGAATGGTTTGGTATGACAAAAAGCACATCCCAAGGGTTCTATGGTTGATGGATATATAATATACCATATGATGGTGTACATTACTCAATATCTCCCTAATCTTGTAGCAAAGACCCATATAGATTGCATTTGGGATCTCAACTCAATTAAAAAATTTGAAGGGGAGTACTTGGTGGGCAACGGTAGATTTAGGAAACTGAAAGGTAATAAATTATGAGATGTTATTGTAGTAAATTAATTCTTAATCTTCAAAATAAATTTTTTGTAAGTCATCTATTTACTTTTGTATAGCTGCTAAAGAGTGGGATGCAATACATTTATTTATTAAAAACAATCAAGATTGGATGATGACATGGATTGAACAATGTCAACATGATGGTCATAGATTAACATAAGAATCCATGTCTTCATTGGTTATACAAGCTCATCGCAATGGAGATTCCAATGTTACACAAAAGGAAATAGATTTAGCATATGGTTTAAGAGATCACTAGGTACTTATAAATTTGTTAATTAATCAATTGTATATTTTTCAACTCATGATGCAATAATTTATACATATTTGACATTATTGCAAGTGAAACACCACAAGGCTATGTTTTGCAATGGTTATAAATTTTGTATCAAAAATTTGGATGACATGAAGAGAACTTGTGATTCTGGGATAAGTGCAGTGTTCTAGGTGACTAATATTTCATCTAGAAATGACTTACATCCTTGAGAGTCACAAAATTGATACTATGGTATTTTAGTTGATATACTTGACTGCGACTTCAATTCCTTCAAATTAGTTCTCTTCATTGTGAAATGGTACAGACTACATAAAATGATCCTAATAGAACTGTTATTGAACATGATAATGGATTTCCAATGATTAATACAAGGTTATTTGAGCTAGTTGGAGAAGAGCCCTATGTTCTTCCAAGCCAATGTGAGTAGGTATTTTACTCAGAGGCTCCACATAAACTAGGTTGGTCATTTTTTGTTAGACATGATCCAAGAGGAAGACCGATAAAGTCTAATGCGATGGAAGAAGATACCAAGGAAGATTAAGAAGTGGAAGATGATGTAGAACCAGATCATGATTGAGAGCTAGTCGAAGAAGAATATGAAGAAGAAGACGATGATGATGTTGCTACTCATGCTACTACTAATGAGGATTATGTTGCTACTGATGCTACTACTGATGATGATGATGATGATGATGATGATGTTGATGATGTTGATGGTGATGATGATGATGATGACAATAGTGGAGGTGATGATGTCGTTGATGATGATGATCTTGATGATGAGATGGATGAAGAAGAATATCAATGACATGAATGAAATGTACAATTATGCTAGATGTTTGGCATGTTCTAATGATTATTTTATATGTACTACTCTTATTCACCTTGTTTTATATGTCCTACTTATATATCTTTGATCTTTTGTTAAGAGAAATTTCATTCTAAAAGAGTGTATTTAATCTCTATATGCTTAAACAACCTCACTAGTTAAGACTGTTCTCATTTGTAGTGGGCATGACAAGAATTAGATCACTTGAAAGATACCAATATTTAGACATGTAAAAATTAGTGACGTGATTAAGCAAATTACCTTTCTTTACAATTGCATGGTTGTCTTTGGTTTGTCATTTTGTTTTGAATGTCTAGTGATTTAAACCAAAGACTTCGACTTAGCCAAAAAATGTGCAAGTCTACATTAGTATGTTTCTTTTAATTGTAATTATAATTATTATGAATGAACAAAATAATGACAATGCAATATTTGTGATAATGTAATATTTATCGCAATAGCATCGATGACTTCGGTCAATGTGCCTATGTGTCAATGTGGTGTTGGCCCATGCATGTTGAAGATGTCATGCACAACAAGTGATCTTGGCCGTCAATTTTGGGTTTGCCCAAATAGGAAAAAGGTCTGGATACATAATTATATTTTATGTTTTAAAATAATGTGACAACTAATCATTTTTTGAAGAACTAATGTACATTTGGTATTGTTAGGGAAATACTGGATGTCAATACTTTGGGTGGGTCGATCAAACCACATTTACATCTACCCCATCTACATCTATACTTGATGTAGGAAATGAGTGCAACTTGTGCAAGGCTCAAGAGGCAGCTAGTGCTACCAAGATTGCTTTAATGGCGAAAGCAGAAATCATATTTCTACGATGCCTTCTTTGTGTAGTTTGTGCACTACTTTGTTGGGACCATATGTGTAAATGTGGTTAACAGAGGGCTATTATAGATACTAAATTTTTTTAAAGAATTTTTAGTAGATACACATAAAGAACATGCACATAAAGATGACAAATGAGAAACATAAATGTAGATATCACAACAATTGAAAAACATAAATGTAGGCATCATAATCACAATTTTTTGGAGACACAACATAATTAAATGGTATACCCAGACGATGCAACACAACTATATATCACTCCTTTGGTTCCAAGTTTACACTGCGGTAAACAAAATCCATAGATAAAAAATAAATTTAGAGAGTGGAGGAGAGCGAGAACAACCAAATTAATACAAGTCCCTATATTATTTTGGTCATTATCACTCTCCTCCTACACTCTCTAAATTTATTCTTCATCTTTGGGTTTTGTTTACGCAGTGTAGACATGGAACTGGAGGATTAGTTGCATTGCATCATCTGGGTATACCACTCAATTATGTTGTGTTTCAAAAAAATTGTGACCATGATGCCTACATTTATGTTTCTCAACTGTTGTGTCCCAGGACCCCTTATGACCCTTTACGACCATTTACAATCCCTAAGAATACATCGTAGAGATCTTAAAATGTTGTAAAGGGTCATAAGAGGCTCCTAGGAGGGGTCAGATGAGATTCCACCTTCATGTGGTTGGCCCTGTTAAGTAGATAATGTTAAACTATTCTCAAAACAAAGAGAATCTCAATAATTTAAGATCTCAATCCATGTATGAAAAATATATATCGACTGCACTGCAAACCCACACATCAAATTTAGACCAAAGAAGTTAAGAAGTTTCTCGAATCAGATCCGAATGCAATCAAGTCTGCATATATCCCATGAACACATCAGGAAGAATGCATCTCTGATTTCCACACTAGCTTCTTGTGCTGGAGCAGTTGCTATCACAAGTCTTTATTTGGTAGGATCCATTCCAAATCCAAGTCTCTAGACTCAACTCAATAATCCACGAGCTGCTATCGAATCTACTAAAAAGTTATCTCTGAATTGTGCTGGAGCAGCCATTGTCACAAGTCTTGATTCAATAGGATCCATTCCAAATCCAAGTCTCTAGACTTGACACAATAATCCACGAGCCGCTATTGAATCTACTACAAAGTTATCTTTGAATGATCCATAACCAAATCATGAGCAGGAAACAGATCTGCAAGAACATTGTTCTGAATCAATACCAACTCAATTGATAAATATATATATTTTTTATAAAAAATTCATTATCGTCGTAACTACAATAGTTTCTCACTGCAAACATCTGACATCCATCTATCACATTAAATGCATCACTGTCAGAAAATAACCATAAATGATAGATAACCATCGTAACTCTCTGACGCATGTCTGTCGCACATACAACATAGTCATCATTACAAACCACAAATGATGGATATGCATTTTAAACTTCCAATAGATGTTCATTGCATTAAAAGAATTTCTATCGGTGAACATGTTACAAATTATGGCTACTCGTCAGAATCTTCTAATGGGTCAACATCATTTGTTATTTGTTGTGACGGGTAGGCATCCTAATTATGATAGATACAAATATGTCTGACGGCATTCTCACTATGTTGACACCCTCCTTTAGCAATGGCCAAGGTTGTCATAATTACGACACCTGACAGAACCGTCAATTTTTCTGACTACAAAACTGTGACACTGGGTGGTGTCACTTAATTGATAGTTTACTATCTAAATTCAGACGCTTGACCGTCGGAAAAATGTCTCAAATGTACTAGTGCCAGGGCATTGTATAGTCTAGAATATCCTACAATTTCTATGAAAAATCTGCTCATCCATCAAACATAAAAATACCAAAGAAAATAGTAGAAGATTGTAAGGATAGAAAATGAATGAATTTTGGAGTATGAGAAAGGATCTTGGTGAACCAAAGACCATTGTATATCTAGATGAAATAGATGAGGATATAGAGTTTAGCAAATTGTGGAATTTGGAGCATCCTACTATGGCATATGAAAGCAGTGATCCAGATAATGAGGATGATAATCCACCAATTGTATTTACTCCAGGGAGTCAGAGTGGAGTTAGCAACTACCAGAAACAAGTATATAGAAAAGGGGCAATCATTGTGGAAAAATTAGGTTATAAAGGTGGCTATTTGGGTCCCACAGGAGAAGGCATCTGGAATCCAATTCTCACACAAAAAATTGATCATGGTGAAGGCATTGGGTTTGGATTTGGAGTGGACCCATTACATTCATCAAGAACTACTATACCTACAAGAACATCCATTTCCACAAGTAGGATTAGGGAATCTACTGCTACTAGGTCTAGTAGTGGCACTGGTGCCGGTGGGAATGGGAAACTTATACAAAAAGTTCCCTCTCTAAAGAGGCCAATACAATCTACACATAATTCCATAGAAGAAGATAGTGTCAAGAAGCAAAAGGTTTCTAGATTATTGACACTTGATCCTAAAGAACTATTTGCACTTTCAGTTTCAACAAAACCCTCTAAAAGTTTAAATCCTCAAAAAGTATTAGTTAGATTAACACTAATAGGCATTGCAAGCTCTAGTTCACCTTTCAAACATTCAAATCCTTCTGCAACACCAAATTTTCATTTCAAATATTTCTATAATAAATTTGTAGAAACAACAACCAAGAATAAGGAAATAAAGAATACATTGCAGACTAGTGCCCTTACTGTAGCTGTAGAGGAACAACCAGCATCCAACATGGTTTTTCCAACATATGACCCAAACAAAGACATGATGGATTTCATGGCTATTATTCCACCCAAAAAAGATGGAAACCCACCAAAGAGTTAGATAGATCCATCTCAATTTCAAGTTAGCACTCTCCAAATGGATTTTTCCAAAGTTAAAAATGTGGACAAAATCAATGTGTCAAAGTCTACAAACCAAGTGGTCTATAGTACACTGCTAAAGTTGGAAAGAGAGAAGAGTAAGCTCAAGGAATATATAGAAAAGTTACAGGCAGCCATTGCCAATGAAAAAGAAAAGAGGAAAGCTTTAGAGAATAGTTTGAAAGAATTATAGAAAAAGATTAAAAAATTGATCTCTACATCATCAAATACAAAGTAGGAACAAGCAGAGGCAGTAGTGAAGGAACAGGAGTAGGTAGAGTTGAAGGCATTGAGGGGGAAATTGGCAGAAATTAGTAAAAAACTAGAGGAAGAAAGAGTCTCTTCACAAAAGTTATTTAAAACCGTGGAGATTAATGTTCCCTCCAACTAGAAATTGCAAAAGAAATTGGACTCTCAGTCGGATAAAGCCAATCATTGGGAACACAAAGCAATGGAAGAGAAAAATAATTGTGAACAAATGGCAAAACAACTAAAGAAGGCCAATAATACAGTTCAAACTTTAACAAATACCACTAATAATTTAGTGAAGATTACAAAAGAACACATTTGGGGACAAATATTGGGGATGTCTCATAGCTTGTGTGAGTGGTTTGAAATGCTTCAAAGTATGAGAATATGTTATTTGAAGCTCCATAAGAACATTGAATAGAACATGGATGTTGTCAAGAAATAAAAGAAAGAAAAAGATATTATGCAACAAATCTACAGTAAGAGTGATAGTTATCTATCAAACAAGGGAATTAGCACCCACCTTGATGCCTTAGTAAAGGTATCAAGTATCATTCAAAAATGTGAGAAGCTACGAGAAGCACAGGAATTGGATGAAAAAGCTAAGAAGAAGATCACAAAGATGGAACAAAGGAAAGCAAATTTGGAAAGTCTTGGTTTGCCTAGGGATTTGATGCAAATAAGTTCATTGGAAGAGAAACTTACAAAATAAGGTTGCAGGACAAAATAAATACTTATTTATGCTTTCTTCTTATAGACATATCTCCTAATACATTCATGGATTTCATCAAACCAGTGAGAACTTTGAATGGAGTTTTAGAAGAAATAGTGTTGTCAAGTCACACTTTCAAATATGAATTGCTGACGAAGTTGCAGGAGTGTGACTATACTATGAACCAAATTGTTATGGCATCAAAGGATGTTTGAACTAGCCTACAAAGATTGCTTTGAATTTTGAACTACTGTAAATTGTAATGTATTGCAAATGAATACAAAACAAATTGTGCTCTATCTAATTTTCATGTTTTCCAATTTAATGTACGTTGAGTTACTCTATTTTATTCAGTTATTTTTAGTTGATTTACTCTATTATATGCTATTGGAATACAAAATTTCATTCAAGAATTTCAAATTCAAATATGAATGATCATTGATGATATGATGAAAACTACAGTAATGATACTCTTTGTTCTCAAATTTTAATGATGAAACATAAAACATTCTTTCTTTTCTAAAATGAACATTGAATGATAGGATATAGTAGTTAATAAGTTCAAAAAATACCTACTGATTGCTATTGCTAATTTAGTAGAAATTTCCTAAATTTTCCAATTCATCTCTACATCGTCATCATCATCTAATTATAGTATTCCAGTTCCTTCATTGTTCTCTTCATTTTCATTTGTGTCTTCTTCACTTTGACCTCCGCTTTTATGAATCCCACTCCCATCGCCACCTTTAGTTGTCCCACTCGGAGTTAGATATTGGTTAATGTTGTTGCCCAACCCTCTTCTTTTGCATCTTTTCTTCTAGATTTCCATTACTTTTTGATAAGGAAAAGTATTGACATCATACCTAGATGTGTAGACCCTCAAGAATGTTTCCAAATTCTTGTCTAGTTTGTTTCTTAGCTTTGATTTTAGGAATCCCAAAGCACTGAAAACTCTCTCATCCTCCACTGAACCCAATATCATGGTTTGACATAGATCAGCAAGCTTGAGGAACTTTGAAATTTCATCACACAACATTGTGCTCTATTTTAGTTCTATCCAAAGCTTTGTTGTTGAGCCCTCTTCATGTGGATTATGCATTAATTGATATTGATGCTTCATATTCCTTGCAAAAAATCTTGATAGCTGTCTAAGAAGACCCTCATCTAAAATTCCATTGATTGTCACTCCATTGAATTCTACAGATTTGCATAATTCCTTTATCAAAGTCAAAAGCCTATTACAATAATCTTCCTTAGAGTTTAAGCACCAATATTGAGGAAACACAATTGCCATGGCCTCAAGCAGTTGTTCATAAGGGAATCAGGATCTTATTTTAGAGGAAAATTTATAGGCTATGTCCCTTGCATTAGCTGCTATTGACTCGACAATCTTGGTAAAATCTTCCCTTGTAACTCTTGTAGCTCACTTCTTTGGGGTGTTGTAGTACATTGGTATCTAAAATCCCCTTACACAAACACATAAATCTCCATTTTAAATTATCTTTAAATAATTATCAGGATTGTCCAAATCTATTAGTTTTTGCCAGTGATGAAATTTTTCATCAGATAAATTTGGTTCATTTCAATAGAGATTATCGAGGGCTCGACATGACATTTTACACAACTAAGCATATTCTACAATATACATGGCTCTTTTCTAGGATTTTTTCATAATGAACATCATTTCTTCTAGCATCGGAAGAAGAGACGCTAAAGTCAAAAGTGTCTCTACATTGCTTAACCTCTGAAGCAGGTCACCACATCTCTGATTTTTTGCATTGTCATGATTTTCGTACATAAGTCCAATCAAAGATTGATATTCAGAAAAAACTCAATGTGCTTGTCCATCCAAAGAGATCCATCTGGTATCAACATCTTTAAGAAGCTTGTTTCTATTGGTAATTCCATCAGAAAAGTGTTGAAATTCCCTAAAATATTTGGGACTTTGACAAAAATATGAGTACAACTATCTTACTAAATATTCAACCTTGTTTACTAAAGGAAACTTCTTCACAACTCTAAAAGCAAGATTCGTCCTATGGGCCATATAGTGAATGCCAACAACATATGGTGAACAAGAAGCATGTATCTTTGTGCAAAGACCATTCCCTTGACCTTGCATTACTAAAGCTCCATCTGCTCCAACATAGATCAACTTCTTCACTATTGTCAACTCATCCATAGCTCCATATTCAATTAAATGGCTCTTTACTAATTGAAATAAACTTTTTGATGTCGCATTGTCCCTCAATTTTGCAACAATTAGTAGATGTGGTTGGTGGAAATTATTTTCTATAGTATAAAAATGCATGCATACCCATGACGTATTATCTATTATCGTAACTTTGTCTAAGGACAATGCAATAAAGGTTGACTCTTTTATTTTTCTTTGTACATCCTCTATTTCAACCCAGGCAATACAACTTGCCCATTCCCATCTATTGTTTATTGACTAATGAGTGATAGGATGGTTAGGAACTTTCAGAAAGTGTAACAAACCACTCATTTATGGATAGTATATCATTGGATGGCCTCTACTCAAAATATGGAAAACATTACTTAATTGAACAAATTTTTTGCATTCTTCTACTTCACTTGCTTTTGCAAAATTAGCATTAATAGAACCTTGAACTTCACTAGGCTTCGTCTTAAAATTTTGAAATAAATAATATTCATCGGCATTTCTTTTATGTTGACATTGCTCCTTTATTTTATATCTTACCACTTTTATTTCCTTTCCATCTACAGTTGAGGTTTCATAAACCTTACCAACATGTTTATCTATGGTGTCTAGTTTAAGCTACAACCGCTTTTCCTTTTTATACTTCCAACTATAAATCATACATTTGCATTCTATTGGTGGCTTACCTACAATTGAATTGTCCATGGGTTTAATGAATGGATACTTTTTGGCCCAATCAAATTTAAATCTCCTAGAAATCTCCCATTGATGATCAATTTTTTCTTTTGATTTTGCTCTCCCTTTAGTGTTACTGTTAATTGAACCATCATCATCACCGAAGTCGATCGATTCATCCTGGTACTGGTTATTTACTTGAAATTCATCTTCAAGGTCATCTTCATCAGAGCTATCAGAATCTGTAACTTCGTCACCAGATTTATTAGGTTCCCTAATATGTTGAATAGACTCCTTTGTAGGTTGAGAACCTTGAAGTTGTATAGGTTCCTCTGATGATGTACCTTCCTCACTTTGACCAACACCATTATGTTTTCCCCCACCAAAGTATGAATATATATTTCTGCATTTCATTGGCCTCTCTTGGACATCTCCACCTTCAATAGTCCTCTTCTTATGTAACTTTGACTGTGACATCTCCAACAAATTAAGGCTGTAATAAAATTTTACTTGAATAAGATACTACGGACTCGTAGTCATTTCGGTTCAGTACCGATCGTAATTGTGAGCTCAGAATCAACTGAATTTTTGCACTACTAAATCTTGTGAAACTATCCTTATATACAAATGCTTATTTCAAATTTTGGTGAAGGGACTGACAATTGCATGTGATAACAACTAATATTTGGCAAACCCCATGTAATTTCAAGTAATTGACTAGGCAAATAGGGTGGGAATTTGGGACATGATTATGTATGATGCATGGTAAATTAGGTCCAAGTGCAAATAAAACTTTCACTTGGGACAATGGGCCTTTTGTGAATGGTGATCCTTGATAAATACACCCTTCCTTAATTTGTGACAAATAATAGTAAAATATACAATAGAAAAATGGGTGAACAACCTGACTACTATATGAAATTACATACAAATAGTGGTGAACAAGCTGACCACTATACGTGTCTTTTATAAAATCTGGGCGAACCGGTCAATCAGTATACTAAGCATTTTTTCTCCAATTTCTATATGCTCGATGAGACATATTTTCCAATTGGTGAATAATCGCCACTAAAAAAATCCCTAGCTTGGTTGTTTCCTTGTGGGAAGTATGGACTAGAAAAGTGGTGGTGGATATGGAATTTGTTACATAGAACTTTCATGTGTTGGTTTTTAAATGGTATGCCATGATCTGTGAAGATGGTGGAAGGGTTTCCAAAATGAAATATGATGTAGTAGAGGATGAACTTGGAGATTTGGACACTTGTTGTGAGTGTGAGCTAAATTTCTTCTACCCACTTTGTGAAGTAATCAATAGTAGTGATAATGTACTTGTGTCTGACAAAGGATAGGGGAGTTATCTTACCAATGGGGTCAAACCCCCACCATGAGAAGGTTCATGGAAGTGCAATGGGATGAAAATCCTATGCTGGAGCATGAATGAGGTTTACATGTTGCTAACATGGCAGACATTTCTATATAAATTCACATGCATCATGCTCTATTGTAGGCTAGTAGTATCCTTCTCTGAGATTTTTCTTGGCTAAGACCATGCCACTCTAATTTTCACCACAAATCCCAATGCAGACCTCCTATAATGCCATAGAAACCTCATTAGAGTCTAAATATCTTGAGAGGACGTTGTGATAATCTTGATGATTAGGGTATTGGCTACAAGAGCATAGAAAGAAGCTCTATGAATAAGGTTATGGTGTTGGGTGTTTGTGAGGTGGGGGGATATGATACCATATTTTAGATAAGTGTGGATGTCATGGTACCACAGGGCTTGGGTGTAATCACCTAAAACTTATCTAGTAAAACCTAAGCTCCTAAATTCAATCAATTTACCTTAAGAAAAATTCTAAATCTCAAACGCATAATTTACTAGGCATAGTTATGTAAGCAACTTGGATAATCCCCCTTGCATAATTAAATCATTTCTAAAATCAAGCACAAATTATTTCTAACTAAAATCTTGAAAATCATTTAATTATCAAAACCTTACTTTTAATATAAAGTCTTAGTACTTTATTAAAAGAACTCATTTCTCACATAAGTGCGCAACTTAGTCTTGATTAAATGACAACTAAAAGGGGATTTTCTATTTTTTTTATTCTCCAATCAAGCTTTACCAATAAAAATTATTGGATCCTCTCACAAGGATTGATCTCTCTCACCACTCATCTCTACCTAACATCTTTCACCTCTTAATCTCCACCCTTCATTCATGGGGCAATTTATTTAAAAGGAATCTCTTCCTTGGCTCAAGGGATCCATCTATTGACATTTGATCCATATTTTTGTATCTTAAGGAGTTTATGCCATTTTTGGTTGATCATCTTGCACCTTCATGATGTTATTTTGAATTCCTTGAGTTTTTGGTTGCTTTTGTCATAGTTTCTTGCATAAATAGCTCTCTTGCATTCTTAGTTAATCTGATCTTGTAGAGTAATCTTTCATTGCTAACTAGATTTTAATTTAGTTTGCTTTCATGGTAGAATTAAATCTTGGTTAAATTTATCTTTCATCATAGCTTTGCATCAATTTACTCTCATTTCTATTTGTCTAATTTGCACTTGCATAGTTTGGATCATCTTGGAGTGGTGAATTCAAGTATTGCATCTCACTCATGTTTTGAATCTTCTATTTTGGAGTAGTAAGGCCACTAATCCTACATGCCCAATCTGATGAGGATTGTATAAAGGATTAAACTCACTTCAACTAGGAAGCAATAAGCCTCTTTTGAGAATTTAGTTACTCATTGAGAATGGATACTAGTGGCTAGATTCTTGATTAATGGTTTATTGAAGTGTTGGTTGCATTTTAATTGAATACAAATTTTATACCACACATTTTTTTGGTTCCCAACGTGGGGCTCGAATCAGATTTTGGCCCCATTTCTTGCAAGTTATTTTTGTTTATTTTCTAAAATTGCAATAATCATCATACCACTATAGTCCATATTAGCATACGACACTAATTTAAAATGATATTAGGGAAGTATGTTCTTCCCCTCTTTCAGGTAGAATAAAAAAACCAAAAATTATTCTTTCTATTCATTTCCATGTTTCATTTTACCTTTAGAGGGTTTTCTATTGAGGTAAAAATCTAGCGGGAACGACCCAAGTGGGACAAATAAAAGCCATCTCTTCCAACCCATTATAAAATAATTTCCTTGAAGGTTAAAGCCTCAATGATGTATCTATTAACTATGTTGAGTCATTCATTTGGCTATAAGAACACACATGAGGGTAATGTGTAGGACTAAGAGGTATCAATCTTGCTTGCAAGAATACCTTACTTGAAGCACTTGTAGGGCTACAAGCCTCAATTCCATAAAGAAAAACTACAAGGGATAGTTGGGAATGAATGCCCTTACTAGACACTCTAGGTTAGAAGCTACATCACTTACCTCTGAAGGTATCATAATCTTTGTGCAAGGATTGATCCAATTAGATTACCCAGATCACCTGGAGATTTAAACTCACCATATGTATTCCCTTGGATGCTTTAAATCATGAATGTGGCATTTGGGAGCCTTTACGATACAAGCATTGTGACTCTTCTTTTGATCCATAATGTGCATAGTCCTTGGAAAAGCCAATATCATTTTGTGTGAGGAGAAGGAATACCAAGTTATGGACAAAGATTTTGATGCTAGCTGATCCCTTAGGTATCTCTTTCTTGAAGTGTCTTTGATTGTTTTGAGACCCCTGGAAATCTATGAGAACATACACTTGTTGTTCTTGGATCATTGCAAAAAAACTTTAAACCTCAGAAATGGTTGTATCCACAAGGTTGTTTTGTCCCTTGTTGGATTGTTTGAAGACTATTGTTTTCTCACACTATTTCTTTCACTACAAAAATTGAAACTTGGTCTCAAAACACTTTGATTTTGTCACAAATCCAAAGTCAAACTGTCTAGATTGGTCAATCTTTTTAGAAATAGTGGAAAATTGTCCTTTTTCAATTTTGCCTGATATTTCATCTCACGATACGATTGATTTATCATATGATTTATATCTTCTATCACATTCTTTTCTTGGTTTCATCATATGATAGAGTATACCCTCACCATATTATCACATTCCATTGATATTTTCATCACACCTAGTGTTGGAGTTTATCTACAATCCTATATTTTGATTGGTTATCCAACCTAGATATGAAAGTCTCAACATCCTTTCCTTTCTAGTTTTCTCATAGCCTCTCTATCATTTGGGTCATCTATGCACATCTAAAACTAGTATTGTTCAACTGATTGGCTCTTTGCTAGTAATTTGGTCTATCTTTTTTCTTTTTTTAAGATCTTGAAAGTGCTCTAGCTCTTGTGTCAAATATCTATCCTATTTGACTACTAACTTTGCCTCAACTTCATCACAAGTACTCTAGCAAGCATTTAGGCCTCATTCTTGGTATCTTGTGCTTAGTTTTCTAGCTACATCAACTCGGTCACAAGTATCACCTAGCAGGTATTCATGCCTCATTCTCGGTACCTTGCACCTTGTTTCAGCTACCTTTTCTATCTACTACCTATCCTTGAGATAGAGATAGCATTACTTGGATCTTTTGATGTTAGCTTAGTAACCTTGTTACTATCATATTTTCAATCTTATCTTTTCCATGCCAGTTAGAATTCATATCCATTACAAAAAAAAACTATAGTTAATTCAAAAGAGAAAGCTATTGACAATATCTCTGGACATTCCTCTTGTGAGGAACTTCTACATCAAATCCCTATCGAGACTACTATTTATCAATAAATTAACACTCTTAAGGATCCAAAACTCTACACTAATAACCATGATCAAACCAACATGTTCAGGTATGATTGGAGATGCCATAATAAGCATGATTTTGAGTCTTCTTCAGATGAAGAACCCACAAAAGAGGAAATTAGAAAATGCAAATAAGATAAACACTTCCATAAGGTGATACAAGCTATTATGAATTAGGAAAAAGATAGATACTTTCTCCATCTTACTTATATATCCTATTACAATCCTCAATAAAAAAAAAACTACAAGACTTTCATTATGAGCTTTCACAACTTAGAAAAGACAAGGACCAATCATCTAACAAGTGTCCACTTAAAGTTATATGTCATTTCCCCTTTGACAAAGGACTCTAAATGATAGCCTTCCCATCCAAGGTGGAACTTCCTAAATAGGACAAATATGATGGCAGTGGAGATCCCTAGGATCATGTGAGAGAATTTTGTGCTCTCACCATGGAGTTCATGTATGAATAGAGCTATCTCATGAGACTCTTTGCTCAAAGTCTTAGTGGCCAAGATATGAGTTGGTTTACCTTACTTTTTCCTGGCATTAAAACCTTTGACAATAGAGTTCATAAGTTCATCCAACATTACTCTTACATTATCTCCCACCCTGTTAGCATGCTTGACCTATGCAAAAAACCCTTCATTACCTTCCTTTAGAGGTGGAAGAGGACATTTTATAGGTACCCTTATCAAATTACTAAGATCAAAAAATAATAATTTATAAACACTCTGGTTCCATAAATGAACTATACTTTGCAAATGAAAACTCATACTTCTTTTAATAAATTGGTTGAAGCTTATATTCACATATAAGACATCCTTGTTAGGAAGGGAAATATCACCCTGCAACATAAAGACCATAAATCTTCCTCTAACAATCATCACATTAAGGATAAGCATAAATTCTATACTAAAACTAAAGATGTTGTCAATAACAGAATTGTGGGTACAACTTCCACATCTACTTCCAACAAACCCAAAGAATCGACATTTAATCTCTCCAGTGGTATTCAAGCAACAAATGCTAATAAAAGTACTCAATAAAGCTCTAAACCTAAGGGTAACAAAGATAGTCCTTGGATTCCCATGCCTAAGTAAGACTTCACTCCAATTGGAGAGTCACTTGAGAATTCTCTCAAAACACTTTTGACTAATAAGATGATCACATTGCCAGATAACTTAAATCCCTATGATCTTGAGATTAAGCCTAAGTGGTGGAATGATAACCACTATCAAAAATACCATCACAAAAAAGGCAATAAGACTAATGACTTCATGAAAATCAAGAATTTAATCTAGGATTTGATTGATAAAGATACCATTGTGATTGATCCTCCTCAAACAAGCACTGATCATAAGGCCTTTAAAGAGCTTTTTCCTAAGTATGAAAAGGGGGAATCATAATGTGATCCACATGATTGAGTCCTCTAACCAAATTACCAATATTATCAAGATCAAGAACAAGACTAAAGTTGAATCTTCCAATGTAGTGACTCAATCCAAAGCTAAGGTCACCTTGAAAGGAGTGGGTTTTTCCTCCTCCTCTTCTAAATAACCAGTGACCCAAGGGTCTAAAACAACAACAACCACATATTCAATGCATAACTATAATCTAGTTGATCATATTCAATGCACATCAGCTCATATATCAATTTTGGAACTACTTAAAATCTCTCTTACACATCAAGGATTCTTGATCAATCCCTCTTAGCGGCTAACATTCCCAAGAACCTAGGCATAGACATATTCCAGTCAATAGTCACTCATATTTCTTCCCCACACTACTTGATCTTTTTAGAAGAATATGATAAATCTGTTAATCATCCTCACAACTAGCCCCTCCACATAGAAGTCCTTAAACACAAGCATAGAGTGAAACACATCTTGATAGATGGAGGCACAAGTTTGAATATCTATACATTCAATTTGGTTAGAACACTTGGGTTTTCAGAGAATGTTATTGACTCTAGAAGTAAAATCACAATTAATGCATATGATGAAGAAGAATTCTCTTCTAAGGGCATGGTGATTTTACCCATTCTAGTGGGTCCCTTTCTAAGAGATGTTTTTTTCTCAATTCTTAGATCTTCCACTCACATACAACATACTTCTTGGTAGACCTTGGATACATGAAATGCAAGAAGTGCCATCAACATACCATTAATGCGTCAAATTTCCCTATAATGGAATTAAGGTTTCTATTCAAGTAGACTTGGCATATACTTGCAACAATGTTAAGAAAATTCAAAGCATGATTCAGCATAATAAAGAGTCTCTAAGGAACTAATAAGTCAAGATCTCAAGACAGGCTATACTTAATGACTTTGGAAATAATCTAAGCATAAAAGATAACAGTATAGGAGAATACAAGATGAATGCTTCATGTTCTATGATTAACCTTCCCATGTCACCTAAATCTTATGGTAGGCCATCATCTTCTTTCCAACCTGCTAGCACATCTACTCTTGAGAATCACAAATCCATTGGTATGGTGATAGTAGAAAAGTATCTTATTGAGTAAAATGAGGATAAGGTAGTCCTTCAATGGTTATATAGAGAAAAAGAACAAGAACAGGAAGTGAAACATGTCAAAATTCCTCCTGAGAAATATGGTGTAGGCTACCAACTCATACAAAAGATGGGGTATGATGGGAAGATTCCTCTTAGAAAAGGAAAAGGCATTTTTGAACCCCTACATATTGAATATTGTAACCATAAGGATAAAATTGGAGATGGGTACTATGAAAAAAAATTTAAACTATCCTTTGCAAGTGGTCCTATGTTAGATATATTTGAAGACTCTGGTGATGAGGATGAGGAAACTATTCCTAGGCCATATGAAAGATTGTTGCATATACCTAAAAACAATCCAAGAGAACCTCACTTACTAGTCACCACTGTTAATCAACCTATTAGAGACAAAAATGAGGAGACCACAACTGAGGGACAAATTAATGAGCATGTGCTAGTCATATCACAAGAAGATGGACAATGACAAGAGAGTTCTACGAAGGAAAGACACCCTAATTGGGAGAAACTTGTTGATATTGCACACATCCTAGATCTACCTAGAATCATAGATCTATATGTAGAGATGAGACAACCTGGGTCACTATTCATACCTATGTTATATTATGGGAAAATATCTCAAGCTATGAGTGACCAAACACATAATTAAGAAGTTGAAATTCAAGACAATCAATCTTATAGAACTGACATAAATCTAGGTGAAAATGAGATACAAGTTGTGAATCAAGAGCATGATCATGAAGAAGCTCCTGTGACCATACATCAGTATTTGGGATGATCTATTAGTAGCCAAACTGACTCACACAAGTATGAATGGGACTCACTATCCAATGCTACGATTGACATAGAAGTTGATGTAATTCAAAAGTATTCTTCTACTTCCACTTTTGAGGTTGGTGAGATTTCTAACACACAACATAACCTAGAAGATCATCCAGATAATCTAACTGTTGAGTGTATTATGACACCTCATACTTAAGTTGCATCTAAAGAAGAAGAGTCTCCTCCTAATTATCCTTCTATTTTATCACTCAACTAAAGTTTTGGTTCAAGGTCCAGGATTATGATTGTCCCTCTATAGTGATTCCTTCACTAGAGAGATGAGGTTGAACGAGAAATTAATCTTCATTTCAAGGATAGATCAAGACTGTTAGGTTTGGAGAACACTTCTCATAAATCCTTTAATGATCCTACGACAAGTTGTGCTCGAAAAAATTCTATAGAAGACAAAATTCTTGATTTATACTCAGAAGACAGGAATGATGATGATGATATTGGAGTTTTTTCTCTTGAGCCCGTTGGTTTCTTACCTCTCATCTACCTTGAATTAATTGACAGGAACACCTCTGAGCCCGTGAACCTCTTGTCCTTCACCAATGATCATGACCTTTCATGTTATCTCAATGCTATTGAGCCCCTTCCTTCTTCCATTAGTGCAACGAGTGACAACATATTAGTAGAAGATATCAAGTATCTTAGTCATAAAAAGAAAAAGAAAAAGAAAAAGTGATATGGTGGTGAAAACCACTTTGTAGCAGTGTCAGATCTGAAAATAGAAAAAAATAAAAGATATATCCAATGGTGAAAACCTCTCTAAGGCACCTACGGATGAGATAATTGATATTCTCCCTAACCATTTTAAGGAAATATATTTAATTCTTATAGAGCCTACACAACAAGTGAACTTGGGAACATAAGAAAATCCACAAATTATACATCTTTCTCAATCTTTGTCCAATGAAGAAAAACAATAGTTTATTCAATTATTTAAAGAGAAGAAGATCAATTTTTTATGGTCATATTCTGACATGCCTGGCTTGGAAACAATTCTCATCATGCATCACTTATCTATTGCACTAGGTGTCAAACTAGTAAAACAAAAACTAAGAAAGATTCACCCTCATATAGCATTACTGGTTATGACAAAATTGGAAAAGTTACTCAAAGCTACAATCATACAAGATATAGACTATGTTGAATGGATCTTGAACATCATACATATTTCAAAAGTAGACAAATCAATACAAGTATGTATAGACTTCAAAGACTTGAATAAAGCTCATCCCAAGGATGACTTCCCCCTACCAAATATAGACATGATTGTGATTATTACTCTCGGTTTCTAGATGTATTCTCTAATGGACAATTTTTTGGCTATAATCAAATATGCATTGCACCTAAAGACCAAGAAAAGACTACATTTACTTGTGCTTAGCGCACTTTTTATTGGAACATCATGACGTTTGGATTGAAAAATGTCAGTGAAACATATCAACAAGAAATGACAACTATCTTTCATGACATGATGCACAAGAACATGTAAGAGTATGTGGATGACACCTTGGCTAAATATACTACATGAGATGTACACCTTGTTGATCTGGATAAAATTTTTACAAGAATGAAACAATTCAAGCTACGACTGAATCCAAAGAATTGTTCCTTTGGGGTCATCTCAAGAAAATTTTAAGGATACATTGTCTTAGCACAAGGTATTGAAGTAGATCCTACTAAAGTGAAAGCTATACTAGAGATGCAACCTCCTTAGAATATCAGGAAGATGAGAACATTGCAAGGCAAGTCATAATTAATAAGAAGATTTATCTCACAACTAGCTGATAAAGAACAACCCTTCACCAAGACTCTGCATAAGGGTGTGACTTTTAAATGGATTGAGGATTGCCAAAAGAACTTCCAATAGATCAAAAAGTACTTCATAAATCCTCTTATGTTAATGGCTCCTATTTCTCATAAATAGTTTTTGCTTTACATATTAGCCACTACTTTCTTGGGAGCATTGCTTGCACAACATGATGATCAAGGTTATTGTTGTGGTCCCACAACCACGCTCCCCTAATGGCCTATTCTAACCATGAAGGGGCCCCCCTTCTACTTTTTGCTTGTCTCATTTTTGTCATCTTTTGGTTGTCCTTGTCTTTTTTTTTTAGTTTAGTTTTTCAGCCTTTTTGGCCATGTCACCTTACCGCACCTTCAAAGGTCCGAAAGTGCGAAAGGCCCAATAGGAGAAAACTTTTGAGCTGTCCTTTTTTTGAACCTTTTGATGGTCCTCACCCCTGAAAGTTTGACTCTCGTGGGAGTTGACCTTTCAGGTATTTCAAACCATCAAAGGTCTGACAACCCCAAAAAGGCCGAAAGGTCGATTTGAGGGGTGCTTACGTCAACCCCCATTTGCCCTATAAAAGGCGCAAGGGTTTTTTCAAACCTTCACTTTGCGCTCTCACTCCTCCATCATCTTCCCTCTTTCTTTTTTGCCGCTCATTGCTTTCTTGTCATTTGGCTCTCACCTTCTCGCTAGTTGTTGTTGAGTTCTTCATCTCTTAGGTGGGTGGTCTTCTCCCTTTGTTTTTGTTTTTGGTTAGCATCCTTTGTTTCCCTTTTTTTCTTGTTTTATCCTAGGTCTAGGGTTTTTTCCTTTTGGGCCTTTTTTGTTTGAGTCTTAGATCTAGTTTTTCTTTAGGTCAACCCTTCTAGACCTGGGGATCATCGAGGTAGTCACCTTGCATCCCTAGGTAATTTTGTGGTCAAACTCACCATCGAACTCATTTTTCAAGTTTGGCTATAAACCCTACTTTCAGACCTTTAGAGTTCAAAAAAATTCAAAAGAGTTCGCCAAATGAGAAAAAACTCCCAAGTGTACCTCGTTATCAGTGTTTCGGTGTTGTTGCACACCGAAACATCTCCTACTCCCTAAAATGCTGAAAGAAGCACCTATACTTCATTTTGATTCCCTTAGAGTGGTTGACATATTTATCATCTCCGCGCTCTAAAAAGTCATTTCCTCAAATTGCCAGTTTCCTTCGGCCTTTTCTCCCTCTCAGCCTTTCGGCCTTTTGGAGGTTTGAAAACTCCGAAAGCCCAAAAAGGCTGATTTTGCCTTGTTTTGCTTTAAAAACCTGATTTCAATAGTGGTTTTTTTTTCCCAGTTTCTTTTTCCTCATTGTGTTGCTGATTTAGGCCTTATACTCTTTTGTGAATATGGCCAAGAAGGTACTGGCATCACTAGCAATGAAATACCAGTTCAAAGGATACCACCCACCATCCAAGGTGACTGACTTGCACACTAGGATAACCGATACTGATATCAAAAATGTGAGTTGGAACAAGTACATTAATAAATGTGCTCAACTAGTGGGATGCTCAGAAGAATACACTTCATTGGTCCACTGCTCCTTGGTAAATGTAGTGACGCACCCCGTCTTGATCTAGTCGATAGACCTAATTCACACACTAGCTAGCAACTATGTGCCAAATGAGTGCATGGTCAGAAACAACATTGGGGAGGTAGTCTTGGACCTAAGGCCCAACAACATCCAAGATGTCTTCCATCTACCCAAGGGAGTAGATAAGTTTTTCAATTTCAATATCAACAAGGGGATGGAATTATACAAAAAAGACACACAGAGGGCTCACAACATTGTCAATAATCAGTACCTAATGTAGCCCTTGCCCAAGAATAGGCTTGACAGAATTGATATGAAAAGGGGCTATATGAAAGAGGATATCTAGGCTGCCATAACAATGATAAGTAGGGTGTATGGCTTACCTAAATCCCATCAATTGGAGCCCTGGATGATCTTCCTTTTCCAGAAGATAAAAGAAAGGCAAGTGAGGTTTGATTGGGCCTCCATCTTAAGTGACTAGCTAGATGAGCAACTGATCCAGGTCAAGATAGATCCTCAATTCTACATGACATCCTATGTTGTGTACTTACTAGCCACCAGGGTAGTATAGCTAGGTTTGACAAAAGTTGGAAATATTGGGGAGCAAAGCACATGGCCTTTCACTCTATATCCTCAATTGGTACGAAAGGATTTCTTAGCACATAATAGCCCAAAGTTTAGGATAGTTAACAATGCCTTCATTTTTGCAATCATCTACTCCATTAAGGGTGATTACACCAAAAGGTTATCAACAGAAGCAGCGGCTAAGGTGAAAGCCATTGGGGCATTCTATATACAATTCAAACCATTTACATACATCCAAGTTGTAGGATCCACCCTAGCACCTAAGAAGCTCCCAAGATACCCTTCTGATAGGGTAGTTCTACTAGAGATAGCAAGATAGTTGTTTGATGCTCATGAGCATATCAAGCACAAGAAGAAACACTACTCGAACTTTCCTATTTCAGTCAGTCCTCATTGTGTTCCTGACATGAAAGTCTGCAAGTCATTGGTTGGAGAATGGGATGAATTCCCACTGGTAACCTATAATCTGGTGAGGCCACATTTTGATCCCATTGGTACCTATAGCCACATAATGGGAAGACACTATATTCATGAGCCACATGTTGAAGACCATTGGGCCAATTGTGTCGATGATTATGAAGTGAGAATCCGTGACTATTGCCAGATGAGCCTAGAGCTGGCACAGGGTGCCCTTTCCCTAAAGATTCCACAAAAGGCATTAGATGTTGACTTAGATAAAATTTTGGATTCCATATATAACATGGACATGGTATACACCAGGGCCATTCTAAATGCTGAAGTAGATCGAGATGAGAACAATAGTATTGAGTTCAAAGCTTGGCATGTGATCAAGTTGACAAAGTCTTGGGTTGCTCATCCATTTCCTATGCAATCACTTCCCATGAAGCAACTCCCTAAGAAATCATGTTGAGAAAAGGAGAGAAAGTACTAAAACCACAGTTCAAAGGGGTTGCCCCTCTAAAGCATGAGACTGTGTATCGACATGAGTTTCCCACCACAAATGGTATGGTTACACACTCCAAAAAGGTGAAAACTAGGATGACCAAGAGTATCACTTCACTAGAGGCACCTTCATTGAGTGACCATGCTTCTCCCAGATTAGAAAAGAAAACAAAGTTCAAAATAGTAGGACCTAAGCTGGCTGGAGTAAGGGCCATGTTTACAAGAGAAAGGCAGTATCAACCCCCACATAGATGGATACTTTGGTAGAAGAGGATGAGGAGGTGTTAGATGATGTTCCCCTCAATAGGAGGACCCAGTCAGTAGGATTTTTGAAAAGAAGAAGGATAGTGGATGATGATCCTAAAGAGGATGAAGGAGCCACTCAGGTGGAGCCAATGAATTTTAATGCTCTTGGTGATGATGAATTCAACATCTTGGATTTTGTAGGTTTGCATGGGTTCAAAGAGACTAAGAAAAAAGCTCCTATGTAGTTCACCAACTTTTTCAGTGGTATGGGAGAAGAACTACAATAGTAACCTCAAGGTCGAAATGATGTGGAAATGAACAAAGACCAAGGAGGAATTACAGAGCCCGAGAAGGACTCTTCTATTGGGATCACCTCAGAGGAGAGGTTAAGTTCACAAGTACCTATGGGTATGCTTGTTCCACCTTTGCCTCTACCTCATCCTTCCACACCTCCTACCATTCCACTTCAAGAGCTTCCCACTACTCCACTTTCCACTCCCGTGTAGAATGCTCCATTGTCTCAGCAACCTTCTTCATCTTATGTTCCCTTCCCAAATCCAACTCCACCAGCCTATTCAACTACTCCCCTCATGTCTCCTACACCTCCCCCACTTAATATTCCTCCCCAAGTTGATGTGGGGTCATTACCTGAGAGCTCGTAGGAGCCAGAGAAAGAAGGCAAAGTCACTAGGAGGGAGAAAATAGAGGAAATTCATATTGACTCTGAGGAGCCGGATGACAAGGGGGAGTCATAGGTAGAAGAAGAACCACCCACTGAAGAAGATAAGCTGCAGATAGATACTGAAGAATAGATGGTAGATAAATGATAGACTGATGATGTGGGGGAACTTGAACAAGATTTTGGGAATGACTAGGAAATAGGGGAAGAAGAAGAAGCTCCCAAGGAGATAAGGACATAACACTTGGTGACTTCTACTGCATTGGCTGCTCCCTAAAAGCCATTGAATGTGTCCTCAAAGCCCACTTCATTTACCAAAGAGGTGCAGCCAAGGGTTAGGGTATACACTGATGATGAGGTCAACATGACCATGCTAGGGCACGCTTTCCACCAAACAGTACTGGTTCCCCAAGCTAGGAGAATGTCTTATGTAACACAAGACCAGACTGGAAGGTGGAAAGCATAGGTGGTTGTCCCTATGAGGGATTTTAGCATGAAGGAGATCACTCTGAAGGATTATGTGTTGGAAGAAGTTGACTTAGGGGAGCCAACTAGAGAAGGTAGAAAAACCTTGGCTACTTTGGGTTTGAAGCATGCTCTGGGCTTCATGAGTAAAGATGAAGGAAGGATAAAGACTTTGGAAGAATAGAATGAAGTGATGAAGAAATTTATTCTAAAGATGGTAGGTCCAATTGACTTGAATGACCCTGAGGCCTCATTATAGGCAATTTTGGAAAAGAAGGGGGTATAGACACTAATGTTCCACACTCTTTTGTATAGGCTTGTTTTGAATGGAAGCTACATTTTGAGAAATTTGCTAGCTTATCTTTGAGACAAATTTTAAGGCCCTTTTGAGGTGTTTTGGTAGGAATAACTTCTTTAGTAGAGATTATGAGTGAGTAGAGTGGTGTAGAAGAAACTATTCTGAGTTGGCAAAAGGTACTAGATGAGTTAGCAATGATAAGGAAGCAACACTTCTAGGTGCTAATGAAGATTTATGAAGGAGCAGAATTGGATAATTTCGAAGAGTGGATCCAAGAGATAGCAGTGGCATTAGCCATATTTGAGAAGGTTCTCAAAAGATTGAATAAAAGAAGGGATGACAGCATGCTATTTGTAAAAGAGTTACAGGAGTTCTTTGAGGGATTAGACTTGGATCTGTTCGATGATGATGATGATAGGACTATGCACTTAGTGAATGATATTTTCAATCAATACCTAAGTATATTCTAGGGGGTTAAATTGAAAGAAGATCTTTAGCAAATGTTCTATCAGAGGGAGGAGATTCAGAAAATGCTATCCCGAGAGGAAGAGGTAAAGGCCTTCGTTAAGGAATTGATAGGTTTCAGAGATAGATAAAGGGAGATTCTCTAAGGGATTAAGATGATGAACTTTGATGAGGTGTTAGAGGTGGTGGATAGATTCAAGAAAGTACATTTAGAAGTTCCTTCTAGCTAAGTGGACCTCCAACCTAAGATTTGTCAACTTTCGTGTACAAAAGGTTCAGTGTTGGTACTTAGTCATTTTTTCAGTGCAGGATTTTCGGCCATTTCGGCCATAAGGATTTTTTGGCCACCTAAAGTCCAACAACTCTGACAAGTCTAAAGTACTGGAGACAAAGACAACACTTAGTCAATTTTGGGTGTTGCATTTTTTGGACCAATTGTCGAGTTTTGGGCATTTGTTTTGCACATTCGGGAGTTGACTCCAATTTTCTCAAAGATCACTTTTCAGTCATCTGGGCTTCTTTCTTTGGGTCATCCAGGCATGATTGTGGGATCTCTTTCAGTTAGGACTATGTGAAATAGCTAAGGCCAATGATTAAGGATACAAACATGAAGATCATCAAGTGCGTGCACCAGTTCCAGCCCCATTTTTGAGATGTCTGATGCTTGATTTGTTCAAATCTTTGTAGTGCATGAGGTTTAGTTTTGTGCTAGGGTAGTTTAGCTCACCTTTAGTAGTAGTTTCTTTAATGCAATCTAGAGTTTAGATTTCTTTTCAAGTTTTAGCAATAGCAAAGCCCTAGCTGCGAAAATAAGAGCATGGCTCTATAAATTGTAATAAAACAATATAATGAAGGTCGATTTGGTCATTAATACAATACATACAATTGGTGCTTCATTCATGGTGTGACTTATTTGTTGTCTATGCAAAATTTTTGAATGTGTGATTTGCTCATTCTTTATTTCAAAGAGCCAATTGATTGTTTGATGATTTCAAGTCTGTGATCTTTTAATTTCGTGTTTGTTGGTATCATATTACTTTGTTGTGATGAATTTCTGAGAAGATATTTCTTTGGTGCTTAAAGATTAACTTGTCTCACATGTGCATGCATCTAGAGTGGCTTTGTGATCTGATGAGTTTTGACTTATCATACGTCTGCATTTGTTTCAATTTTGTTAATGATTGTATCCGTTCAGCTGAAGATTGTGACATAATCTGATCTCTGTTGTGTGGGTTTCTTCATCTTCTTGGTCATTTAATTTTCATGGTGGTGTGATTACTAGCATATGTCTGTTAGGTTTCTTTCAGCATTTCCTTTCAAATTTCTTGTTACCTTACATTTTCCTAACCCTCTTTGCAAGTTGTTTTCAGTAGGATAATTTCAATTAGCATTGCTTTCATTTCTTAAATCTGAAAATTGGATCAAAAAGATATTGTTGAATCCTAAAGTCTATTTTGTAGTTTCCCTTAAGAGAAGAACCAACAAAGGCCTCCTTGTTAACAAATTCACATTTGTCTTCTGTTGAGCTATCTGAGTAGTTGAGACCCAGCCAGAAGGAACCTTGAGATTAACTCCATCAATCTTCCAAGAGGGGAAGTTGCTCGCACAAATTCCTAGCCATTGTCTTCATGTAAAAATGATGCTCAACAGAAGTGGTACTAGAAGGAGGGCCCTCAAAAGGGACACCCCAGAATATTGGATCATTCTCTCCCGAGAGATTTCAATGAGTCCTTCGATCTTCACCCAATAAAGGGGAGTTCCTTGAGCTTACGGAGTTTTGTAGACCTCGCAGTAGTAAGACCACAAAGTGAGGAGAGAATTCTTCAGATCATCTGAATCTTCCTCCAATTTCAATCATTGCTACCCTGCCCACTGCTCTGCCACCACTGGCTCTGATGGTATTTTTCTCAAATGCTTAAAGTTCACCATTGGACATACGGGGATAGCTCCATTAGCTGCCCAAGAATCCTAAGAAATTTTGTCCATGCTTCATCTATGGAGAATCTAGGATAGGGGAAGAACACATCCACACATTCAAGGAATTGTGCAATTGAAAAGAGATTCCTCATCAAGATGTCATGTGCGGCCTCTTTCCTTATACACTGGGGGAGTTCGCATATAACTAGTATCTAAATTTGCCATGAGGATCCATTACTACTTGGCAAGACTTTGAAACAAAATTCCTAAATTAGTTCAAACTATATGTGGATTCAAAAACTCTCCATCACCAGTTCATTTCGATAAGAAAGGACCTCAATGAATCTATTGCTATGTTCAATCACCATTTTCATAAGATGTATCAAAGGCTAGAGGCTCCATACATGGTACCGATTGGCACTACCATATAAGTGTACTTACGCGTCTTGGACCCACTAACATCCATATTCCTCAAAAGATTGCTTCCAGGAGACATTGACACTCTAGAGAAAGTATGCAATGAAGCTATCTTGTTCACTCAATAAATGGACCCGCAAGTAGGAGGAAGTTATGGCATCCCATCAACATTGGGGAATGCTATTGCGACTGGTCCATTTATAGTAGACAATCAATTTCCAATACAACAAACCCCAAGGATCAATTTGATGCCAACTCCATAGGTTGTCGCCCCACCCCTGACCATCACATATATGGGGTATGATACACATAGAGCTACCTTGTTTGAGAAAAGGGTCACTATCCCAAACAAACCAGACCAAGCTTTAGTCAATGAGTTGGATGCCATGAAGAAGACTTTGTCCCAATTGACCAGAGAGATCACACAGATGAAGCTCGATCCAACTCCAAACCAAGGAAACTTTCCATGACCAGCTGCCGCCCTAAATACTTACCCTCAAAATCAGAGTCGTAGTTATGGCAACTACAACAATAACAATAACCATTGTGGAGGAGGTTATGGGAATGACTCCCAAGATAAATAATTTGGACAACAAAGGACAAATAGGACTTGGAATATGCATCCAAAAAATGGTAGTATTCCTGCAAACAATGCCAATTTCTTCAGTTTGTCAAAAGCCAACTACACCCAAGGTCCAAGCATGCATCAACTGGATTACGAGTATAGGGGGGAATCCGATAACCAAACTCAAGATCCTAAGGGTTCTCAAGCCCATTTTAGTGCCATGGTATTTGAATCATACAATCCAAGTTCAGATGGAACTCCAGTCAATAACACTTCAGAAGAAGAGTTTATTTTCCCATTCAACCAAGAAAGCCAACTAGAGTATTTCGAGGTCCATGCCTTCCAAAACAACAACAGAAATACCCACAACTTGAGGAGTAGGAGGGAGCCCCTAACAGATGGCATTCCTCCAAGTATGTAGCCCACTCCACCATACCCAAGGGCCAACAATAATCCTATGCCTCCGAGGGGACCTAATACCACTATTATTCAGTCGACAACGTATCAACCAGTCATTTCAAAGAACCCAGTCTGGGCCAATGAAAGATATAGTGTAGTAGAAGAATTGAAAAAGGTTAGAACAAATATGTCAATGTACAATATGCTGTAGAGTTGTCCTACTCAAAGGGAAGCCCTCCTAAAAACCTTGGATCATTCCAAGTCAACCTCTCCCAACAATAAAGCCAAAGATGTGTCTAACGTAAATGCAACAAAGGCAATGCCGATCATGTTCAAGGATAGGGTAGAAGTACCCCCATTCCTGCTTAGCCTCAAAATATTTGGAAAGAACTTGCATAATTGTTTAATCGACTTAGTTTCTTCATGTAATGTGATGCCATTGTCCATATGCCGAAAGCTAGGAGTGAATCCTCAGCCAACTAATCGGGTGGTAATTCAGCTTGATAAAATAGAAGTCAAAGTTATCAGGGTTTTGAAAGACACTTGGATTTAGCTGACGATAGACCCTAGGATCCAAGATTGCATCGATGTTCATGTGGTAGACATCCCAGAGACCTATGGCATGCTACTTAGCCGAGAATGGACACAATCTTTGAGGGGTTGGTTTTCCACTAATTTTACTCAACTTTGGCTGCCATGGAAGGGGCTCAATAATCAAATTAAGATTGATGCAAAAACCAAGCTCAAATAGATGATAATTAAGTATAACACCCCGAATGAAGTTTTGTTCTCACAAGCTAATTTGGGAGTGTACCATCATTTTGACAAAGCCTTTACATTCCACCTCAAAGGGGAAGAAGAGTCTGATGATAGTCCGGTGCAAGGATTGGTAGATGCTCAAATCACAGATGGAGTTCTCATGGAATTCATGATAGGCATGACAAAGAACATGAGATACCATGGTAGAGATGCTGACCCAAATATACTAATGTTACCAGGTTATTGTCACCTCCATCAGACCAACCATTTAGAATTTACATGCCAAGACTGTCAGCAGGTGGTCTCTTAGGTGATAAACTAGATATCGGACATGCCCCAGTATGAAGGAGATGTAATGACAGACTCAAATGAGGATAGACCCTCCCTCCATGAACAACCTAAGGTCTCTATAGAAAAGGATTTTGTACAAGATGAATGGAGTTCCTCTGATGATGGTTGCATGCTCCCATGTGACAAAATTTGGTGCGAGGCCCAGGAAAAGCAAAAAATGAAATGGGTCCCTCTTTCAAGAAGGGAATGCCCTGATGAAGACCTATCACTACCCCAAACTCCTAGTAAACCCCAAGTCAAGACCCCTCCATCTGAAGTGATCCCCGAACCCAAAATTAAGATGTCTTTCATTAAGAATCATTCAGTCTGGAAGCTTCATTTTGATGGTTCCAAGTGTAAGCTAGGAGCAGGGGTCAGGATCAAATTAATCAACCCTCATGGGGGTTCATATTATGCCACCTATCAGTTGCAATTCCACTGCACTAACAACATTTCGGAATACGAGGCTCTCATTCGGGGTCTCCTCTTCACACATGAGAAGAAGGTAAAAGAAATTGCTATGGAAGGTGATTCACAATTAGTCATCTGGCAGATCAAGAGCTAGTATTCCTGTACGGATAAATTATTGGTCTCATACCACAATTGCATTTGGGATTTGATCAAATATTTTGAAGCTTTCAACATTCGAAGCATTCCAAGGAGAAGGAATATTGTTGCCAACACCTTGGCGGTATCTGCAAGTTCCTTGCAACCGCTAGAGAAGTCCAAGTTGAAAAGGTTCTCTGTAGAACTGGTGGTTGTGCCAGCTATTCCTGACAACTTCAAAAACTTTCAAGTGTTTCAGGATGATCAAAAAATCTTGGAATTCATTATGAATGTAGGAATCTTTGACAAGTAGAGCATTGATGAAGAAGAAGATGAAACAGAGGAGTCCGATGACTTGTGGATTTTGAACTTAAAAACAAATTCCATTCTAAAAGGCATGGTAGCTCTAGAAAGAATTTTTGATAAAGATGAACATGCTCAAGAAAGAGGGAAAACCCCAGTAGTGAGTGGGGATGATTGCGAGCTCTACAACTTGGGTACACAACTTGAACCCAAGGAGGTTCATGTAGGGAAGGTTGGCACACTAGAGAAAAAGAAACAGATGGTTGAGTTTCTCACTGAATACAAAGACATCATAGCATGGTGCTATGAGGATCTGAAAACCTATGACCCTAGTGTTATAGTCCACAACATCCTACTAAACCTAGATGCTAAACCTTTTTGCCAGAGGCAAAGACCGGTTAACCCCATGATCGAGCCAATGATTCAAAAGGAAGTACAAAAGTTGCTCGATGCCAAGATAATTTTTCCCATCTGGCATTCAACTTGGGTAGCCAATTTGGTTCTTGTGAGGAAGAAAAGTGGAGAGGTTCAGCTCTGCATAGACTTTAGGAATCTAAACAGATCCTCTCAAAAGGACAACTATCCCCTACCTTCTCTGGACAAAGTGTTACAAGTAGTCAATATTTCCCAAATGATGTATTTCCTAGATGGCTACTCTAGATACAACCAAGTCATGGTGAAAGAAGAAGACCGCCTGAAAATGGCCTTCACTATGAAATGGGGGACTTTCACCTACCACCGCATGCCATTTGGTCTGATTAATGTAGGAGCTACTTTCCAACAAGCTATGGATGAGGCATTAAGGGTCTAGTCAACAAGTGTATCATTATATATATGGATGACCTCACAGTCTTCTCCAAGAACTGAGCGGACCACATCAAAGACTTGTGAAAAGTTTTGAAGAGGTGTCGATGCTATGGGATTTCATTGAATCCTAAGAAATACATTTTCGGGATGACTCAAGGCAAGCTCCTCGGGCACATTATATATGAGGTAGGCATCTCAATTGACTTCAAAAGGGTTGAAGCTATCCTCAAATTGATCCCACCGAACAGTAGGAAGGAATTGAAAACTTTTTTTAGGAAAATCAACTTTGTCCGAAAATTCATCAGCGGCTTTGCAGAGATAGTGCATCCTTTAAATGATATGCTAAAGAAGGATGCTAAAATCAAATGGAATGCTCTAGCTAAAGAGGCCTTCAAAGAAATCAAGACATCCATTGCCACTACTCCGGTCTTGGTCAATCCTGATTATCTCCAGTCGTTTAAAGTGTCCTCTTTTGCTTCAGAACATTCATGCACATGGATCCTCATGCAAAAGAAAGAAGGTGAAGATGAAAGATCGATTGCTTTCATGAGTTTCCCACTAAAGAACACTGAACTCAAATATCCTAATTTGGATAAACAATCATTCACGTTGGTCAAAGCTGTCAATAAATTCAGGCATTACATTTTACAAAGAAAGGTTGTTGCTATTGTCCCGGATCCAACAGTCAAATCCCTACTAATGCAGAATGAACTCAGGAAATGAAGAGGGAAATGGATGGCAATATTACAAGAGTTTGACATTGAAATTCAACTAATGAAATTGGTAAGAGGCCAAGGCCTCACCAAGATGATAGCAGAAATAGAACAAGGGCTAGTGTGCCAGGTGTACACTAGCGAGGGGATAGTCATAGACATATGGTATCAAGACATAGTTTACTACCTGCTACAAAATTACTACCCTGAAGGATTAAATGGTTCCCAACAAAGAGCACTGAATAATAAGAGTAGCTCATACATGCTAAAGAATGGGAAGCTCTATAAACACAATTATGATGGTCTATACCTATGATGTCTAGATTGAATAGAAGTTGAACTAGTTCTCATAGAATTTCATGATAAGTATGGTATAGGACATGGATCAGCAGAAGCTATAGCTCATCAAATACTAAGAGTTGGCTATTACTAGCCAACTCTATTCAAAGATACTCATGAACATGTATGCTCCTGCCATGTTTGCCAAACTAGTGCCATTCGAGAAAGACACCCAGTGATGCCCTTGTAACTGGTATACAAAGTACGTCCATTCACCAAATGGGGGCTAGAATTCATGGGAATGATCAATCCCCCATCCTCAGCTAGCCATTGATACATCTTGACTACAACTGATTACTATACGCACTGGACAGAGGTAGAGGTTATGAAAAATTATACCACAGAAGTGATCACCAAGTTCCTAGAAGAGTTCATCATCATGAGGTTTGGCATGCCTTTTTTCCTGGTATGTGACAATGCCCCCTACTTTTCATCCACAAGCCTCCTTCAATGGGCATTTGAGAACCAGGTAATTCTAAAATTCTCATCCAATTACAAATCACAAGGGAATGGAGTCGGCGAGTCCACCAACAAGAACCTAAGAATGGTAATCAAATGTTTGTTGGATGACAATCCTAGAGACTAGCACACCCAGTTGAAATATGCCCTATGGACAGACAGCGTCAGAATCAAGAATGCCCTAGGGACCTCTCCCTACTAGTTAGTATATGGTTTGCAGCCCATCTTTCCAATGAACTTGAAAATACCAATCCTGAGATTCATGGATCAATACGTCTAAGGCAAGGAATGGGTGTAGATTCACCTGATGAATTTGTTGAACCTTGAAGAAAAATAAACTATGGCCCTGGAACATGTAGCCAAGCACCAGGCTATTGTCAAGCGATGGTTTGACAAAAGAGCAACTATAAAAGCTTTCCAAATTTTTGATCTAGTCCTAATGTGGGACAAAGAAAAAGAAAAATCAGGCAGCCACACCAAATTCCAACGTTTGTGGGTAGGCCCATTCCAAATCGTTGAGATCCTAGGAGAGAATACCTTTCGGATTAGTTCTCTTGATGGAGAATTGGTCCCATTACTAGTCAATGGCCAGTTTCTGAAGCACTATTTTGGGTCATCATTGGCCCCTTGTACTTTACTATGTATTCTTGTACTTTATCTTTTTTGTTTTTTTTTCTTGCTTTGGGTTTTGGGGTCAATCCCATCATTTGTGACTGTTCTTTGGGCCTTTTGTTTGTAGGTTGGGGGTTAGTGCTTTCAATTTTAGTGGTCTATTTAGGTAGCCCATAATCTACGCTATGGAAGTAGTTCCGCCTTGCAGTTGGCTGAGGATAGGGATCAGAGGAGAAGGTTATTCCTTTTTAGACTCCTCATGAGTTTACCATAATCAACCATCTTCATGCACTAGAACACATTTAAACAAAAGGGGATTCCAAGCCATGGACTTCTTAAGGTGAGATACTAATTTGCACCAGGGAAGGCCCAGAGTCAGGAGGGAAGCCTGAAAGTTAGAACCCTTTCCTTGATTAAAATATAGACTAAAAGAAAAGAGCAAGCAAATGAAAGGAGGAACACATAAAGACGAGACAACCAAAAAGATGCTCAAAACCAGGACAACACAATCTAAGCGCTGCCCCAATTTTCTAAAAAAAAAAAAGCTACAAGGAGCATCAAAACAGTCCACACAAAGTAAAATTTTCTAATAAATGGATGCTCTTAGAAGAGCTCATCTAAAGTGTGAAATGAATCGAGTCTAAGAGCCCTCCTATAAAGGCTAATCCCTTCTGATAAAGCTCATCTGTGATCTAGAGAGGGTGACTTTAACAACCTCTATTGGGGCTATCAATGCCTGCCTGGCAATAGAGAAAGGTTAAATTGACTTATGGCCTACTTTTGATTAATGGGTATTGATCTGGCAATAGCGGGCTGATCATCAACAAGAGTTCATGGAAAGGACCCCCTGGGAAATCAACTCACACTCTCACACACTAGATGTGGACATTATAGTTTTCTCAGTCTTGAAGGTGATAAGGAACATACTCAATTTGAAGATCTTCATACTTGGCTCATTGCAAGGTGGGATTGTGTCTAGGTAGATTACCTCTAGGAGTTTCAGTTTTTTTTTTTTTTTTTTTTGGGCTATTTGTTGTGGTCCCACAACCATGCTCCCCTAATGGCATTTTCTAACCATGAAGGGGCCCCCCTTCTACTTTCTACTTGTCTCATTTTTGTCATCTTTTGGTTGTCCTTGTCTTTTTTTTTAGTTTAGTTTTTCGGCCTTTTCGGCCTTGTCGCCTTACCGCACTTTTGAAGGTCCGAAAGTGCAAAAGGCCCGGTAGGAGTGAACTTTCAAGCTATCCTTTTTTCAAACCTTTTGGTGGTCCTCACACCCAAAAGTCTGACTCTAGCAAGAGTCAGCCTTTCGGGTATTTTGAACCATCGGAGGTTCGACAACCCTGAAAAGGCCGAAAGGCCAATTCGAGGGGTGCTTACGTCAGCCCCCGCATGGCCTATAAAAGGCGTGGGGTTTTTTTTAAACCTTCACTTTGTGCTCTCGCTCCTCTATCATCTACCCTCTTGTTTTTTCACCGCTCATTGCTTTCTCATCATTTGGCTCCCACCTTCTTGCTAGTCATCATCAGGTTCTTCATCTCTTAGGTGGGTGGTCTTCTCCCTTTATTTTTGTTTTTGGTTAGTGTCCTTTGTTTCCCTTTTTTTTTTTGTTTCATCCTAGGTCTAGGGTTTTTGCATTTTGGACCTTTTTTGTTTGATTCTTAGATCTAGTTTTGCTTTAGGTCAACCCTTCTAGCCCTAGGGATCATTGAGGTAGTCGCCTCACATCCCTAAATGAGTTTGTGGTCAAAATCACTATCGGACTCATTTTTTGAGTCTGGCTATAAACCCTACTTTTAGACCTTCAGAGTCTGAAAAAATTTGGAAGCGTCTGCCAAATCAGAAAATACTCCCAAGTGTACCTCATTATCAACGTTTCGGTGTTGTCACACACCAAAACATCTCCCACTCCCCAAAATGCCGAAAGAAGCACCTATACTTCATTCTAATTCCCTCAGATTGGTTGACCTTTTTATCATCTTTGTGCTCTAAAAAGTCATTTCCTCAAATCACCAGTTTCCTTCGGCCTTTTCACCCTCTTGGCTTTTCAGCCTTTGTGAACCTTTCAGCCTTTTAGAGGTTTGAAAACTCTGAAAGGCTGAAAAGGTAGGTTTTGCCTTGTTTTTCTTTAAAAACTTGATTTTAGTAGTGGTTTCTTTTCCCAGTTTCTTTTTCCTCACTGTGTTACTGATTCAGGCCTTATACTCTTTTCCAAATATGGCTGAGAAGGTACTGGCATCATTGGTAATGAAATACCAATTCAAAGAATACCACCCACTGTCCAAGGTGACTGACTTGCATGCTGGGATAACTGATACTAATATCAGAAATGTGAGTTGGAATGAGTACCTTAATAAATGTGCTCTGCCAGTGGGACTCTCAGAAGATTGCACTTCATTGGTCCACTGTTCCTTGGTAAATGTAGCGGCACACCTTGTCTCGATCCAGTCGGTAGACCTAATTAACACATGAGCCAGCAACTATGTGCCAAATGAGCACATGGTCAAAAACAACATTAGGGAGGTAGTCTTGGACCTAAGGCCCGACAACATCCAAGATGTCTTCCATCTACCCAAGGGAGTAGATAAGTTTTTCAATTTCAATATCAACAAGGGGATGGAATTCTACAACAAAGACACATAGAGGGATCACAACATTGTCAATAATGAGTACCTAATGCAGCCCTTGCCCAAGAATAGGCTTGACAGAATTGATATGAGAAGGGGCTATATGAAAGAGGATATCTAGGCCGCCATAACAATGATAAGAAAGGTGTATGGCTTACCTAAATCCCATCAATTGGAGCCCTGGATGATCTTCCTTATCCAGAAGATAAAAGAAAGGCAAGTGAGGTTTGATTGGGCCTCCATCTTAAGTGACCAGCTAGATGAACAACTAATCTGGGTCAAGATAGATCCTCACTTCTACATGACATCCTATGTTGTGTACTTACTAGCCGCTAGGACAGTATACCCAGGTTTGACCAAAGTTGGAAATATTGGGGAGCAAAGCACATAGCCTTTCACTCTATATCCTCAATTGGTATGAAAGGATTTATTAGCACATAATAGCCCAGAGTTCAGGATAGTTAACGATGCCTTCATTTTTGCAATCATCTGCTCCATTGAGGGTGATTATGCAAAAAGGTTATCAACAGAAGTAGCGACTAAGGTGAATGCTATTGGAGAATTCTATATACAATTCAGAACATTCACATACATCTGGATTGTAGGAGCCACCCTAGCACCTAAGAAGCTCCCAAGATACCCTTTTGATAGGGTAGTTCTACTAGAGATAGCAAGATAGTTGTTTGATGCTCATGAGCATATCAAGCACAAGAAGAAACACTACTGGGACTTTCCTATTTAAGTTGGTCCTCATTGTGATCCTGACATGAAAGTCTACAAGTCATTGGTTGGAGAATGGGATGAATTCCCACTAGCAACCTACAGTCTGGTGAGGCCACATTTTGATCTCATTGGTACCTATAACCACATAATGGGAAGACACTATATTCATGAGCCACATGTTGAAGACCATTGGGCCAATTGTGTCAATGATTATGAAGTGAGAATCTGTGACTATTGCCAGATGAGCTTGGAGCTGGCACAGGGTGCCTTTTCCCTAAAGATTCCACAAAAGGCATTAGATGCTAACTCAAATAAAATTTTGGATTCCATATATAACATGGACAGGGTATACACCAGGGCCATTCTAAATGCTGAAGTAGATTGAGATGAAAATGACACTATGGACTTCAGAGCCCAACATGTGATCAAGTTGATAAAGTCTTGGGTTGCTTGTCCATTTCCTATGCAACCACTTCCCATGAAGAAAATCCCTGAGCAACCATCTCGAGAAAAGAAGAAAGGAGAGAAAGTACTAAAACCATAGTTCAAAGGGGCTACCCCTCTACAGCCTGAGACTATGTATCTACATGAGCATCCCACCAAGTATGGTCTGGTTTCACACTCCAAAAAGGAGAAAACTAGGATGATCAAGAGTATCACTCCACCAGAGGCACCTTCATTGACCGACCATGCTTCTCCTAGATCAGAGAAGAAAACAAAGTTCAAAATAGTAGGACCTGAGCTGACTGGAGTAAGTAAGGGCCATGTTTACAAGAGAAAGGTAGGATCAACCCCCACACAGATGCATACTTTGGAAAAAGAGGATGAGGAGGTGTTAGATGATATTCCCCTCAATAGGAGGACCCGGTTAGCAGGATTTTTGAAAAGAAGAAGGATAGTGGATGATGATCCTAAAGAGGATGAAGGGGCTACTTAGGCAGAGCCAATGAATTTGGATGCTCTTGGTGATGATGAATTCAACATCTTAGATTTTTCAAGTTTGCATGGGTTCAAAGATTCTAAGCAACAAGCTCCTATGCAATTCACTAGCCTTTTCAGTGGTATGGGAGAAGAACTACAATAGCAACCTCAAGGTCAAAATGATGTGGAAATGACCAAAGACCAAGGAGGAATTACAGAGCTCGAGAAGGACTCTTTTATTGGGATCACCTCAGAGGAGAGGTTAAGTTCACAAGTACCTATGGGTATGTCTATTCCACCTCTACCTCCACCTCATCCTTCCACACTTCCTACCATTCCACTTCAAGAGCTTCCCACTACTCCACTTTCCACTCCTGTGCAGAATGCTCCATTGTCTCAGCAACCTTCTTCATCTTATGTTCCCTTCTTGACTCCAATTCCACTAGCCTATTCAACTACTCCCCTCGTGTCTCCTACACCTCCCCCACTCAATATTCCTCTCGGAGTTCATGTGGGGTCATTACCCCAGAGTTCGCAGGAGCCAAAGAAAGAAGAAGTCACTAGGAGGGAGAAAATAGAGGAAATTCATATTGACTCCAAGGATCCGAATGACAAGGGGGAGTCATAGGTGGAAGAAGAACCACCCACTGAAGAAGATAAGTCATAGACAGATACTAAAGAATAGACAATAGATGAATGGTAGACTGATGATTTGGGGGAACTTGAACAAGATGTTGGGAATGAGCAGGAAACAGGGGAAGAAGAAGAAGCTCCCGAGGAGATAAGGACATAACACTTGGTGACTTCTACTACATTGGCTGCTCCCTATGAGCCATTGAATGCATCCTCAAAGCCCACTTGGTTTACCAAAGAGGTACAACCAAGGGTTAGGGTATACACCGATGATGAGGTCAACATGACCACACTAGGGCATGCTTTCCACCAAACAGTAGCGGTTCCCCAAGCCAGGAGAATATCTTAAGTAACGCAAGACCAGACTGGAAGGTGGAAAGCATGGGTGGCTATCCCTATGAGGGATGTTATCATGAAGGAGATCACTCTAGAGGATTATGTGTTGGAAGAAGTTGACTTGGGGGAGCCAACTAGAGAAGGTAGCAAAACCTTGGCTACTTTGGGTTTGAATCATGCTCTGGGCTTCATGAGTAAAGATGAAGGAAGGATAAAGACTCTGGAAGAATAGAATGAAGCGATGAAGAAATTTATTCTGAAGACGACAGGTCCAATTGACCCGAATGACCCCGAGGCCTCATTATAGGCAATTTTGGAAAAGAAGGAGGGTATAGACACTGATGTTCCACATTCTTTTGTACAGGTTTGTGCTAAATGGAAGCTAGATTTTGAGCAGTTCACTAGCTTATCTCTTAGATGGATTTTAAGGCCCTTTCGAGGTGTTTTGGCAAGAATAACTTCTTTAGTATTGATTATGAGTGAGGAGATTTGTGTAGAAGAAACTATTCTCAGTTGGCAAAGGGTACTAGATGAGTTATCAATGATAAGGAAGTAATTCTTCTAGGTGCTGATGAGGATTTATGAAGGAGAAGAATTGGATAATTTTTAAGAGTGGATCTAAGAGATAGTAGTGGCATTGGCCATATTTGAGAAGGTTCTCAAAAGATTTAATAAAAGAAGGGATGAAAAAATGCTATTTGTAAAAGAGTTACAGGAGTTCTTTGAGGGATTAGACTTGGATCTATTCGATGATGATGATGATAGGACTATGCATCAGTGAATGATATTGTTAATCAATACCTAAGTATATTCCATGGGGTTAAATTGAAAGAAGATCTTCAGCAGATGTTCTATCAGAGGGAGGAGATTTAGAAAATGCTATCCTGAGAGGAAGAGGTAAAGGCCTTTGCTAAGGAATTCATAGGTTTTAGAGACAGACAGAGGGAGATTCTCCAAAGGATTAAGATGTTGAACTTCAATGAGGTGTTAGAGGTGGTGGATAGATTCAAGAAATCACATCTAGAAGTGCCTTCTAGCTAAGGGGACCTCCAGCCTGAGATTTGTCAATTTTCATGTACAAAAGGTTCAGTGTTGGTACTTAGTCATTTTTTCAGTGCAGGATTTTCGGCCATTTTGGCCATACAGAGTTTTTAGCAACCTAAAGTCCAACAACTCTGACAAGTTCGAAGTAGTGGAGATAAAGACAACGCTTAGTCAATTTTGGGTGTTGCATTTTTCAGACCAAGTGTTGGGTTTTGGGCATTTTTTTTGCACGTCCGAGAGTTGACTCCAGTTTTCTCAAAGATCACTTTTCAGTCATCTAGGCTTCTTTCTTTGGGTCATCTGAGCATGATTGTGGGATCTCTTTTAGTTAGGACTACGTGAAGCAGCTAAGGCAAATGATCAAGGATACAAACATGAAGATCATCAAGTGCGTGCACCAGTTCCAGCCCCATTTTTGAGATGTCTCATGCTTGATTTGTTCAAATATTTGTAGTGCACAAGGTTTAGTTCCATGCTAGGGTAGTTTAGCTCACCTTTAGTAGTAGTTTCTTTAATGCAATCTAGAGTTTAGATTTCTTTTCAAGTTTTAGCGGTATTAAAGCCCTAGCTACAAAAATAAGAGCATGGCTTTATAAATTGTAATAGAATGATATAATGAAGGTCGATTTGTTCATTAATACAATACATACAATTGGTGCTTCAATCATGGTGTGACTTTTCTACTATCTATGCAAAATTTTTGAATGTGTGATTTGCTCATTCTTTATTTCAAAGAGCCAATTGATTGTTTGATGATTTCAAGTCTGCGATCTTTTAATTTGGTGTTTGCTAGTATCATATTACTTTGCTATGATGAATTTCTAAGAAGATATTTCTTTGGTGCTTAAAGATTAACTTGTCTCATGTGTGTGTGCATCTAGAGTGGCTTCATGATCTAATGAGTTTTGACTTATCATATGTCTACATTTGTTTCAATTTCATCAATGATTGCATCCAGTCAGCTGAAGATTGTGACATGATTTGATCTCTGTTGTGTGGGTTTCTTCATCTTCTTGGTCATTTAATTCACATGGTGGTGTGATTTCTAGCATATGTCTATTAGGTTTCTTTCATCATTTCCTTTCAAATTTCTCATTACCTTACATTTTCCTAACCCTCTTTGCAAGTTGTTTTCAGTAGGATAATTTAAATTAGCATTGCTTTCATTTCTTAAATCTGAAAATTGGATCAAAAAGCTATTGTGGAATCCTAAAGTTTGTTTTGCAATTTCCCTTAAGAGAAGAACTAGAAAAGGCCTCCTTGTTAACAAATTCACATTTATCTTCCATTGAGCTATCCGAGTGGTTGAGACCCAGCTAGAAGGAACCTTGAGATTAACTCCATGAATCTTCCAAGAGGGGAAGTTGCTCGCACAAATTCCTAGTCGTTGTCTTTGTGTAAAAATGATGCTCAACAGTCATGAAAGAGAAATATACTATATAAGTAGAATATTGGTATCCTATGAGTTGAATTACATAATCATCAAGAAGGCTTGTCTAGCAGTAATCTTTGCTTCCCAAAAATTCAGATACTATATGCTAGCTCACTCTACATAGTTGATCACAAATATTAACCCTCTTAAATACTTGTTAAGAAACGTAACATTAACTAGATGACTGGAAAAATGGGAGATGATTCTTAGTGAATTCGACATTACATATGTCAACCAAAAAGAAATAAAAGGACAATTTTTGGTGGATTTACTAGCTGATGCACCCTGACAAGACACACAACCTCTCATTATTGAATTTCTTAACGAGACAATCCTACATTTGACACAACACCCTTGAAAGATGTTCTTTGATGGATCATTCATGCAACAAGGTGTGGGTGTTGACATTCTCTTTCTCTCTCCTCAAGGCTATAAGATTCCAAAGGCTTACAAGATGATCTTTTTGTGAGCCAATAACATAGAAAAATATGAAGCATTGGTTAATTGGTTGAAATTGGCTATTGAGTGGAAAATTAAAGAACTGCATATCTATGGTGACTCCTATCTTGTTGTCAATCAAATCAATGATAAATACTAGACTAAGGATGAAAAACTCTTTCCATAAAAGTGCATGATTGATGACCTAAATAAGTACTTCATCTTCATCACCTTTCATCATATACCACGTGCAAAAAATGGAGAAACAGATGCTATGACTACTTTGTCCTCAATTCTACAACTGCAAGAACATCAATTATGCTATTGATTCTTGGTGGTAGAACTCCCTTTCCCTACGTATGACACACCTAACTCTCAAATCATTTGCCTTATCATTTCTTATGATACTATCTACTATAGCCAAATCTATCCCTACCTCAAAGATCAAACCATCCCTGACTCCCTTTCCCAGAACAAAAAAATGCAATCTCATCTAAAATGCCTTTTGGTATCTCATCATTGTGAATGACTTGTTTGGGAGAGGTATTTATGGTACACTTCTTAGGTGTCTAAAGCATGAGGATTCTGACAGAATTCTTATAGAGGTTCATGAGGGTATACATGGATCACATTCGAATGATCTTTCCTTAGAAAAGAAGCTTCTTGGAGCTAGTTATTATTGGCCTACCATGGAAACAGGTGTTGTTTAATAGTCCAAGACCAGTAAAAAAATGTCAGCTCCATAGAAATATGATTCACACTCCTACAAGGGAATTATTGTTATTTATTACTCATTGGCCTTTTCAACAATGGGCCTTTGATCTCATAGGATAGATATATCCTTCATCTTCAAATGGGAATGAGTTCATTATCACAACCACCAAGTACTTCACTAAGTGGGTTAAAGTTGTACCTCTTATCAAAGCAACAGAGAAATAAGTGGTCATGTTTATACTCAATTTTATTATCTACAGATATGGTATTCCCTCCTCAATCATCACAGATAATGGGGGAAAATTCAAAAATAAAAACATCGATGAGCTATGCACTAAGTTTCATATCATGCATCATTCCTCTTCTATATATTATCCTCAAAGGAATGGATAGGTGAAAGTTTCAAATAAAACAATCCTTAAGATTTTACATAGAACAATTAACAAATCAGGAAAGGATTGGCACTTACAGTTGAATCCAACTCTATGGGCTTATAGAACAAGCATCAACATTCCTACAAGGGCTACACTGTTCTCACTGGTTTATGGTTCTGAAGCAGTCTTACTGGTTGAAGTTGAAATACCTTCACTTAGGGTTATTGATGAAAAAGGTACTCTACCGAGTAAATATTCATTTTTTTTCAGAAATTATTATTTAAAATGGCATCATCATCATCTAGACTAGTCAAGAAACAAGGGATGGAAATTTTTAATGTGCAATTAGTAAGGAATGAAATTTGCAAGCCGAAGGTATTCAAGACAATGTCAGAGAGTGCAATTAAAGGAGATTTAAATGGAGCCCTATCTTCCATTCCATAGAATGTGTTATTAATGAATGATGTTAGGTCTTGCTACATGTGTAAAATTGGAGAAATTAGTGATTACGAGATCAGGGAAGCTTATGATAAACTATGTGGCAACAGAGTGTTGAAGCCGGAACATAAGGTTGTTGTCGATCAAGGGTTAGTGCATGCCCTAGATTTCCTACAAAATTTTAAAGTGGAATGGATAAAGATCATTTTGAGTCAAGTACATGACATGCATTTATGGCTGGAAGATGGACCAATGAAGATTACAAAGGAAATGGTACATAAAGTCACTGGTTACCCTACAATTGAAGGAAAAAGAATGATGAAATGTGCAAGGAAGATATTCAAGCTAACACTTAGGTAGTTTGGAACAAATGAGGAATGAAAATTTCCACCATAATTGATCTGGAAATTGACTTTGTTGTTAGAGTCATCTCGCACAAGTTCTATCAATCTAGTTAGTTGGACAACATCCCTTGTATGGCAGTGGACCAGGCATGGAAGATAATCAAGAAAGGACACATGTATGACCTTGCTGAGCTCCAACTAACTCAACTTGCTAAGAACTTGAACTCCATCCAAATGGTGAAGAATTCTATGTGTAAGTTCGGTTCCTTACTGATATGTTTGTTCTTTTATGTTAAGAAGAGTTTTCCTACACATGGAGATGTTACATGGAACAAGAAGAAACCCATCACTATTCAAATCAATGAATTTATAAATTAGATTGGAGATGATTTTGAAGGAATAATGGATAATTATTTTATTGAGTTTAAAAAGAAGATGAGAAATAGGACTAGAGTCCCTATGTCTTTGATTGAAAAATACAGCAAGGATATATGTTTTCTGGTAGACACAGATTTTACTTATGCATAGATAGTCCTACCTAGGGTTTCATGGTTAATGCCATTACCCTATAAACTTAACATAGATGAAGCTACTACTGCAATCACAACCCTCTTAGTTGAAGAATTTGATAATAAAGCACCTTACTTTGGAACATTTGCTGAAGCCAAATCCAAGATCTCTTTGGGATTATTGGCTGCCACCACAAAGAGGAAAAGAAAGAAGATAGTGAAGAATTTGGAAAATTATGTCAAAGAATCTAAGAAGGATGCATCACTGGAGTTGACCCAAGGATTGGGAGAAGATGAACAGAGTGAAACTAGTGGTAGTGAAGAAGAAGAAGAGAAAGAGAAGAAACCAGTAATTGCTGAGTCCCCGGCTAAGAAAAGAATGTTGAAACCTAAAGTGTAATCAACACCAGAACTTAGGCCTAGAACTAGAAGAATTGATGTTGAGACTCCTAAGATGCCACCTGCATCTACTAAGCGAAAACCTGCACTACCTAAGGTAGTGCTGAATAAGGTTATGAAGAGGCCTAGAAGGAAACTTGTTCTAGCAAAAGATGATGATGAAGAAACATAAAGTGGTGAAGAAGTAAAGAGGAAGGTTACACAATAGGGTACACAACAACTCATTGTTGATGAATTATGTCATAAGATTACTAACTGTGTAGCAGTGGATGAGTTGAAAAGATTAAACTTTGGGAACATGAGCATTGGAGATAAAGAGAAAGTAGAAGATGCTATTCTTGAAATGTTGTGCACTTTCAAGATGTTGCCAATTCAAATTGAAAATAGAATTCCCAAGGAATTATGCAATAGGGTTGCACAGAAATGGGAATATGCTCTACAAATAGAAAAGGAAATAAAGGAGAGTACATTAGCACAAGTTGAGTCCACTCTCACCCCTAACAACATCAAAAAGATAATTGAACAATACATAGGTAAATTTGATCCCAAACTTAGAGCCTATCTAATTCTTCAACACAAGGTTGAAGATGTTGTACAAGAAAGTATCAAAATCAGGAAGATAGTGTTTGGATTGTTGATCGAAAAGGATGAAGGAAAGGATGCTAGTACTTCAAAAGTTGTTGAACCTAAAATCAAACAAAATAAAATGGAGACTGGAACTCCTAAGGAAGTGAACACACAAGACACATCTGAGGTTCACATTGTTGACATAACCGAGGAGAGTCCCATCAAGAATTCATTTTTGACTGAGGCTGATTTAAAGAATACGAAAGCAAAAGATATACCCTTTCCAGGTAGTAACACTATACTTTTATAAGTCATGGATTATCCAACAATTACTGGCACACAATATGTTGATGTGAATCCTACTCTACCTGAAGTTTCTACTATTGACAAGTTAGTCGGTACAAACCTTACCGAGGAACCCATAAAGTCGGTACCACTAACTCAATCTACATCTACCAAGGAAGAGGACCAAGCAGAAGGAAAAATCTAAAGTCCTCCTATGGAAGATAACAACAAAGAAGAACAAGGAGATAAGTTAGATGGACAAGCTATTAGTCCTCATGCTGAGGATAAGGGGAAAGGAGAAGAAAATATCAAAGGAAAATCCATTGAGGAGCAAGAGGAAATAAAAGCTCTTGTACAAATGCTGAGTGGAAGCACCCCACTGAGAGCACAAAAGGAGAAAGTTGAGGTAACAATTGATAAGGTCATTGTTATTCCTAAATGGGATACCGATAACCTCTCTTATGAGAAAATGCAAGTATTGAAGGATTTGCTGACGAGGAAAAGCAGACAAGCAAAAATCTGAAGGGAACATCAGCAAAAAAAGGTCCTTTATGAAATAAAAGATATATTTAATGAAGTTTATGACTTATCAGATGCAATAGTTCCGGCCCCATATTGGAACAACTTTTACATATTGTTCAAAAAGTAAATAATGAAGTTATTTGTGCAACTGATAAGTTATTTGAGTGGTCAGAATGAAAGTTTGAGACCAAAATGCTTGAGAAAGTATCTGCCAAGATAGCAATGAAACAGGTTGAGCTGTCTACTTTGGTAAAGGAGACCAAAGAGTTAGTTATGAATGGACAGTCTCTATTGGCCAAAATCTGTAATGTTGAACTATTCACTTATGAGAATCAACGACTAGTTGATACTCTAAAACATGAAATTAAGGCTACAAGTTAGTCCTTGAGCTTGGATGCAAATACCTGTGCAACACATTATGTCAAAATCATGAAAACCCAAGGTAAGTTAGCTGAGTTGATGGCTAATGATGGCAAGATTCATTCTCACCTACTCTCTATCCAAATAGTTTTGACACCTCATTTGGAGGCCATACAGAGAAAGTTAGTGAAGGCTAAGGAATTAACGCAAAGTAATCCACATTTGTCCATAGCCAAGAGCCTCATTAGTTTATTTGTCAATCTAGAAGTGCGGACAAAATTTTTAAACATTGCTTCAACAACTTGGGCGAATGCACTCTACATGATCATGGTGTTGCATAAACCTTTTCTGGAGAAATTTTTTGAGCTACCTACTGATGAAGAGATTCGTCGTGTCAAAAACAAGGGGGAATCATCATGACATGAGTAAGGACAAGGACAGAATAGGGACATGTAACAAAAATTTTCAAAAATTTTGAATGTATATATATCTCAAGGGGAGTATTAGGCTAGTACAAACATACTTTTGTAATTGTAAGTACAAATGTCATGACAAAGTGTTTTTGCCACTAATGTCAAAGGGGGAGATTGTAGATCTCTATAGTTTTATTGACCATTAGTGCTTCACACTTAGTCATATATCTAGGTAATGATGGTCGGTCATCACTGTGACCAAGTCATTTTGTAAAGGCTGAATTATGTATTGTATACTTACTGAGCAGTAGTACTACTGAGTAAAGTCATGGTCACTATGTGTTTGTATTATGTCAAGTATAGTTTTTGCCAAGTTACATATACAATGATTATTGAGTGATAGAGAAGATTAACAGATGCTGAGTATAGTTAATGCCGAGTATCAGGAATAACTTTTGCTAAGTTAGCCAGGAATGACATATAAGTTTGAAATGGCATAATGATCGAGGTAAACCATTTTTGGTGATAGTGGTGTTTTGTATTTTGTTTGTTAAGATAATTACGGAGGTAATTATGCATCCATCTTATAATCATTGATCCCTATGTAATACCTAGAGCCAATCATAAAATTGTATACCTTAAGTGGCAATAGAAATAAATCTGAACCGTAGATCTTGAATCATTAAGATGTTTTGGTTATTATATAAGGTCAAGATCTAAACCAAGAGAAGTGTGTGAATCAGAAAGAAAAAAAGAGATATTGAGATCAAATGAATACTATGAGTATGAGAGAATGATCAAAGAGGTATATTCAGAATAGTTAAGTATTCAGACAGAGTCCAGTGACCGAGCTAAGCAGTGAAAGGACAGAATCAAGAAAGATCAGATAGAAGAGATCACTAATATACAGTAAAGAGGAGATATGTAATCTGCATACAAGTGCAAACTGAAAGATCAAGTACTGAGACACTTTAACTAGTGTATCAGGGTAAATCTCTTAACCGAATAGTCTTAACAGACTTTATGTAATCTCTTTACCAAGTGCTTACTTTTTTGTAAGTTTATAAATCCTTTAACAAGGTAGACTATATAAGTCTTTTAGCTTTTAACAAAGCAGACCTTTCATAGGGTAGATCATGAATTGATCACATTTTGTAAGCCTTAACAGGCAAAACTTATTACTACAGTAGTGAAGATTTGTGGGTGTCATGCCCACCCCAATTTTACCTTTCAAGGGTTTCTGGGTTACCAAAATTATGGTGTTATGAGTGATTTCATGTATGCTTCTTAATATGTTTAGTTGCTTACAATGATCAAGTTTTTTTTATGTCATGCATAAAGTTTTATCAAAATGAAAAGGTTAAAGTAGGTAATATCTGATTCACCCCCCCCCCCCTCTTAGTATTACTTTCCCACTTATATTTCCAACACGTATCAACTAGTTTCTCCAGAAGATGAAGTTCTCTTAGAGCCTATCAATGCTCTCCACCTGAAATGGTTTTACAATTAGACATTTTGCATCATGTACAACAACATATAAAGTCTTGAAAAAATCCTAAAAAGCATAAAAAGTCTTGAAAAAATGACCATCCTGGTGAAAACATGGAAAATAGGCACCTTGATGAATCCAAAAAGATCAAAAAATATAAAATACAAAAAAGAAAAAATGAAAAAAAAAAAAGGCAAAAAAAATGAAAAAATGAAAAAAGTGCCTTGGTGAAAACTTAGAAATACGTGCCTTGGTAGAAAAATAGAATAATTCCAAGTGGTGAAAACCTAGAAAATAGGTGTCACGTGTAACCAACGCTCCATCTATCAATGTGTGGATGAGCTCTTGTACTTTATGCATTCATTTCTCATTTCATGTCTCCTTTGAATCATTGTGGACTAGAGTTAGTCTTAGTTTTGTCCTCAATTCTCATTTGTCACTTGGGGGAAATCATCCGCTATCTATTTGAGTTGTTAGTGGTTTACCACTTGATTGGTTTCTCAAGCTTAACCTGAGTCAGTATACTAGTCCTTCCTAATGGATAGTTTGCCATTGACACACATTTGATGTTTCATAACACCTCCATCCCACATTTTTTCTTAACACTGTCCATCTGGACATCATTATTTTTTCTCAACACATATTGTATCCTACACTTTTACATCACACACTCACTTCAACACACAAGAAAAAAAGGTGTTTCTTAACATCCAACACAAACATGAAACTTAAAAACTAAAATGACTGAGATATGATGAACTTAATTTTCTTGTGTGTTGTCTATTGTTATTAATTTTTTCCTATTATATCTTCTAAGGTTGTTCGATGATGCCTAAAAGACTAGAGCCTCACGAGTGGAGGCATAACAATTTTATTTGATTTCTTCTTGTAGAATGGTTTCACTGAGCCTATGTTGCCTAATAAAATAGGTGTATGTGGTAAGAGCCTCCATCATGATTAGAATGTCGCACATACCTTGACCTTCTTTATTTGGATGCTTAGGTGAGGTTGGAACTATGTATTTTTCTATTGTTTGTGTTTTCTACATAGGATGACACTCATAGTTATCTTAGCATCTTGTGCCTCGATATAAGTGGAATCTTACAATATAAAACTGGAAACAATGTTCAAGTCATCTTGGCTCTTGTGCCTTGATGCTTACATGCATTTCTTACATCTATCTGATAGGGTCATATTCATATCTTCATGGTCTCTCTCACACCAGTGTAGGTTGTATTGACCTCAATGTCCCTAAATGCTCAAGTAATGAAAAATAAATGGCTACAAGATTAGTGACCTGACCCATGTTGTAGGTTACATTTTCATCCCTAGGGCTACATTATACTCTTGTGTCTTAGTTTCCTTTGAGCTACCATTCATTTTCTCCTTGTTGAGGTGGTCAAGAAAAAATATATTTCATTGACTTCAACTAGTATCTGCAAGAACCAAGGTCAGTATCATCATGAAAGGGGGCTAGAGTGCCAAGTTTTCATCATCACATGAGTAGCTGAGTATGGAAAAAAAATGATATAAAGATCTATATCAAAGAATACATGACATCAACATCAACATGAGACTAAACATTCTACAACATCATTAAAATCAGCATAAGATGTAATAACATCAGCATGGTATCTATTAGAAATATGAACAAAAAGATAATAGTGATAGTATACATGAGCATCTACCAGAATATATCATGAGAAAGAAACAACATAGAACTAGATATCAATGAAGAAAAATAAGAAAACACCTATAATTAAAATAAAGTATCTATCATATATATATCTCAAATGTCTGGTATAACAAAATATCCCATGATATAAAAAAATGTCTCGAGTACAAAATTGGTGTATCCTTAATACAAAAAGAAGTACATAAAAAATGGAAGAAGGGGATAAGATGAGAAAAGGGATATCAATATTTCCTCCCTCCCTCTTCCTGATCTCAGGGTGGAGGAGGAGAGGCATATACTCTCATTGACACTAGTGTTGGCATGGCTTCCTTTGACTGTGCAATGAACTGGGTGTATGAAGGTTCTCTAGTTGTAGTTGGTACCACTCTAATGTATAATGCATAATAATACGAAGCTTTGGATGCCTAGTATATAGTTGTTTTCTAAATATGGTCCCATGCACTCTACAACTCATAGATCTATTGGTCTTTGTCCCATTCTACTAGTTGTATCTGTCTATCTCGCTCTACTAGCTGCACCTTCAACACTGCCTCATGTTTCCTAGCCGCTACGAGATCTATTCTACATTGTGCTATCTCATGTGCATTAATCCCCTATGTCACCTCATCCTTTGGTTCCTCCTTTGTAGGCTCTCCCTCTACTCCAATTCACCTCCCTTACCTATATCACCTTGATGCAGGAGCATCTTGGGTCTTGAGCAATCTTGCATCACCTAAATGTAACTTCACAACATGTTGTGTTACTTCTTTCTTAGTTTTTGGTTTCCCTCCCTAAGTGGACCTATAATGTAATTAAATTCCTGACTGGCCGACTTGTTGCTTTGCTAACTATATATTTCTAGCTTGGGTTGATGTAGGATGCGAGGGAAAGTAGTAGTAGACTAGCATAGCATAAAATGTGAAGATTGTAAAAGAGATATGATGTGAGTTGTGATACTGTTTTCATAATTCTTTATATAAGGCTGAAACCTAGAAGGCCTCACAGTCGGGCATGTTGATGATTTTATGATAATTGTACCAATGTGGCTGCCAGTTGCCTTGCCTTATATCCATTGTGTTTATACTATTGTATGTGATTTCTATATTGCTTCTATGTGTAACTCTGAGCAGGGCTTATTTGTGGGTTTAAGTAGACTCAATTCCCCTTGATTCTACCTTCACCTTCCCTACCCCTATGTCAGGTGGTATCAGAGTGAGTTCTTTCTTGTGGATTGGATCATGGAGAACCTTATTGGATTGGTTGTAGGGTGGTAGATCTAAGATCTAACCTATAACTTGTTGAAGGTTATGATCTTGCTGGAACCTGATTGTCAAGATGGTTCGAGGTAGAGGAAATGATAATGCTATCATGGATATGTTGAGGCAGATTGCAACTAGGCTTGAAGCTGTAGAGACAACCCATAGAAGAGGCACACATCTTGAAGATGTTAGTGATGAAGAAGAAGTAACACCTAGTCTTGAACCTCAAGTTGAACAAGATGAGGAAAGACTCTTGAGAGTTTTGTCTAAGGCTAACTCCAGACCTGCAGTTGAAGTTTCTTGTTATGATGGAATACTTGAGACTGATACACATTTGGATTAGATCTCTGAGATGGATAAATACTTTGAGTACTCTTGACAATAAGAAAGTTAAGATAGTAGTCACAAATTTGAAAGGTCATGCATCTCTTTGGTGGGATCATTTGCAAATTGAGAGACAAAAGAGAGGAAAAGAAAAGATCAAGACATGGATGAAGATGCTTGGAAAGATGAAGAAGAAGTTCCTTTTGATAGGCCAACACTACGGCAAATAATAAGAAAGAATTAATGATTTATGATGAAGTTCGGCTAGTCTATACGTGTCAATCTGAGAGCGTAAGCTTGTGAAAGGTGTCCGAGCAGTATGCCATCAAGGGGTGATAGTTGTGAGATGAGGGATTAGGGATGCAACTACAACACATGAAAGAAAATCTATAAAAAACTAAATAAATTCCAGTGACAGGAACTGTCACTTCCTGACAACAGGAACATAAAAAAAATAGAGACAACTCAGCAAAAATAACCTGCAATGAAAATAGCTAAAACTCACAAAGAATCCTTAATAAGTTCATAATTGAATTCAAATGAAACAAATATTATTACATTATCAAGCATGGATATTGAATATATAAACTACTATATTAGGATTAAGCACATACCATACAATGCTAAGCTTATCAAAATACAAATAAAAACAAACCAAATGCACTCTATACATAAATGAAAAAGAATCATTGGGTAACTTCAGAGTGGGCCTGCCTCCTCAGCTGCCTAGTGATGAAGAAAAGATTTGGTTTTAGAGATTTTTAATCATGCACACATATATGGAATTCATATTTTAAAATGATAATAATCTCTGTATGTTGTTGTCCATTCTACAGGACTGTACAAATATATATATATATATATATATATATATATATATATATATATATATATATATATATATATATATATATATATATATATATATATATATATATATATATATATATATATATATATATATATATATCACTACGTATGTCTCCTATTGCTTATATAGACACAGCTTAAAGAATTTAGTAACTATTTTGATATGCACTCTATAGAAAGAGTGGCTATTACATAACAAAGCTATAACAAAACTCCATGGCTTGCAAAGAATAGCCAATTTCTTGTTATCGCTCCAACAAAATACTATTTCCTTCATCCATATTTGTTGAGCCATGGTTTTGAAATGGTTTTATTGTAGCAAAGTACAAATATAGAGAGAATTTGGTTGATGGGTTTTTTGTCCATGCAATTCTTGTGAATGAATCTCAACTACAATATACTTCCTTACAACCATTACATACAAAATGTTGCAACAATAATAGTGGTTAATTTTGGGCCAAGTTTTCTTCCATATGCTGCCACGTAGATCTTGGTGATGTCCTCTCCATGTGTTCATGCATTGTGAATTATATCTGTATCAAACGTGTCTCCATGCTGACAAGAAACAATAACCAATACAAATTATGGCATGCAACCTTCCTCTTTAATAATATAATCATCACCGACTAATATTGCTTTGGAAGTAAGTGCAATACATCTCAAAGTTAATGGAGCTTTGTATTAGCGAAATAGTTATAGGAAGATGCATAGCCATAACTCATAATCAAAATGTTAGATAAATACAATCACATCTATTTATCCTAATATTTTATCCAATAAGTAGATTAAATATCACTCATATATATCGTATCATATACAACATAGAAGGAGAAAATGGAATATTAAAATGGATATGGAAATGAGTATGAAGGCTAAAATATGGCATAATTTGGGACATAAATCACTCTCATCACCTTCCAGCTGATTACCAAGTTAGTTTGATGAGAAAGATGCAAAATCTGAGACAAAAGGACATGAGTGTGAAATAATATATTGAGGAATTTTAAAAATTAGATATCAGATCTAGACATGTGGATGATGAAGTTGAGAATGTGGCTAGATACTTGAATGGCCTAAGGACATCGATTCAAGATGAGATTAGTTATGTTAAAATAGATAGTGTGGAGGAAGCATACCAATTTGATTTGAAGCTAGAAGAGCAATTGACAAAGAGACATGAACAAAAACAAAGAGGAAGAGGTGGCAGATTTCAAAGAAGTAGAGGTAGATCTTATGGAAAAAGTAGCATATCTAACAATGCAGTACACGATAAAGGATGGAAAGATGAACCTGCTAGTAGAAGAGGTAACTACTCTAGAGGTAGCTATACCTGTTACTCTAAGAATAACAATAGTGGGAAAAGAGAAGAGAAATCTTGGTTTAGAGGTACTTGTTACAAATGTGGTGAAGAAGGACATAGGGCCTTTGAAAGTACTAACTCTGGAAAGAAGATTGGAGGTAATAGCAGAAATAATTTGGGTTGTGAAAAAGTTGAGGAATTATCTAATGAACCTAAACATGGTGAGAACTTGATGCTAAGAAGGATCTTGTGGAATGAAGATGGTACTGAGGAACCTATTCTACGGAAAATTTTGTTCAAAACCAGATGTAAGATCACTGATAAATGTTGCAAGGTAATCATTGATATTAGAAGTTTTGCTAACTTGGCATCTAAAGGGCTAGTTAACAAATTATAGTTGCAAAGATTGAGATATCCTAAGCCTTACCATATTGCTTGGATCCAGAAGGAGCATAAACTACTTGTAAGCGAACAATACCTTGTTAAATTCAAAATTGGGAATTATCATGATGAAGTCATGTGTGATATTATGCCTATGGATTTTTGTCATATTCTTTTGGGTAGACCTTGGCAGTATGATAGGAAAGCTTTGCATGATGGTAGATTGAATTAATATACTATTTGGATGGATGAGAAGAAACAAATATTGTTGCCTTTAGTAGAAAAGTTTGAGGAAAGTCATTGTACTACAATCAGAGTATGTTTAGTTGAGGGTAAAAATTTTGTAAGAGAATTAAAAGAACAAAATGTTTTTTATACTTTGATTCCAAGAAAAACTGAGAAACAAGATGAGTTAGAACATGCACCTGAGATTGAACCTTTGTTGACTGAATTCTATGACATCATTTATGATAATTTACCTAATGGTTTACCACCTATGAGAAGTATAAGTCACTGTATGGATTTGATGAAAAGATAGAGTTGAATAGACAAGTGCAAGAATTACTTGAGAGAGGTTTGATTAGGGAAAGTTTGAGTCTTGGTGCAGTACCTGATGTGTTAGCACTAAAAAATAATGGGGAATGGAGAATGTGAAATGATTCTAGAGCTATAAACAAAATAATAGTAAAGTATAGATTTCCTTTGCCTAGGATGGATGACATAATGGATAGTTTAAGTGGAGCGAAGTATTTCACAAAGATTGATTTGAAAAGTGGATATCATTAGATTAGGATTAGAGAAGGGGATGAGTGGAAAACTACTTTTAAGACTAATGAAGGTTTGTATGAATGGTTAGTTATGCCTTTTGATCTGACTAATGCACCTAGTACTTTCAAGAGGCTGATGAATGAAGTTTTGAAAAGATTCTTAGATAAGTTTTTGATTGTGTATCTTGATGACATTTTGATATTCAGTAAGAGTGAGGAAGAACATCTTGAACATATCAGACAAGTATTGCAGAGATTGAAAGAAGAAAGGTTGTTGATTAACTTGAAGAAATGTTCATTTATGAAAGAAGAGATTCTGTACCTTGGTTTTGTAATTTTAGCTGATGGTATGAAGATGGATCCTAAGAAAGTAAGAGTTGTACTTGATTGGCCTACACCAGAGAATGTTGGAGAGGTAAGATCATTTCATGGATTGGCAAGTTTTTATAGGAAGTTTATCATAAATTTTAGTTCTATTTGTAATGCTATGACTAAAACCATGAGAGGAGATAAAAGGGATTTCAAGTGGACACATGGAGCACAAAAGAGTTTTGAAACTTTGAAACAAAGAATTGCAAAATTACCTACACTTTCTTTGCCTAATTTTAGTAAAGTTTTTCAAGTTGAATGTGATGCTAGTGGAAGTGCAATTGGAGCTATTTTGAGTCAAGAAGGAAGACCTGTAGCTTTCTTTAGTGAGAAGTTGAATGATGCTAAGAGAAAACATTTATTTTATGAATAGGAATTCTATGCTATTGTTCAAGATTTGAAGAAATGGAGACATTATTTGATGCCTAAAGATTTTGTGTTGTATACTGACCATAAAGCTTTGCAGTATTTGGGAAGTTAGAATAAATTAAATCAGAGACATATGAAGTGGGTAGAGTTCTTGTAGAATTTATCCTTTTCATTGAAACATAAGAGTAGATAGTTGAATAAGGTTGTTGATGCATTGAGATAGAGAAGAGGTTTGCTAACTGAGATGAAAGTTGAGGTATTTGGTTTTGATGATTTGAAGTGTTTTATGAAAATGACCTTGATTTTGCAAAGCCTTGGAGAGCTTGTAAATAAAAAATAGTGAGTGATAAGTGGATTGATTATTTCATTCAAGAAGACATGTTGTTTATAGGAATTCAATTGTGCATACCTAGAGGATCTATGAGAGAGAATATAATAAAGGAGAAACATAGTGGTGGACTTGTTGGACATTTTGGGATTGATAAGACTGTGAAATTGATTTTGGAAAGATACTTTTGGTCACATATTTATAGAGATGTACAAAGAATGGTTAGAGGTTGCATAATTTGTCAAGTAGCAAAAGGAACTAGTCAAAATTTGGGATTATATACACCTTTTCCTGTACCTGATAAACCTTGGGAAGATGTGAGTAAGGACTTTATTCTTGGATTGCCTAAAACTTAGAGAGGTCATGATTATATTATGGTAGTGGTTAATATATTTTCAAAGATGGCTCATTTCATACCTTATAAGAAGACATATGATGCATTACATGTAGCTAAATTATTTTTCAAGGAAGTAGTAAGATTTCATGGTTTGCCTAAATCTATTGTTTCAGATAGAGATACTAAGTTTACAGGTTACTTTTGGAGAACACTTTGGAAGATTATGAATACTAAGTTGAAGTTTAGTTCTACATTCTACCCTTAGAAAGATGGATAGACTGAAGTTTTGAATGAAAGTTTGGGAAACTTGTTGAGATGTTTAGTTGGAGATAAGCTTGCTAATTGGGATTTAGTTTTGGCAAAAGCAGAGTTTATATATAACAATTATGTGAGTAGAAGTACTAAGAGGACACCATTTGAGATTGTTACTGGATTTCATCCTAAGGGAACCATAGATTTAAGGGATTTTCCTATTAAGACCAGAAGAAGTGTTGAAGCTGAGGATTTTGCAGTATATATGAGAACTTTATATGATGAAGTCAAAAAGAATTTGGAGGATAGTAATCTGAAATATAAATAAAGAGTAGATAAGAGAAGGAGACATAAATCTTTTAAAGTTGGAGATGAGGTTATGATTCATTTGAAGAAGAATATATTTCCAGTTGGTACCTACAACAAGCTGAAAATGAAGAAATTTGGACCTTGTAAGATTCTAAAGAAGTTTGGCAATGGAAACGTTTATGAATTGGAATTACTAGAGGACATGGACATATCACCTATATTCAACATTGTTGATAGCTTTCAGTACTTTGAATCAATAGATAAGGTAGAATATGATCTATATTATCCTAAGAAGAATAGAGACAACATTGTAAAAAAATTTGAACAGAGTAATAAAAAGTACAAGAGGAAAAGACTACATGGAATACCTAGTTCAGTGGAAAGACAAACCTGTTGAAGATAGTTCATGGATTACACAAGCTAAGTTGGATCTTTATGATTCAAGTCAGAAATTGAGCAGTTCTTGATGTGGACATTAGTTCTTTATTAACCCCAAGTGTCTGATGCGGGAGCATCTTGGGTCTTGAGCAATCTTGCATCACCAAAAATATTTCCTATTTTCCTATACCTGTTTGATGTTTATTTTGTAGTTGTTGCTGATGTTGGTTTCTTGCCTTGCAAAGTTAATGCGGTGTTGAAGACCTTATCTGACACAGGCAAAGACTAGGAGGGGCCAAATAATGGCACACCCTATGGATCTACCTTGCTCAAAGTACATGAGGAAGCAACAACAAACAATAGTGAGAGAGAGAATGCAAGGATCTTTCTTATTATCTTCAAATTGTTTCATACATGTTGAGCTGTAAGGCCTTCCCAGTTATGGCTAGATATTACAATGAATTATAGAAGTCCTCAAACATACGAGGATCTACCAACAATCTCTAATCTTCTATCTTCTTGCTTCCAACCAAAAAAAACTCTTCCCTAAACTCTAACCAAACATCTATACTTATACAAGAGGCTACCGAACTGAATCAGGCTTCAGATCCATAATCAATGGAAGGAATAGTCAGATCTAAGACCACATGCTTCCCAATGATGGATAACAACATTAAATCTATGACCCAAATTAAGTGCACAAATCAGCCTCAACAAGAACTCAAAAGAAACCACTCAATAAGAAAGGATGATCAAGCAATAGAAAAGCATCACTAAGCACCAATGAAACAACTAACCACCTAGGAGATAACCAACCAAACTCGATAACCAAAGGAAACTGACCAACTACCGAGCCAACTCTGTCAAAGAAGGAACCAAGCAATACAGACAAACTCAAATATGTTTTTGGTGACACAGGATTACCAAGGACTCGAGATGCTCCTACATCAGACACCTGGGGTTATTTTGAAATGATTCTCTAAATCATTTAGCAAGTATGCTCCGAGCTGCATCCAACTCAGACTATGAAATCCATGAACTGTCTTCAATTGGTCTATTCTTCCACTTCACCAGATATTCCATATACTATTTTCCTCTTGTACTTCTGACAACTCTTCACCCCAAAATCTACTCAACTTCTTCATTCTACTTCTTAGGATAATCTACTGGTATTGTCATGTCTTCATCTGGTTCATGAAACTCATACAAATCAGCAATGTTGAAAATGGGTGATATATCCATATCATCAGGTAACTCAATTTCATATGCATTTCCACTATCAAATTTTCTCAGAATCTTGCAAGGTCCAAAATTCTTCTTCAGCTTCCCATAGGTTCCTACAAGAAATCTATATTTTCTCAAATGAACCATCACTTCATCACCAACATCAAAAGTCTTATGTCTCCTTGATCTATCAGCTTTGTCTTTATATTTCTGATTACTCTCTTCCAGCTTCAGCTTTACATCTTCATGCAATGTCTTCATGTACTCAACAAATTTCACTCCTTCAGGACTTCTCTTACTTTCATCAGCAATGTCCCTCAAATTAGATATACCTCTTGGTTGTATGCCATTCATGATCTCAAATGGTGTTTTTCCAGTACTCCTATTCACTTAATTATTGTATGCAAACTTTGCTTGTGCCAACACAGAATCCCAATTACTTAGTGTGTCTCCAACTAAACATCTCAGAAGATTTCCTAAACTTTTATTCACAACTTTTGTCCATCCATCAATTTGTGGGTGAAATGTAGAACTATATTTCAACTCAATGCCAAACTTCTTCCAAAGGGTCTTCCAAAAGTATCCAACAAACTTACTATCTTGGTTAGAGATAATACTCCTCAGTGATCCATGCAATCTGACAATTTCCTTAAAGAAAAGATCTACTACATGTACTACATCTGATGTCTTTCTACAAGGTATAAAATGTGCCATTTTAGAAAATCTATCCACAGCAAAAATATATAGAATCATTACCTCTTACTGTCTTCGATAAGCCAAGAATAAAATCCATACTGATGTCAATCCAAGGTTTCTCAAGTACAGCAACCGGTGTATACAATCTAATATTCTGACTAAATCCTTTTGCAACTTGACAAACTCCACAACTTTTCAAAAAAATTTGAACATCTTTATACAACTATGGCTAATAGTATTTCTCCTTAAGAAAACACAATATCTTATCAATACCAAAATGTCCAGCCAAACCACCACTATGTTTCTCGTTTATCAAATTATTTCTCATTGGTCCTCTCAGTATACATAATTGAATACCTTTAAACAACATATCTCCTTGCATAAAATATTCATCCCATTTAGTATTTTGTTGATCTTGAATAGGTGCTATGTGTAATACCCCAAAAATGGGCTATAGGTTCATTAACCTCTTATATCGACACATCGAATGAAATCAACGTCAAAGTCCTAACCTAAGGCACATCTGAACATCATCGAATCCTAATTGATTATCTTGAATTCTGCATCAGGGATTATTCTTGGTAATATTCCCAATCATCTTAATTATCTTTAATTTAATGATTATTTAGTGATAAATCCTATTTATCCTAAAGTTTGATTAATTGAATATTCTAAATATTTAATTAATTAGATTTAATACTGCCACTTAATTATTTAATTGAATTTAATTATATTTACTCCTAATTATTATTATTTAAATCTGACAATAAATCAAAATTCCTATCATTAATTGATTAAATTCTTATTTAATTAATTAAAGCAAGTTGTCATATTTAATGATATTATTTTTGAATAAAAGTTTGATTTAATAATTGATTAACTCATAAATCACTTATGTTATTTTCAAAATCAGTTAAGTTGAGGATAAATCACTTTATTTATTAATTTAATTCATGATTAATTGTGCACATCCAAAAAGCAGTTGAACTCTAAATCAGAAAATCAATTCAAGTTATTTTAAAAATAAACTCAACTATCTTTTGAGTTAAAAGCTGATCTCAACTTCTGATTTAAATCAAAAAGCTATTTTTGCATGATTTTTTGTGAGTTAACTATCTTTAATTCCTTGTTGACTCAAAAATCAACTGGAGTGATTTATGGTTTTTCCATGCATCCCCAAAGCCCTAGATTTCTATAAAATCAAGGCTTCAAATCCTCACAAACAATCTCATAATTTGCAAATTTATGTTGGCGAATTGGTATCTGAAGAATTGAAGCTTCTTTGCGAATCAACAACTTTTGTGAGATCAATCTTGTTTTAGTTTCATATCATTTATCATATCATTGTTAGATTAATTGCATTGCACATCATTTTTTCATATAGATTAGATTTCATATCATTTTTCATCTTATTGCATCTAAAATCCAAAAAAATAGATTAATTTGCATCCAATTCATATCTAGATTCTGCATTCAAATCCTTCATTTAGGTGTCGTCAATGTCACTGATCTCGATCCAATCTGAGAATACATACTTGCACCTACTAGAAGGTAGTAAATCACCTAGTTAGATTAGTTTTCATTTCATTGCATGATTTTGATTTTAAGCTAACCTTTAATGTTTTACTGAAGTGTTGTGTCTACAACTAGGTACAAAATTCACACACACACTATGCACTTTCTCCACGGCTTAGAAAAAATAGGATCAAACTCAAAAGAATCTCTCATGTCATCAAAGCCTAAAATTCCAATTTTCATCTTGGTAATCAAAGATCTTCTTCTACTCAATGCATCAGCAACTCAGTTAGTGACTCCAGTCTTATGTTTTATCACAAATGTATAACTCTGCAAATACTCAACCCATTTCATATGTCTCTGATTCAACATATTCTGACTACCCAAATACTATAAAGCCTTATGATCGGTATACAACACAAATTCACTTAACATTAAATAATGTCTCCATTTCTTTGGTTCTTGAACAATAGCATAGAATTCTTGATCATACACAAAATATTTCCTTCTAGCATCATTCAATTTTTCACTAAAGAAAGCAACAAGTTTACCTTCTTGACTCAACACAGCTCCAATTGCACTTCCACTTGCATCACATTCCACTTAAAATACCTTATTAAAATTGAGCAATGCCAAAATAGGCAATTCAGCAACCTTTTGCTTCAAAGTCTCAAAACTCTTATCAGCTCCATGTGTCCACTTGAATTCTCTTTTGTCTCCTCTCATAGTCTCACTCATAGCATTGCAAATTGAAGTGAAATTCCTTATGAACTTTCAGTAATTACTTTCCAAACCATGAAATGATCTTACCTCACTAGAATTCACAGGTGTGGGCCAATTCAAAATAGCTTCAACCTTTTTAGGATCCATTTTCAAACCATCGGTTGAAATCACAAATCCCAAATACACAATCTCCTCTTTCATGAATGAACACTTTTTTAGATTTATCAACAACTTTTCTTCTTTCAATCTTTGCAAAACTTGTCTAATATGCAACAAATGTTCTTCTCTAGTCTTACTGAATATCAGAATATCATCAAGATATACAATCACAAACTTACCCAAAAATTTCTTCAAAACTTCATTCATCAACCTCATAAAAGTACTCAGTGCATTACTTAAACCAAAAGGCATAACCAACCACTCATACAAACCTTCTTTTATCTTGAAAGTAGTCTTCCATTCATCACCTTCTCTGATTCTGATCTGATGATACCCACTTTTCAAATCGAATTTGGTAAAATATTTTTCTCCAGTCAAACTATCCATTATATCATCCATTCTCGGTATAGGAAACCTATACTTCATTATTATCTTATTGATTTCTCTAGAATCAGTACACATTTTCTATTCTCCATTCTTCTTAGATTGCAATACTTTAGGTACTGCACAAGGACTCAACTTTATCTGATCAAACCTTTCTCTAGAAACTCTTGAATCTATCAGTTCAATTCCTGATTCTCGATAGGTGTCAACCGATGAGGTGCCTTCTTTGGTAAACTAGCTCTAGGGATTAGATCCATACAATGATCAATGCTTCTCTTCAGTGGAAAACCATCAGGTACAATGTCAGAAATTATTAAACTACACTCGATGAGTAACTTATCAATCACCTCAGGAACACTATCCTTTTTTTTCTTACTCGGTTTGTTAGGAATCACAACAAAACATACATCACTCTTTTTCAAGTCCTTAACAAACTCTTTTCCCTCCATCAAACAAACTTTCACAGATGTGAAAACATTACTAACAGGTTCTTCCAACAAAGGTAACAAGATTTGTCTCTTTTCATTAGCTAAAATAGTATACTTATGCAATCTCCCATCATATATAGCATGTCTATCATATTGCCAAGGTCTACCCAACAAAATATGACAATAATCCATAGGCATGATATGACATAACACCTTATCATAGTACTTTCCAATCTTCAAATTCACATAACATTGTTCACTTACCAAGAGTGTATGCTCATCCTTGATCCATGAAATTTGGTAGGGTTTCAGATGTTCCAATCTTTTCAACTGCAACTTTGTTACCATTTCCTCAGATGCCAAATTCTCTGAGCTACCACTGTCAATGATTACCTTCCAAAATTTGTCAAAAAATCTACATCTAGTCTTGAACAAGATTTTCCTTATTGGATCTTCCTTTTTACTTTCATTCCACAGTGCTCTCCTTACCATCAAGTTATTTTCCTTCTCAAGTTCATTTGGTGATTCTTCTTGCACCAAAGCATTTCTACTATTACTAGCCTTCTTACTTGCATTTGTACACTCAAAAGATCTATGTCCTTCTCCATAATTATAACAAGTTCCTTAGAAACTTCCTCTTCTATAACCACCTCAGTAGTTACTACCTCTACCTCTAGATAAACTTTCAACTTTCCACTTAGTCTTACCTTTATCCAGATTTTTCTTTTCTAGTTCAAATCTACCATTTTCACCATGAGATCTACCTCTTCCTCTAGGGAATCTACCACCTCTACCTCTTTTCCTTTTCTCATGTCTCTTATTCAATTTCTCCTCAGCTTTCAATGCAAATTGATAAGCTTCTTCAATATTCTTCAATTTGACCAAACTGATTTCTTCTTGGATAGAAACTCTTAAACCATTCAGGTATCTAGTAATTCTTTCCGCATCATCTTCCTCATGTCCAGATCTGATATCTAATCTATAGAATTTCTTAATATATTCCTATACCGAGCTATCTTTCTACCTTAAACTTTTCATTCACCTAACTAGGTTAATCTGATAATCACAAGGTAAGAAATTTCCTTTCAACTTATTCACCATTTTATTCCATACCTTGATTTTGTCTTTGCCTTTCCTCTTTTTCTCCAGCTGTAGATGTTCCCACCATAAGGATGCATGACTTTTCAACTTTGTGCTTGCAATTTTCACCTTCTTGTCTTTAGGTACATTCTCATAGTCAAAGTATTTTTCCATCTCAGTGATCCAATTTACCTATTCATCAGAATCTAGTTTTCCACCATACTCAGGAGGATTAAAATGTGGTGTAGACTTCAGACTTGTCAAAACCTTCAAGAATATTTCTTCACCCTGATCCATTATAGGTGTAGGTTCTCCATCCGCTTGTTCTTCCTCAATTTCATCATCACTAAAATCTTCAAGATGTCTTCCTCTTCTCTGGGGTATTTCAACATCTTCTAATCTAGCAGCAAGTTATCTCAACATGTCTACCAATCCTAGATCTGTATCTCACCTCCCACAAACCATCTTGAAAACCTTTTGCAACTGTAGGTTAGATCTCAATTTTCTACCCCACAACAATCAACTAGGGCTTCACAAGAAGGAACCTACAAATCTAGATTCGCAAACCTAGATCTAGATCTAACCTCCCTCTGATACCACTTGACATAGACAAAGACTAGGAGGGGCCAAATAATGGCACACCCTACAGATCCACCCTTCTCAAAGTACATGTAGAAGCAATAACAAACAATAGTGAGAGAGAGAATGCAACAATCTTTCTTATTATCTTCAAATTATTTCATACATGCCAGGTTGTAAGGCCTTCCCGGTTATGACTAGATATTACAATGAATTACAGAAGTCCTCAAACATGGAGGATCTGCCAACAATCTCTAATCTTCTATCTTCTTACTTCCAACCAAAAAAAACTCTCCCCTAAAGTCTAACCAAACATCTATACTTATACAAGAGGCTACTGAACTGAGTTAGCCTTTAGATCCATAATCAATGGAAGGAATAGTCAGATATAGGACCACATGCTTCTTAATGATGGATACCAAAATTAAATCCATGACCCAAATTAAGTGCACAAGTCACACTAAATAGGAACTCAAAATAAATGACTCGGAAAGAAAGGATGACCAAGCAACAGACAAGCATCACCGAGCACTAATGAAATAATTGACCGCCCAAGAGATAATTGACCAAACTCGGTAACCAAAGGAAACTGACCAACTACCAAGTCAACTTGGTCAAAGAAGGAACTGAGCAACATAGACAAACTCAAATATGTTTTTGGTAACACAAGATTGCCAAGGACTTGAGATGCTCCTACATCATTATCTTGAGCATTCTCCTAAGAGCACACATCCTAATTCATTTGGAATTGGAAGTTATCATCATTTTCCTTGGGTATCAATTTTTTGCCAGTTTCACATGAAATGTGGAATTTTTAGCCTTGCACAGTTCCTTATGAGGAAATTGGATCTTGTGAAGTTCATGATATTTTCTTGGATCATGTGTGGACCTAAATGTAATTTTGTAATGTGTTGTGTTACTTCTTTCTTAGTTTTTGGTTTCTCTCCCTAAGTGGACCTATAATGTAATTAAATGCCTGACTAGCCGACTTGTGGCTTTGCTCATTATATATTTGGATCTTGGGTTGATGTAGGATGCAAGGGGAAGTAGTAGTAGACTAGCATAGCATAAAATGTGAAGATTGTAAAAGAGATATGATGCGAGTTGTGATACTATTTTCATAATTCTTTATATAAGGCTGAAACCCAGAAGGCCTCACAGCTGGACATGTTGATGATTTTAAGATAATTGTACCAGTGTGGTTTCTAGTTGCACTGCCTTATATCCATTGTGTTTATACTATTGTATGTGATTTCTATATTGCTTTTATGTGTAACTCTGAGCGGGGCTTGTTTGTGGGTTTAAGTAGAGTTAATTCCCCTTGATTATACCTTCACCTTCCCTTACCCTGTGTCAAAGCTCATGAGGTGTTCCTGGTCCATCCTTCATTGTAGTAGTCTCTCTTCCCCCTCCTTTGGAAGAACCTTCTCTATGGAAAAAATAACCCCTATGGACCCTAATGATCCTCCCTCTTTGTTTGGTCTTTGTTGCCTTATAACTGCATGCTTGTTGTTGCTCACCTCAAGATGGCCTCATCTTTGACCTCTCTTCTCTCTCCTAACACCTCTACCTACTCCCCTATCCTATGGATCATCATTTGGATCCTCCTCATCTAGTTTCAACACTCACTCATTTGGATCTGGGAATCTCACAAAGGGATGGTCAATAAAATGTATTCTATATGCGAGAGTGACACTAGCATTTGTGGCATCAGAAAGATACTCCTAGTCAACTCCAATAAGATATCTAAGCTCTTGTATGACCATCACATAGATAGGTCAAGAGCCCCATTCTGTCTTCTCATCTGGAAATTGAGCATATGTTGCAAATTCAGTCAGTGTATCTTGCCTCTGACCAAACTGTCACCACACTCTAATAATACAAAATCACTTGACTATGGGAGTGCACCTAAAAATTAATGATGCATGTAAGGACTAAGAGATAAAGAAAAAAAAGAAAAGAAATTAAAGAAACAATAGTACTCCAAATGTAACCATTAAAGAATACTTGCAAATCAGTGGCCTATTAGTGAACATGTAGGACAACTCTTGGATAGATACCGACCACCTCTAGTAGCCTATATATGGCCACCACACTACAAAGGACACATTCTCTAGTTGTCAATATCATAACACCATCTTTCTAAAATTAGGTTGATGAATATAACCTCTATAGTGAAAATTATAAGGTATGCCCGCTCCTCAAGCAACCTATGTCATTGGGTGAGCTATGGGGATATGTTCCCACGCCCATATCTACAATACTATCACTTTGGTCATGATGCTCCATCCTTGTCGATACACGATCTCGTAAAACTACCCATACATGTTGCACAATAGGCATGTTCCCCAATTGAATCTCCAAGGCCTATTGAGCATCTAATACAAAATGTAACCCTAACCATAATGGAATCCTTGTTGGTTGCGATCTGGGGTAGTGACACATCCAATCAACCCACAAAGCACACAAGCTAATAGATAATCCTGGCCATATTATCTCAACATATAATCCCATGTAATATGTAGGTCCATGATGGTATCATCTACCAATACATGCCTCAATGCCATGATCCCCTCTGTCAGATCCTAATCATAAAACATGAGCTCTCTACATATGGGTAATCTAAAGATCTTGTACATATCCTCGGGTGTAATGGTGATCTCACTAGTGGGTAGTTGGAAGGTATTATGCTCATTGTGGAACCTCTCTACTAGGGTGGTAAGAAACCTTTGATTCACATGGATGTTAGGGATAGTGATGAGCTTTTTGAGCCCACACTGATCTAATATGGATAGATCATGCTATGAAAATTGTCGAACTAGTCTCAATGCATGTGGGTAGGTGCACCAGAAGATTGGAATAGGCAATCACATCTACCAAAGGAACACCAAGTAAACGCATTAGTAAACTATCAACATAATGTGAAAAATATATCTATATTGAACATCAATGTATCAAAAAGTTGTCATCATGCATATCTACAAGGCTACAAATGAAGATCATTTTGAAAGAAAGGCAAAATGTAAAAATTAAGCTCATGCGATGAAATAGTTAACTCTAGTTTATCATGCAATAAAATCTCAGTATAAATACAACATGATTTTTAGATGCAATGAAGTTCCCTACATCGTATGATACAAAGGTAGTCATTGTATAATAAAACACAAAAGGCCATGCGATATAATTATAGTTACCATAATATCGTACGATAGAAGAAAAAAACAATGAGATAAATTGTTTCATCGCATGACAAATTGAATTGTTGAGCTAAAAATTCGTAAATAATGTAAAAATCAACAAAAAATTGCAAAATCACAAGTCAAGATTGGGTACTTACTGGTGCACCATAAGATCGAGGCCAATTAAGCTATCTCTAAAGCTTGAATTGATGATCATGGACTGGAATTGGCATTTTCACTCTTTGGAAGGCTCTGGGTTCTCAAAAGTCAACTGTTGCAAATGATTTAAAAATGACCCCTAGGCCCCTTTTGTAGATTTTGACCTAAAATTCAAAGTGCTCAAAATGCCACAAAAATTACACCCATAGCTAATTTTTGATGTCCTAAATATGCTTTTAGGATGAAAATCAAAATCTGAGATTATTTACCTATTCAAATTGCAAAGTCAACCTTTCTTAGGCAAATGTAATTGACCGCTGACACTATCACTTCTCACCTTCTCTCGCCTTCATTTCTAAGCCCCTATGATTCAATCCAATTTAAATATTTCTCATCCATGTGATTTTTCTTTGGTCAACATTGGTCAAACTTTAGTCAAATATGGCCAATAAGACCTCAAATCAAGGTCTAAATTATTCTAAATTTGATTGTAATATAATCTTATCAATTTGACATTGGTTCTAATCTTAATCGATGATCTTCATTAGTTGAATCTTCATTAACCCCTCTACACCATTTCAATTTCAATCCCAAGGGGACATGACACTATAACAAATCAATCCTAATATGAAAATCAATCAATCAACTTGGGGTTCTCCTTATCTCTCATTGAAAGAGTGATCTCATCGCTTCATATTAGATTATTCAGGCAGGCATCTTTTTAATCTCTAGGGGCATGTCAAGTTCATTAGGTCCCATATCAATCTAACATCATTCCCAGGTTATATCAAGCTCATCAGGGCTCATATCAATCTTGTATTGCCTCTCAATCAGGTGATTGGATTCTTTAGAATCCTTGTTGAAGCATTTATCTCAAGCTCTTTGACATTGATTAGTTTCATTGCTTCATATCAAACTGGTTAGTTGATGTTTAGATAGATATTCAATCTCATTGCATCATATCAGGCTGGATACTCTGGTCTTTCTCATCAATCTTCACTCAATTAAGTTCGAAGCTGATATCTTTGATCTCCAATCATTCTTTCTTCAATCAAGTTTAGAGTCAGTTTCTCCTCATCAGGAATAGTCTCATTGCTTCATATCAGGTTGTTCTCTAATTTAGCTTCGATCTATTCTTTGAATCAATGCACTACTCACACATCGATTCAAAGAGGGGCAAATATAATCACTTAAAATTTGTCTAGTAAAGCCTAAGCCCCTAAATTTGATCAATTTTCCTTAAGCAAAATTCTAAATCTCAAAGGCATAATTATGTAAGCAACTTGGATAATCCCCTTTGCATAATTTTAAATCATTTCTAAAATCAAGCAAAAATCATTTCTAACTAAAAGCTTGAAAATCATTTAATTGTCAAAACCATACTTTTAATATAAAATCCTAGCACTTTTATTAAAAGAATCCATTTCTCACATAGGTGTGCAACTTAATCTTGATTAAATGATAATTAAAAGGGGATTTTTTATTTTTTCATATTCTCTAGTTAAGCTTGACCAATAAAAATTATTGGATCCTCTCACAAGGATTTATCTCTCTCGCCACTCATCTCTACCTAACATCTTTCACTTCTTAATCTCCACCCTTCATGCTTGAGGCAATTTCTTTAAAAGGAAGATCTTCCTTGGCTCAAGGGATCCATCTATTTTCATTTGATCCATCTTTTTGCATCTTAAGGAAATTATGTCATTTTTGGTTGATCATCTTGCACCTTCATGATCTTTCTATTTTGAATTCATTGAGTTCTTGGTTTCTCTCATCATAGTTTCTTTCATGAATATCTCTCTTGAATTCTTAGTTTAGTGCATCTTGTAGAGTAATATTGCATTGCTAACTATATTTGAATTTAGTTTTCTTTCATGGTAGCATTAAATCTTGATTAAATTTCTCTTTCATTATATCTTTGCATCAATTTAGTCTCATTTTTGGTTGCCTAATTTGCACTTTCATATTTTGGGTCATCTTGGAGTGGTGAATGCAAGTAATCCATCTTACTCATGTTTTTGAATCTTCCATTTTGGATTAGTCAAGTCACTAATCCTACATGTCCAATCTAATGAGCATTGTATAAAGGATTAAACTTGCTTCAATGAGGAAGAAATAAGCCACTTTTGAGATTAGTGTTCATTGAGAATGGATACTAGTGGTTATATTCTTGAGTTGATGGTTTATTGAAGTGTTGGTTGCAATTTAATTGAATACCAATTTTATATCACACATTGGGGACCAACCAAGACACACACCATTTCAAAATTGGTATTCTCATAAGCTAGTGTATGGAGCTTCTTGACCAAGAATTTATATTGTGTTTCATCATGTGTAATCTCAAGGATTGAGACGATAGCAACCATTGTATCTTCTACCTTGTTCTATAGCCTAGGTACTTGCATGAATTGTATAACTTGGAAATGTTGCTTCATCTTGTCGACTAGTTCCTTGTATGGTAGTATCTTATTATCCTTAATCTATAATTCATCTAGGACCTTCTTGATGATGAGTTGTTAATCACCAAACACTGTTATCTTGATTATATTCCATTGAATTGTTGTTTTTAGTCCAAGATTAGTGCTTCATATTATGCAATGTTATTTGTGTAGGGAAAACATAACTTGAATGATTTAGGTATGTAGTCACCTTGAGGAGTGGTGAAAAGGATCCCTGACCCTGATCCATGAGCTATGTAAAAACCATCAAAATATACTTCTAGGAGGCTTAGTCTTTGATCATGCAGAGATGTTCATCTAGAAATTCCATGACTAGTGGGTATGTATCTAATAGTGGTGCCTTGTCCAACTGATATGTGATGACCTGGCCCTTGATTGCGTTCCTATCTACATACTGGATATCAAACTCACTTATAATCATACGACCTATGAGGGCATTACGAGAGAGTAAATATTTGAGGGGATCCACTTTGGAGATAAGCTTTATTGTGTGATAGAGCATGTAGTGCCAAAGCTTTTGAGTGGTGAAAACCATTACCAAGCATGCTTTTTCCATGGGAAAATAATTTAGCTTATATCTAAAAAGTGTGTGACTTATGTGGTAGATGGCCCTTTATTTTCTGTTATCATCAAGTTGAGCCAAAAGTGTCCCCAGTGTTGTGGTAGTAGCTAACATGTACAAGATAAGAGGTCTTCCAAGAGTAGGTGGTACTAGAATGGGAAGGTTTGTTAGGTATTCCTTGATCTTCTAAAAAATAATCTAAAAGTAAGGGTCTAATTTGAAGCTTGTATCTTTGTGCAGAAGATGGATGAATAGTTGGCATTTATCAACAAGTTGTTAGATGAACCTATAGATGGACTACAACCTTCCTTGTAAATTGTGTAACTAATTAAGAGTCCTTGGGGGAGGCATCTCCATTATAGCCTTGACCTTCTTGGGGTTGATCTTTATGCCTCTTCGTAATACTATGAATCCCATGAGTTTTCCAAATGCAACTCCAAAGACACATTTATTTGGTTTGATCTTTAACCCATAGTGACAGAGGCAATCAAATATACATTTGAGAACATTGAGGTGATCTAGCCTTGTTTTTTTTTAGTCGGGATATCGTCTACATAGTCTTCAAGGATATTATGAATTATGTCATGGAATATGATAGTCATGGCTATTTGATATGTTTTTCTTGCATTATTTAAACCAAAATCCATCACATTGCAACATAAGGCACCCCATGGGGTTGTGAACGATTTCTTATGTTGATCTTCTCTTACAATGCGTATCTGATTACAGCTGGATAAACTATCCACCAGTGACAACATATCATGTATGTCTATCAAATCTACTATCATCAATGTTAGGTAAGGGGAAGTCATCATCCTTAGGACATGCCTTGTAGAGGTCCCAAAATTCTATGCATATTCTAATTTATTGAGTTGATTTAGAAACTAGCACAATGTTGGAAACCCACCTTGAATAGTCAATGGTGTGGATGATAGCTTATAGAAGCTTTTGTAGTTCTATTTTGACTAATAAGGTTACTTTGGGATGCATTTTTTTGAAGATTATGCTTAACTAGCTTGATGTTTGGGTCCGCTGCAAAATGGTTTACAACTAGGTTGGGGTTTAATCTAGGCATGTGAGAGTAAGACCATGCAAATTTAATAGTGGCCTCATAGAGTAGTTATATGAAATCAACTTCTTCCTCTTTTGACAATGATGTTTGTATGTATGTGAGTCTCAAAAATTCTTTTGTTCCTAGATTGATAGGCTTGGCTTATTCAATTAAAATAGATTATTTTTCTAGCCTATAACCATGAATGAGAGGAAGAGAAGAGTCTTAATCCTCTAGCGCTCCATAGATATTTTCACCATGGGATACACCCTTTGTTTTTACTTTTTAAGAGTTAGAAAGTTCCCCAGAGGGATTCTCACTAAGAGACCCATGTTTTTTATTTTTTCTTTTTCTTTTTCTTTTTGTGGTTAAAGAACTCCTCTTCCCCAAAATATGCCTTTGGATCCAATTTGTAGACATGCATTGAATCATGCCCCTAATATTTTTGTGATGTTGTTGCTCCTATGAATCTTAGGAGCGCATCCTTTCTTTGGAACTCATCAATATGTTCAACGCTTGGTTGAACCCACTCTGTGAGTTAGGGGTCAATGAGTCGAAGGTCTATAACATTTATGGAAATTTGGTGAAAGATAAAGTTTCCAAGGAAGGTTTCATCATCAAAGATATTGTCATAAGATCTCTTAACTTCCTCTTTAGGGATGGTTTTTACTTCAATGATTTTGCCCAAGGTATTATAGTAGGAATAGCTATTTTCATTGGTGCCCCCAATCATGTCTAGGAAAAATCCAAGACCTTGGTTCCTTGGTCATAGTGAGGTTTCAAGTGGAGCCTTCATACCACTCTCTTCATGACCTAGACTACCACTCTGATAGTTTCATTCCCCTATAGCCAGTCTATGAGATTTGGGATATTTCTCCTTAAAATAATCAAGGAGCTTGTCGTCATGGGTTTGATCATCTCAGTACAACCATCTATTAATGTCTATTCCATTTCTTGGTTGTTCAAAATTCCATTGAATAAGAATGTAGAGGAGCCAATTTTCTTTGGTGGTCCTTGATGGGATGGATGCCCTTGGGTATGTGGATCAAGAGGTAACATTCCAATTGAAAATGTGTCTGATAAGCTATATTCTCCATGTACTTTTTTGTTGATCTTGCTGGTAGAGAGTGTGGAGGTGACAATGGTTTTTGGATCAGTGTGGGATCTAGAGGAATTGGCAACAAAGGTACCAATGTCAATTCCTAGGTAATGAGCTGAGTGTAGAAATGAGGCCTCCAATGCACAACAATATGCAAAGGACTAGGGGTAAGAATGGATGGTGATTTCGGTGCCATTGTGTGCAAACTTGATGCACTGGTGGAATGTGGAGGGAACAACCTTCATGGAATGGATCCTTTGGTGACCAAGAAGGATGTTGTATGAGAGGTCAAGATCAACAACATGGCATATTATTTTATGTACTATTGGGCCTAGTTGGATGAGTAGTGAGATATTACCCTTAGAGGTATAGTCCAAATTATCATAGGTCTTGATAGTTATGATGTCTTCTATTATATTTCATTTAGTGTGCCCCACTTGATTTATGAATTTAAACATGCATAGATTTAGGGATGAACCATTATCTATCATGACCCATTTGATGAAAAAATCATTAACCATGACAATGATATAGAGTGGGAGGTTATGATCCAACTCAATGGATGGCATATTAGAGGGTTTGAGTGAGAGGCTACAAGATGCTAATAGGTGGCCTACATGGTCCTGGAATTGTTTTGGTTCAATGTCATTGGGTACACATAAATTTTTTAAGGCTTTATTGAGGATCTCCTAATGGATAGGTGATGTACAGAGGAGATCCAGTTTGGAGATTTGTGCAGGTGTGTTCCCAAGGTGTTCCAAGAAGTTATAGTGCACCAGAGGATGAAGCAGTAGTAGCACCTACAATAGATATTCTTCTTTGATGTGTGGTAATTATGCATTGACTATCTATAGCTTTGACATGGATTAAATTAACAGAGGTTCAACCTGGGTGATGCAACTAAAATTTTTGTCATAGTTGATATACAATGTGGTGTAGTCTTTTCCATCACCATGGTCACCTTGTTTTCTTTTCCCTTGGTTTTGGGACTGCAAGTTGGTGTTAGTTTGACCTTTTTAAGGGTTGTGTTGAGGAAACACATTTTGATATATCTGAAGCTTTGCATTAGGAAAATCTTGTGTTGGAGGGTCAACTATGATTTCCTTTAGATCTATGAGATCTCAGATGTAGTCTTTTAGCTCTATGCATTTTATAGTGGTGTGTCCCTTAACATAGTGATAATCATACTATTCATTCTCTTTATACCATGCATGTTTGGGAGTAGATTCATCAAATGGTTGAGTTTGTGGGTATACAATCAAGTTGGCCTTAGCCATTCCATGGAAGATAACGTCTAGGGGTTCACCAAGAGTGGTGAATGTGCACTTTTGTGTATTATGGACTTGTGGTTTAGGTTTTCCTTAGGGGAATGAGATGGTATTTATTTGATTTTCCATCAACTAATAAAAGGGGACTGGTGGATTTTGGCCAACAAAATTGGAAATGTTTAGTGTTTGTGGCCCCATTAGTTACTACATTTTTATTCTTGTTCCAACAATGAGGATGATTATTGTTGGACCTATCATGATGTGTTTCCTTCTATTGTTTGACTAAATTGTCATCTAGGAGGCCTTTCTCAATGTCCATTTATTTTCCTTGAATGTCCTACTAGGTCTAAATATAGCTCATGCACATGTAATGAGATAACTTGGGATGTAGGTTGTCAATGAAAATCTTTGTCAAATGATTTTTAGGGGGTTGATATGATAGTCTTGTGGTAAGGCCTTTCCATCTTTGAAGGTAGTTAGCTAGGCTTTCACCTCCCTTCTATTTGGAGTTACAAAGATCTAGGAGAGATAGTTCACTCTCAATGTTGTGCACATATTGTGATAGGAATTTCTCAAATAGCTCTATAAATGTTGAGATTATGTCATAGGGGATTTTATAAAACCATCAAAGAACTGTTCCCCCTAATATTTTTGGAAAGAGGTGCATGAGATAAATGTCACTATAGGAAACCTCTTAGCAATCCATGTAAAACTCCTTGACATGAATGATTGGATCTCCCTTCTCCCTATATTTGTCGAATTTGGGTGTTTCAAAATTCTTGGAGAAGGGGACTATTGTAATGGAATAGTCAAATAGGTATGGACAAACCTCCTCAAACTTGAAGGTCTAGATCTTCATGCATGTGTGTAGCTCTTTAAGAGTATTATTGATCTCTTCCCATTCTAGGTTGGTAGGTAGTAGATTGGGTGATCCCAACATGTTGGATCTAGATGCTTGATAGGGGTCTAGGGAATTTGGGGGATTTTGAGAGGGATATCATGGGGTTTGGTAAGGGGATTTCCCTATTGCATACACAAGCTACAATGTATGTTGAGATGGTGGTTGAGCGTGATACAAGACAGAGGTAGTGGTGGGTTTTATTGAGTGGGATAGGTATGTTGGGGCTGTAATGGTTACTAGTAGAAAGGGGGTAGCTTCTATGTAGGTTGGTAGGAAAGTTGGCTATAGGTTTGGCCTATGTAAGTTACATGTGTGCCACTACCATTGCAAGATGGGTATGTGCCTTGCATATTTTCATTTCTAGGAGGTGGAGCAAGGTAGTTCATGAAAGTGGATGCACTAGGTTGGCATGGTGGGGGTAAGGTTTTACGAATGGTGGATGGTGGCTTGACCAAGTAGTTGGTGAATGTGGGAGTGGCTACAACTAGCTATTGAGGTTGAGTAGGTTGAGCTATAAATCATGTGGTGGTGAAAGGGTTGATAAACTATGATTGTGTTTAGACATTTTGGGCTTGTGATGCAGATTGTTCCTGATGCCATGCAATTGATGAGGCTGGTTGAGAGGGATGAGGCCCTTGCTGCACTTTGATGTTTTTTTGAGGTTGAGATGTGAGAACTACTGGTGGAGAGATGACTGGGGTAGCATGAAAGTGGGCCATTAAGGGAATATTGGTAGGCCATGTGGATGACATACCTATGGTGAATTATGGTTGCTTCTATTATGGCGATGGAGAAGGAATGAACGGGCGTAGTGATAATGGTGTGGAATTTGGTGGTTTGGTTGTAGGTTATGTAATTGTGGTCGCTCATTGGGTGGCAACCTATTGGGTGATAACTGGTTGTGTAGCTACTGGCTGAGTGACTTGGGTGACATTTGGGTGTGATGGTTGTAATGTGGATGTTTGTAACAATTTGACAAGTGTGGCCTCAATGATGGAGAAGAGGGTTGACTACGCTATGGTATGCACTATAGGCTATGTGGTGGCTGACTAGATCAAATAGGGTATAGAAGAGACAATGTGGGTGGATCTCAGAAATAGTTCAACAACTTCCTCTACTATAGCATGGAATATACTATTTGGGTTAACTAACGGGTGTACGAGACTAAATCCTGGAATTCCTGGTGGAAAGGGAGTGCCTTCTTGTGCAAAGTTGGCAAGAATAGCATTGTGATGTTGGTTTATGATAGAATTGGCCATATTTGCATACTCTAGATGATTCATGAAGGATTCTATGGATCTTGTGGTAGGGACTTCCTCTTGGTCTTCCCATATTTCTTCAACTTGTACTTGGTTTTATAGATCAAAGGTGACCATGACACTATTAGGATTGGGCATCATGTTGAAAGAACTAGTATTGAGGTTAGGATCCATATCCTTTCTCTTCTTCAAACATGTTTGAGGTGGCATAAAATGTATGATCTAGGATGTATGAGGGATGATGGATTCAAATGAGCCTAAGAAAACCTAAGGGAGGGGAATGATGGTGCAATATGAAGCTCAAATGATCCTAAGGATGACTAAGAATGGGTGATGAGACCAATGGAAGATCATGGTGTCCTAAGGACCTAAAGGATGACTTGGTGTTGAAAAGATGGGATTTGATACCTGGTGAAAGTTTTGATGGATCAAAGTGATGAGGCCACAAAAGATAAGGTGATCTACCCTCAACAATGCTTCATCAAAGTGTGAAGCTATGAGATGGGTTTGATTAAAATGTAGGTTGAGACAAATTTAGGATGTAACACCAAGTGGGGGATGTTTGGATTGGATTTTATTTTCTTGGATTCAGATTGGAAGACTAAAAATAACTAAGGGTGATCCTAAGATGCAAGTGGAGGAAAGATGAAAATGCAAGTTTTGGTGGAAGAGCGTGAAGGACAAGCCTATGATGCTCTAGTTTGATGGGTTCTGGTTGGTATCAAAGCTAATAAAGTCACAGTTTATTTGATAGCAGCTCATTTAGTTTTTGAATTTGTTGTTGTAAATCATTGTCTTATATTGTGTAAGTTGTTGGGCACACCTTTGGGATGCTTTCATTACACTTTGTTATTGTCTGATGGATTGGTCTACAACTTTCTTCTCTCTATATGCAAGTGGTAACTGGAGTTTGAATTTATTATATTTTCCTGTACTAGACATTGGTTCAAAATATTATCATAAAACTTGGTTGTGAATGGATGAATCTTGATAACAATGAAGTTTTGGAAAATCTGGATCTATCAATCTAGGCAGTGACTATGCTAGGTATACCTTTGACTTGACTTTGGACATGAATATTTTAGACTTTGGAGATGCATGCAATAAATCCTGCAAGAGACACAATAATCTTAAAAGAGACAAAAATTTTGGACTCTTATTTTTTATCTCTTTTTGGCATAAGGACTTGTTGAAAAAAGCCTCTTCAATTGTGTATGTTCAATTACTTTTTCAAGTCATTCATATTTTTCACTTGGTCAAATCACAATGAATACAATTCAAGCACTTTCTAGCCTAAGGTCAAAATGGCTTCAATGAAATGTTTTAGGCCCATTTCTTGATAGGTTGTCAGCTCACACAGTCATGTTAGCCCCTAGAGGGCACTCGTATTTTTTCCTTTTGTTAAGTATTATTGTCGTGCTATGAAGGTCTCTTTCGCAACATAATAAATTTGAGACCCTTATGATGGGAATCTTGGGGGGGAGATTCTTCCCTCCCCTTGCATTAAAATAAGACAATGATTTGGAGGTAAACTAGGTAGGCTTCTAGTTTAATAGTTTCTAGTCAAATTTGTGGCATCCCCCCAAATATTTTGTATGCAGGTGACTCACTAAAGAGCCTAGTTGACCATGCTGGCTACTTAGGGATAATTCACACAATATAGACTTTCATCAACACACATCACTCAATCTTAGTGGGATAAGATGATCTTTTGCTTAATGTCTTGTTTATATGCTAGTTAGGGTATCTACTGGTTTGAGGTCATCCTCTAAAGGGGAAATGCTCTCTCTAGACATGCCTCTCTAAAAGCTTTATTAAGCCATGATTTCTCTTCACCCAAGATCTATGAAGGCGAGGGGAGAGGATATGACTATATTTTAATTGTAGCATCATTTAAATTAAGGGTTTCACTCTAAACAAAAAGTTTAAGAAGTTTTGAGAAAAAAATCTTCAAACACACCAAGCATTTGGGTTCATTATCCTTCAAGTTAAGTAATGTTTTCTAAGCCCTAAAACATAAGAAAACTCGCAAGGATGTTCATTTTAAGAACCAAGTCCAAGTGTTTGATTTATCTTGTTCAATTTTAGACCCAAATCAAAGTGTGAGTTCGCCTTGTTCAATTTTACCTTGTTTTTTTTTAAACATTCACCTAAATGAAATGTGAGGTGTACATGTCCAATTTTACTCAAGGTGAATTTTAAAGCCCAAAATGAAATGTGAGATGATGTGATTGTATACAATATTCTTTTTAAGCCCAAAATATAGTGATTTAATTTTATTAAAATGATTAATTTGCAATCCCATCGATCGTACCCGTAATCCTACTAACCTGCACAAGCACATAAAAATACAAACTATGGAACAATGATCCTGTGGCCCATACACACGATCCCACGTATCTGTCACAAAAATTAATGCAAATGCAAATAGATAGAAAACCAAAATTTTATACATGTCATCCTGTTGTGATCCCACCTGGTCAATAGTCAAACCTACTGGTCAAAGGGTAATGTGCGATCCTGCAAGGTCAAGACACGTTCCTACAGGGTTATAGATTTTAGAGATGTTTTTATAGTTTGATGACTTCTTTATGTGTCCCACGGCTTACAAATGTCAAACGATGTTCCCGCGTAGTCAAACTACGTTTCCACTAAGTGGTATATAAAATGAATTAGGTAGAAAATATAGGAGAAATGAGTTAGAAAATAGAGGGAATAAGTCTATGTTGAGTCATAAAGGGCCATTCAGTGGATCACAATCCTATGAACCCTACTCGCATTCTTGCCTTCTGTGCTTGTGATCCTACAGGTTTAATTTTTTGATTGTTGTACAAAACCCATGAATACCAATGGGAATGCAATTACCTATTTTGACCTACAAACAATGAAAATCTTGCAAAAAAACCCTTAAACAACAAAAAAAATGTTAAGTTTGCAAAGTAAAAGCTAAAGAAATAGAATGACCCATAGAAGTGGGTGTTAGAAAGTAAAGTCCACCAAGATAACTAAGAGGGGGGTGAATCAGTTATTAGATAAATAAAAATTTTATCACCATTAATAGATTTCAACCATGTAATCAATGTAAGCAACAACCATATAAAGATAAACATACACAATGACACAATAACACACGATATGTTAACTAGGGAACCTCTTGATCAAAGAGTAAACCCCGGTGGGAATGATGCCCACAAAAGATGTACTAATATGAAAATTCCTTGTGAGAGGGTGGACTCTGTTAGCATTCCTATGAAATACATTCAGTACATATGAGTCCCTGTTAGGAGACTTTGAATCCCTGTTAAAAGATTCTAACCTGGTTAAGAGTTATGGAAGACATAAGGACCCACTGTCCAAACAACTTCAAGGGAAAGATCACTGAATACACTATCCAACTAATCTTTTTATTTCTCAACAAAATAATACCAAATAATTACTAATCTCAACAACTTATCTTTGCTCCTCTAACTATGCCAAACCGCACCAACTGCTTCACTAGATCTCAATACCAAATCTCTACAATTCGCATATCCTCTTACAATTTTTTTTAACATATCACACATATTAAAATTAAGAAAACAATCCTTCCTTTATACCAAACTCAAGTGATTACAAATGAGTCAGCATAAAAGTCTCAACCAATTACATAATATAAACCTTTACATGTTACATAATATTTTCACAATTACATAAGACTATCAGCTTCTTAATAGAATAAATCTTCACACGTGCAACCTCTAACCACGCTATCTCATCCAAGTCACCACCAAAGAGTCTTCATCAACTGTACAACTTTTCATGCCTATATTCTATCCTGATTAGGAGATATCATCCAGTTACCACAAACCACTCTTCAAGAACTTTGTCTGAATAATGCTTTCACTGAATTACACATAACTATCATGAATAATTGAATTTATTTATGCACTCTTGAAAATGATCTCAGGACACAATATAGAGTAAGTACTCAACTCTACATAGCTTGATCTACAATACTCCACATGCGCTAATTCAAACATTGTTTACTTCTCTGCTAATCTCCAGTAGATCACTATGTTGACATTAATGACAATCACAGTCATGAATGCAACTACAACTGCTATAGAATGGATCCAAATACTCCCCCATAGGATATATTCAATATTCATTCCTAACAATCTCCCCCATTGGCATTAATGAAGACATAGATTAAAAAGCATCCAAGCTCCATAAATACCAACTGCAACACTACTGGTCTGAAAATGTTTTCAAATCCTCTTCATCAATAAAATATTTCTTCATTTTCCTATTCCATTCTTATAGTTTTCCATTTTATATTGCTTGTATCCTTCTCCCTCTAGTTCTCTTTAATAGATGATTTTTCATGTATCCTTCTCCCCCATTGACATTAATAACAAATAATACATCACTATGTCAACAAATTCAATGTCAAAAGACACTTTTTAGAAAAATACATTCACTAGAGTCCTTTATGACTCAGCTCAAACACACATACTCCCCCATAGAGGAAGTACCAGCATATAGTCTATTGGTAGTATTCTTTGTTTTTCTTATCCCCCCCCACCTCTCCCCCCCTGAAATTTTGAATTTTTTGTGTCTTCCTAGTTTTTGTGTTGAATCCCTCTACATAATTTTCATATCTTTAGTGTTCAACTTTGGTCAAAATTGTAGAAAACCCTAGGTGTTAGGGTAAAATCCCTTTATATGCCTTCAAAGTCCAAAACGCTAGTTTGCCTCAGCCTTGTTCTATTCCTGCGTTACTTTTTTGGGCCACTTATGTCTTAAAATGCACATGAGCTTTATCTTTCCCGGTTAATCGCTTGTTCGCATAGTCTTTCGGTGGTTAGCATTTCTTTTTAGGGTTTACGCTACTACAGTGGTCATGTATTCTCATGTTCCTAGTGGCTTAGCCCTTAACTATTTGCGACCTGGCATGGCAGTTTGTCTTTCCTTTGGTTGTGTGTTCATGTGGTCTATGGGCCTGACTAATTATAAGGTATGCTGGCATCTAAAGAACAAATATATCCTATGGCTATCGCTATATCTTGAGACCAAGATGATTGTCTTTTATGCATCATGGTATGGAGACATCTGTTGATCTTGTCTAAAGAGGAGGATCATTCGGTGGGTCCTTTGCTGCAGGTTTTTGATGATGTGGTCATTTCTGGTTGGCCCAGGTAGTGATGAGATGTCATGTCAGTTTTAACACCAAGGATATTAGTGGTTTTTCTCCTGCTGACATGTTTGACTTGGCCTTTCCTGATTGGTTGAAGGTTTCAAAGACAAGCAGTGGGGCTAGGATTTTGGGTCTTCAGGCGTGATTAATGTTCAAATGGATCTTGTGGATGTCATTGTACCATAAGGATGAGTTGCTCGATGTTTAGCATCATGGTATAGTGATGGCCATTGATTTTTCTTGATGTCAAAGATAATCGGGTGGTGAGCAGCAAGTAAAGTGATGACAAGTGGCACCAGGCGGGCCCATCTATGGGTTTGGCATGAAATGATTTGGTGAACCAGTGACTAAATATTTTTTAGTGTCCTCTAAATGTGGTGGCTCTGATAAGGTTTCTCTGTGTGTTCACTTATTCTCGAAATAAGTTAGTTGAGTGTTAAATGATCTGGCGACTCAAAGAATGTGCTTGTTCGCCAGTTCTCAAAATTAGCATGTGGTTAAGTCATATCATTCAGTGAATTAGCGAAGTCTTTGGTTGCCGGTTCACCAAATGTAAACCAAGATTCCTGTAAAGGGTTAAGATGGCATCTAGTGACTTGGAGAATGAAGGTTTTCTCATGTTCTCCAAATGTAACCAAGGGTCAAGGAAAGATTGTGAGACTTGGTGAATACAATGTTCCACTGAATCGCTAGACCATACCAGGGTTAAGAAATGTGTTTTGTGACTTGGAGAGTGCCTTCAGTCACACATTCGCTAAATGCTAAAGGTTAGTAAAGCTTGCTAAGATAAGTGGGTCTAGATTGCCAAGTATTGCTAACGTGCATAGTTCTTATTGGTTGCTGACTGATGACGAGGTTGAATACTTTTTCAATGGCTTGTTGATTGCTATAAAGATTATTTTGAACTGCCTGATTTACTAGGAAGAAATAAGATCGACAATCATGTTTTAAAGATAGATCAAATGGCCATTGCCGTCAGAATTTAAATGTTTTAAGGGTTTTTCTATAGGGTTAGGAGATAGTGCGCCAAAAGAGCCATAATGCAAGACCATTTTTGTTCATTTCCAGCTTGGTTGTGGGTGAGAATTTATGAAGATGATCCTGGTAGTTGTTCCAGCATGATATTGCATCCTTGGGAGCTTCTGCTGAGGAAAGATTGACAAGTGGGACACGCATTCCCTGTTGCAGCTAAAATTAATGGGGCTTTTGTGATGATTTTTGTCCTTGGAGCTGGTACATGGTCGGATCAGTTGCAAAGTTTGATGATTTTTTGGATCTCACTGGCCATGCGCTTGGAGCATGTCTTGTCTGCATTCACTGTTTGTTTGAGTTAGGTGATTTTGAATTGTAGTTTTGAATGATGATTAGTTTCTTGTTGCAATCCTAGAGATATAAGGGATTTTTCAAGATCATTCAAAGGTATTGGGAGTCAGGTTTTCATAATCTGTTGCTTGGTGAGCTCTATTCTTAGTCAGGGTTGTAAGAATTTTGTTTCAGTGCTTGTTAATGAGAGATAAAAAGTTGCAGGTCTAAGCTGTAGTTTGCAAGCATGGTTTTTTGTGATTGATTGTATGCATAGAAAGGATTCATCATACTTAATACAAATATACGATTCTTCTCTCTCCTCTATGTCAAGTCAGGTAGGTTTTGAGCTTTCTAGCTCATTACATATTGTTTTATGTATGTATCTTTATTCTTGAGTTCTAATCTAGGATTGGATTAAATAATGCTCTAGATGGGATATGAGTTTACCCTTGTCTACATAAGGATTCTTTGTAAGTAGTAAGGATTGTGGTAAATGTATTTATGGCTATGAATCTTAGATGTCCTCTGATCTGTGTATCCTTTGTGTCTAAGAAATCTTGCCCAATGTATGAGGCACTGGCCTAAATGAGTAAATCTCTTGTTAACATAACTGATTGAAGTTGTTGCAATCCAAATCTTAAAATCAAGAACCATTTTAAGTTTTAAACCTTTGTTTGTGTAGTTTTTTTACCCCCATAGCAATGGAGAGTCAATGAATGTAAGGTTGGCATTTAGTACTTTCTTGCTATCATCTATTGTATAAACCCAGACTTTGGTGTGTAAGGTATAATTTTCACTGGGTTAGTTGCACCCGCCTTGGTTTTGCAAAGCCAGAAGTGAAGAGGGTAGTCTTGTCCCTATAGTTGGTCCAATTACCCTAAGATCCTTCTACATTTTGGAACTAACCAATCCTAAAATATGTCTGAGGGTATATTGGCAACCTAAGAGCATAAGCCATTTTGAAACACCAACATGCCCAGAAAAGATAGAGCTCTTATACCACTAGACTGATGCAACAATCTGCATCACTCTCCAAGAGTAGGTTGGTGCATAACCCCAAACATACCTCTGAAGTATTCAAATGTATCTTTAGGTAAGGGCTTTGTAAATATATTTGCAATCTGCTCCTTTGTACTTATATACTCAAGTCTAACTTCTTTTTCTGCAACTTTCTCCCTCATACATGATACTTTAATTCAATATGCTTTGTCTTTGAATGTAATACATGATTCTTTGACATACTTACTATACTGGTGTTATCACAGTGTATAACAATAGGCTCATCAAACTTGATTCCAATATCCTTCAACATTTGTTCCATCCATATTATCTGATTACAATTGTTCACTACTGCTACATATTCTGCTTCTGGTATGCTCTCTGAAATAAAATTATGTTTCTTACTTAGCCAAGAAACCAATCTTCCTCCAAGGAAAAATGCTCCACCACTTGTACTCTTTTTGTCAGTAATGTTGCCTACCCAATCTGAATCAGTATATGCACATAGGGTAAAGTCATGAGATTTTTCATACCATAATCCATGTTCACTTGTACCTTTCAAGTACCTTAGTACTCTTTTTATTTTTGCATAATGTGATTCTTTAGGATTAGCTTGGAATCTTGAAAAAATTCCAACTGCGTGTGATATATCTAGTCTTGTATGAGTTAAGTACTGTAATCCTCTAATCACAGATCTATACTTCTTTTATTCAACTATAGGATTTTCATCTATACTAGATAACTTATATCCATTTATCATAGGTGTACCAACCAGCTTACAATTTTCCATTCCAAATCTTTTCAATAAGTCATTCAAATACTCTGTTTGACATAGAAAAATACCATTATCGTTCTGTGTTATCTACAATCCTAAAAAATATTTCATTTCACCAATCATCCTCATCTCAAATTCTATCTTCATTTCATCTGCAAATTTATCACTAGCTTCATCTTCTCCTCCAAAGATAATATCATCAACAAAAATAACTACAACCAACAAACCATTCTCAATTTCTTTTAGATACAAATTATTTTCTGTTGTCCCTTTAGCAAATCCTAATTTTATCAAGTACTTATCTAGTCTTGCATACCATGTTCTAGGTGCTTGTTTTAGTCCATATAAGGCTTTGTTTATTTTACATACCATGTCTCCTTCATGAGTCAAGGGAAAACCTTTAGGCTGCTCAATGTAGAGACTTCTTCTAATTCTCCATTCAGATTTGTTGACTTCACATCCATCTGATATACTTTGAATTTCTTGAAAGGTGCATAAGCCAAAAATATTCTTACTACTTCAATTATTGCAACAGGTGCAAAAGTTTCTTCATAATCAATTCCTTCTTACTATGAGTATCCTTTACATAGCAATCTTTCTTTGTTCCTTACAACTTCTCCTTGTTCCTGAATACCCATTTGGTTCCTATAACATTCCTATCTTTAGGTCTAGGAACCAAACTCCAAGTCTTGTTCTTTTCAATTTGATCTAGTTCTTCCTTCATTGCTTTAATCCAATTTTCATCCTTACAAGCTTCATTAGTAGTTTTAGGTTTAACTTGAGAAATCAAGCAAACTTCTTCTTGTACCTTATTCCATGTGAGAACTCCTTTTTCTAGGCTCCCAATAATCTGATTAATAGGGTGATTTCTTGCTAGATTCCTATTAGGTGTCATTGTCTCAGTCCTTTGTTCTACTCTAGGTTCTTCTATGATTTCCTTAGTATGACTTTCATTCTACAAATCACTATCAATTTCATAGCATAATTCAACATTTTCTAGATTAACTCTTGGACAAACTTCTTCTTCAAATTCATAATCAAACATTCTTTCCTAAATTTTGAATTTCTCATCAACTTTAGCATTTTCACTCTCAACAATAGTTTTAGTTCTCTTATTGAAACACATATAAGCTTTTCTTTTCAATGAATAACCAAGAAATATACCTTCATCACTTCTAGGGTCAAACTTTCCAATGTCATCATCTCTTTTAATATAACACTTCCAAAAATTCTAAAATATTTAATTGATGGTGCATGTCCAAACCATAATTCATAAGGTGTCTTGTTTGTATTTGTTTTGATTTGTACTCTGTTCATTGTATATACTGTTGTGTTCACTGCTTCTCTCTAGAATGTCTTCACCAAGTCATTTTCAAATAGCATAGCTCTTACTACTTCAGTTACTGATCAGTTCCTTCTTTTTGCAATAACATTTTGTTTAGGTGTTCTAGGGGCTGAACGCTGCCTCCTAATGCCATTCACTTCACAAAAAGTGTTAAATTCTTTTGAAGTAAATTCTCCACCTCTATTAGACCTTAAACATTTAATCTTCATTCTAGATCCATTCTCAATTTTATTCTTAATCAACTTGAATTTATCAAATGCTTTAGACTTTTCTTTAAGAAATGCAATCCACATCATTCTTGTAAAATCATCAACAAGAATCATAAAATACCTTTCACCATATAATATTCTAGTCCTTGTGGGACTGCTCAAATCTATATGAACAATTTCCAACTTTTCTATTGATGTAAACTTCTTGCTTGGAAATGAACTTCTCTTCTACTTAGCCATCACACATTCCTTGCAAATCATGTTAGTCGGTTTCATAATCTTAGGAAAATCTCTTACTGCAAATGTAGACTTACTTTCACAATGTTATCAAAGTTTATATGACAAAATATTATGTGCCATAACCAACTATCATCAATTTTCGTAATCAAACATGTCATCTTTGTAGGATTCAACTGAAATACATTACCTATGGTTCTTGATCCAGTTCCAATTAGATTTCCATCCCTATCCTTGATCACACAAGTTTTCTTAGTAAACCAAACTTGATATCCCTTATCAACTAACTGTCCAACACTCAAAAGATTATGTCTCAATCCATCCACAAAATAAACATCATCAGTGTTAGTCTTTCCATCAAGATTTATAGATCCTATACCTTTTATCAAACAAGGTGCATTGTTTCCAATTCTAACAACTCCTCCATCAAAATTGTTAAACTTTATAAATTTATTCATGTCTCCATTCATATGATGTGAAAAACCACTATCTATAGTCCAATCATTTTTTTTTCTACTTGGGAAACTAAAGCTTTCTCTTCATTAACTTCAGTTTTAGAGTTTTCTTCTTTTATAGCTACAAATCCTATCTCATCATTCTCATTATCACTTTCACTTAATAATTTCTCAACACTAGCCTCAAGTTATTCATCATTAACATAGTAACATTCTTTGGATCTTCTAGGTTTAAAGTTCTTATATTTCTTTACTCTTTTAGGACATTTAGATGTGAAATGACCATATTCTTGACAAGTCCAACATTTAAATATTTTATTACCTTCTGGTTCTCTCTTCACAAGTAAGACAATTCCTTCCTCAATCTTTCTATCTTCTTCAGTCTTAGATCTGCTGCAACTAGCATAGTCTCCACTGACACTAGTACTTCTTGACAAAGTAGGGTGAACACTAAGTGCACTTAATGTTGTCTCAATTCTAGGTAGATCTCCAGACTGTCTCAAGCCTATCTCTGCTGCTTCTAATCTTCCAAGAAGAGTTTCTTTGGTAAACTTCTCAGCACAAGGTATAGCTTGTTCAATCATTTGTGTTGTCTACCTAAATACAAGAGTCAATGTCTTTAGAATCTTCCATATCACTTCATCCTTAGTCTTGTTTCCTTCACAAGCTTTGATACCCACAACAATCTCTAATATCCTACCAGTATAACTTCTAATAGATTCATCTTCCATCATCTTTGCATCTTGAAATAAAAATATCCAATTCTATAATTTGATTCTCTTAGCATTTACATCACCTTCAAATGTAGATTGTAAAGCTAACCAAATTTTATGAGATGTCCTTAGAATTTTTACCTGACTGTATTCATTCTTTGGAAGTATTGACAAGAGTGCTTCTCTGGCAAGTATGTTACACATGAATAGATCTCTTTCTGTATCAGTACATTCTTTGATTTTGTATTCTTCAATGATAGTCTTCTCATTCTTTTTAATCAACCAATATCCTGGTCCTAGACATAGAAAATGTGTCTTCATCTTTTCTTTCCAGCTATCATAGTTTACTCTATCAAATTTAGGGCTTTCTTTCTTGAAATGAGTTGCAATAGATCTCCTTAAGTTGTTAAAATTTTCCTTCAAGGACCTGATGCTCTGATACCAATTATTATAAAGTAAAATCCACCAAGATAACTGAGAGGGAGGGTGGGGTGAATCAATTATTAGATAAATACAACTTTTATCACCATTAACAAATTTCAACCATGTAATCAATGTAAGCAACAACCATATAAAGATAAACATACACATTGACATAATAATACAAGATATGTTAACTAGGGAATCTCTTGATCAAAGAGTAAACCTCAGTGGGAATGATGCCCACAAAAGATGTACTAATATGAAAATTACTTGTGAGAGGATGGACTCTGTTAGGAGTCTTATGAAATATATTTAGTACATATGAGTCTCTGTTATGAGACTTTGAATCCTTGTTAAAATATTCTAACCTGGTTGAGAGTTATGGTAGACAGAAGGACCCACTGTCCAAACAACTTCAAGGGAAAGATCACTGAACACACTATCCAACTGATCTCTGTACTACTCAATAGAATAATACCAAATAATTACTGATCTCAATAACTTATCTTTTCTCCTCTAACTATTTTAAATCATACCAACTACTTCACCAGATCTCTGCAATTCACATATCCTCTTACAATTCTTTCTTTTTCACACATCACACATATTATAATTCAGAAAAAAATCCTTGCTTTATACCACACTCAAGTGATTAAAAATGAGTTGGCATACAAGGCTTAACCAATTACAAAATATAAACCTTTACATGTTACATAATATTTTCACAATTACATAAGACTATTGGCTTCTTAATAGAATAAATCTTCACATGTCCGACCTCTGACAATGTTGTCTCATCTAGGTCACCACCAAAGATTCTTCATCAACTGTACAACTTTGCATGCCTAGATTCTATCCCGATTAGGAGATATCATCTAGTTACCACAAACTACTCTTCAGGAACTTTGACTGAATATTGCTTCCACTGAATTACATATAACTGCCATGAATAATTGAATTTTTGTATGTGCTCTTGAACACAATCTCAGGACACAATATAGAGTAAGTCCTCAATTCCACATAGCTTGATCTGCAATACTCCATGTGTGCTAATTCAAACATTGTATGCTTCTCTGCTAATCTCCAGTAGATCACTATGTTGACATCAATGACAATCACAACCATGAATGCAATTGAAACTTCTATAGAATGGCTCTGAATACTCCCCCAAAGGATATATTCAGCATTCATTCCTAATAGTGGGTCCCACTGAACGTGTCAAAATGTGTGCAAGAGAATAGTGGTTAAAAGGAACACCTAAACTAGTTAAGCATTCAAACAACTAAATCAATGCAATGTTTAGATTTCACAAAGAAAAACCATGAACTAAATTCAAATGGCTGCAAACCTCAACACCCACAAGAAGCTCTCCTTGATGTAGATTTTGTCTAATGGATTGTATGTGTGTTCAAGTGCTCAAACTTCAATGGTGTAAGTGTGAAGATATTTGGGCATTATGATGTTGCTTTTCACATAGATTTAAAGGGAAAATGATATGATAACAATACATAAAATGTGGATGATTTGTGAGGAAAAGAGGGTTGAATTTATAGGTAAGGAGAGGATTGAATGAGGGTTAAGTTTGAAAGCTTGTGAGTGGCTAGGATGCATTTGAAGGGGAGCACATAGATTGTGCTTCTTCAAACTCATAGCCTTGTGACACTGAAAAGCATCACAAGGAGAGAGCTTGAGCGGAATAGGGGGTTGAGAAGATATGCCATTAATGGACATCTTGTCTCAAATCCCAAAGGTCAAGCCTTGAGAAATGTGACCATTTTGGGAAGTGGGAATGGGGGACAAAGGTGTAAAAATGTGGTTGAGAGTGTAAGGGCATTTAAGGTTGACAAGTGGAGAAGGAATTGAGATTAGGGAGATGTGACATGAGTTTGAATATGGTTTGGGTTAGAATTTATTAATCCATGGATTATGATTGTGCAAATATTTAGTGGATGATTAGGCTTGGATTAATGGGCAAGTGGGAGAATTAGGAGGATGTGATGAGAGGAGAGAGAATGAGTGGAGGGTTATTTAGCTAGTTAAGTGTGATTAACCAAATTAAGCGAGGATTACTATGTATGAAGGTATTGGGTTGTGTTAGAACTATGGGTTAGGTGGTTAAGAGTGGTTTGGTTAGGGGTTAAATTTATGACGCAGGACATGTAAGGAGGATCCAATTAAGGATAGTCCAAACAAGCAGCCAAACACCACAATGCAAAATAACACAAAAAGAAAATGTTTTCAACTGAATTTTCATTAACATGCCTGACTGTAAGGCCTTCCAGGTTAGGGCCAAATACAATCAGAAGTATTTATGCAATCTCTCAGTTAGTCCATCTCTGAAACAAATCAGCAACTGATGGAAACACTAAGGCAGATTTGAACTTGAGCTCGCAAGCCTCCAAGAATCTCCTTATCTCTAAGCATGCAAACCATTAGCTCTGCTATTACAAACTATCAGATAAAAATGTGATCTTCAAGATCTCGTAGGATCTAGATCTATCCTTCTATCTCCTTCACTGAATGACTCCAAATATATTGCCTAAACAACTACCCAAACACTCCTTAAATACTAATGTTCAACCAAAAGTCTGCTGGAAGAAACAATTAACTCCTAAGCCAAGTTAACTCTTACTACAAACAAATATTAATTGCAACAACAATCAGCTCTCAAATAGCCTTACAAACATTTAATTCTCCATGTCATCCTTTAGATCTACATAGGAGAATACAACAAAAGCTACCAATAATAAATGCACCAAGTCGTCCAACCAAATCTCCAAGAACTCCAGTTGATAAGCTAGAACTACTAAGTGCTAGAGAAACAACTGAGCATCAGTGAAATCATCGACCACACCAAGCAACAATGAACAACACAGGCATTGTCGAGTACAAGTTCCACCGAGCACAAGATGTTTCACTAAGTTCCTTTAGTGATTGAGCTTCATTAAATAACTGAGACCATTGGTTAAAGCTGTAACCGAGTAACACAGAACCAAAACAACACACCTCCATGCAGATTTTTTGAGTACCCTAGAATGCCCCTGCATCAGACACCCCAAGTTTGAAAAGATGTTCTCAAAGGCTGGAAGAAAATCTTCTGGGATTTAGCATGTAAACCCCGAACTGGTTCTTCACATACAAGCTCTTCAACTCTTCACCTTGCATACTCTTCCACTTTTGTTTCCTATGTCTTTTCAAGTCTTTCCTAGATAACACACATGCTTGTTCTCCATACTGATCAATCCTTTCAGAATTTCCCAACTCATCTCGGCTACCAAAGGTCAGGTTTCTCCTACCGAATGTTGTATCCAGCAAAGGCATCAGGGAAAGCTTCCTTTCATTCTTCTCAATAGTAAACACATTCTTGACACAATCATACATAGCTCTGCAATCATATTGCCAAGGTCTACTAAGCAATATATGCCAACTATTCATCTCCACAATATCACACAACATTAGATCCTTATACTGGCCAATCTGAAAATCAACAAAGAACTGCTCCCTCACTTCCAAAGCATGAACATCTTGTAACCAGCCAATCCTATAAGGATAAGGATGCTTCATTCTCTTCAAACCAAGTTTCTGAACCATATCCTCAACAACAAGATTATCAGTACTACCACTATCAACAATTACATCACAAAGTTTACCTCTAGACTTGCACCGAGTTTTGAACAAGTTACTCCTCTAACAAGGTTCGTCCTTTGCACCGAGAATGTTCTCTGAACCAACAAGTTCTTAGATTCAGGTTCATTCTGAATGTTCTCATTTACCACAACAGTCCTTCGGTCACCAAACTTCTTTTGTGTACACTCAAAAAAATGGTGCCCTTCTTCACCATAGTTATAATAAGTACCCTTACAGATAACCTTACTTGTCTTCTTTTTCAATTCCATAGGTTTCGGTTCATCTTCAACAGTCGGTTTTTCCTTCACTGAGCGATCAATCTTTTCCTTCCCTTGGGGATTACTATGTTGTCTTCTTTTCAACTTATCTTCTGCTTTCAGAGCATACTGATAAGCATCTTCAATGGAATCAATCTTCAACATACCAAGCTCATCCTAAATATTAAATCTCAAACCATTCACATACCAAGCTACTTTTTCTTTACCAAGTTCTCTGTGTCCAAACCAAATAGTCAACTTATATAACTCCTCGGTATAGTCCTCCACAGTCAAGTCTTTTTGCTTCAAATTCTGCAACTTCTTAAACAAGTCAAGCTCATAGTTAGCAGGTATGAACTTAGCTTTCAATTTAGTCACCATCAACCTCCACCAATTAATCTTCTTTTCACCTTAATCTTCTCTATCTCTTTGTAATTATTTCCACCAAAGAGCACCATGTCCTTTCAACTTAGTCTGTGCCAATCTTACTCTAAGATGATCTTCAATTTCTTCTAGCTCAAAGAAGTCTTCTAATTCACCAATCCAATCAATCAAGTCCTCAGGTCTCAAAGTATCAGAGAAAGTAGAAACTTACATTCGCTAACTAGTACTTAACTAGTATCTATGTAATCGACTAATTTTGTCTTCACTAGATCTATCTCTCTAGTCATCTCCACTAGATCCAGCAGCTTCAAAGTCTTCAGCAGTTTCCTCATAACCACCATTAGTACCAAGATTCCTCGGCATACCAACAATAGCTCTCATGACCTCAACGATCATGTCATTCTTCATCAATTCCAACTCAGATCTAAAATCAACTTTAACCTTCTCTATAATCTTCAATTCCACAACATCATAGAGATCAACAATCGCTCTAAGGTCTAATCTTCTCGGAGGTATCCTTCAAGATTTTTGAAAACCCAAAGTAATAAATCACCAACCTCAACCAGAGATTGGTTTACACACTCAAGATCTTCAAGCTCTGATACCAACTAATGCAGGACATGTAAGGAGGATCCAATTAAGGATAGTCCAACAAGTAGCCAAACACCACAATGCAGAATAACACAACAAGATAATGTTTTCAACTGAATTTTCACTAACATGCCTAGCTGTAAGGCCTTCCAGGTTAGGGCCAAATACAATCAGAAGTATTTATGCAATCTCTCAGCTAGTCTAGCTCTAAAACAAATCAACAACTGATGGAAACACTAAGGTAGATCTGAACTTGATCTCGCAAGCCTCCAAGCAATCTCCTTGTCTCCAAGCATGCAAATCACTAGGTCTGCTATTAAAAACTATCAGATAACAATGTGATCTTCAAGATCTCACAAGATCTAGATCTATCCTTCTATCTCCTTCACTAAATGACTTCAAATCTATTGCCTAAACAACTACCCAAACACTCCTTAAATACTAATCTTCAGCCACAAGTCTGTTGGAAGAAATAATTAACTCCTAAGCCAAGTCGGCTCTTACTACAAACAAATATTAAATGTAACAACAGTCAACTCTCAAATAACCTTACAAACATTTAATTCTCTATGTCAACCTTTAGATCTACATAGGAGAATACAAAAAAAACTACCAACAATAAATGGACGAAGTCGGCCAACCAAATCTCCAAGAATTTCAGTCGGTAAGCCAGAACTACTGAGTGTCAGAGAAACAACCGAGCATCAATGAAATAAACAACCATGCCAAGAAACACTGAGCAACACAGGCATCACCGAGTACAACTTCCACTAAGCACAAGAGGTTTCACCGAGTTCCTTCAACGACTGAGCTTCCTTCAATAACTGAGACTGTCGGTTAAAGCTACAACCGAGTAACACATAACCAAAACAACACACCTCCATGCAGATTTTTTGAGTACCCTAGAATGCCCTTGTTGTAAAATCATGACTGTCTTATAGAGAATATATATGAGAGTTGTATTGAAACAGATTACCATTGTGATTGATCTTTTCACCAGCCATCGATATGCATTTATATCCTTTGAATAGTCATGTCTTGAAGAGCCATGACCATACGTGGCTTATGCTATGTAGGGTCATGACCCTTCATAACCGATTGTTAATATTAACTACATTGTAACATATACAAATATCAAATGATCTTTATATATATATATATATATATATATATATATATATATATATATATATATATATATATATATATATATATATATATATATATATATATATATATATATATATATATATATATATATATATATATATATATATATATATATATATAATCGACTATTAGATTAATATAATTATATCAATCAATTCGATGCTATAATTTAACACTCCCTCTTAGTGAGAGAAGATTGATATTCACAAGAAGTGAGTGTTATTGAAATCCCCGACTTAGTTCGAAACTAGATTTCTTTTAAATAACACAACCACTTTGAATCAGGATTTCCAGTAGAATCCGGAACATAATTCAACCTAATAAGAAATTTATCAAAATCCTTGACCAATTTGGAACTGGATTTAATGATAAATATAGCTGTCAAGATATTCGGTGCAATCCAGATCAAAACTTGAACCATTCGTTATCATGATCCCTGACTAAATTCAAAATTGGATTAGATGATAACTTACACACAACTTCATATCAAGATATCTAACATAGCTCAGGACATCATCATGATGTACTCATCCTAATAGAAGAGTTATTGCAATCTTCAAACAATTCAGAACTAGATTTAGTGATAACAATCAAGATATTCGGCGCAATCCGAATCAAAACTTGATTCACATGTTGTTATAATCCTCGACCAATTCAGAACTGGATTTAACAACTCAAAAATTTAGTGTCAAGAATAGTGACTACAATACATAGTCATACCTAACACTAGGTTAAGCTATTGTCTAAGTCGTCACCTAGCAATAGTAACCCAACACATATGAAAGATTGTCACCTTTCATAATATAACACAAAAAGAATGGGTCCATAGAGTCACACATATGACATCCACCTTGACTCTTCTTAGAGGGTGGATCGATCATGACTCATCCTAGAGAGTGGAAACCAAGACTTCCACCTTAGACTTTTCTACCAAGAGTGGAAACCAAGGTTATCTGAAAGTACACAATCTCCTTTCTAGCAAGGGGTTTGGTGAGAATATCAGTCATTTGTTCTCCACTGAATTCTGAGCTTACAAAGTACACACCATAGTCTTGGTGAATTATGAGCTTACAAAGTATACACCATCTTGACATGGTGCACTCCCTCTGAATTTGTATGACCAAGATCATGGGGTGCCAACTTAATTTGATCTTCTAGCTTCTCCCTCTGACATATAGCCTTCTCTCATGATAATAATCATAATTCTTTGCTAAAATTTCTTGATTACTAGAGAATAAAAAAAACATGGTCTAATCCCTCTGAATCAAGATCCTTGAATGTCTACTGATGCAGATCCTTTAACTTCTCCCTCTATCATGAAGACATACACTATTTATATACTCAACTCAGTGTCACTGCAGGATGTCACTTCATACCTTCCTTTCTAAGAGAATAGTTTGAATAGTCATAAGGTTACATTGGCTAGCATAAGATACATTTTGATCTTTTCTAAGGCCACAACATTAACACTCCCTATTGGACTTGAGGGAAGATAATAAAGACCTCTAGTATGATGTTTATCTCAATGAGTTGTAGTCTCATGATGTATGGAATGCCTTTATCAAGGATTCTATCCACATGCATTTCATCGACAATTCTATCCATGAGTTCCCACTGCTATAATCTCATAATTGTTTTACCTTCAATAGTGAACTCCCTCTCAATAAATATGATCGAGTTTGTCCAAGTTGACTGAATCATCTATTTTCTTAGAAGCTAAATTTTGCCAATTTCTTGACCTTTCTGAAGATGTCAGAGATAGATTACGAATAGTTCATAAAGCTAAACTATCCCGAACATAAAAATGATAGAAGCATACAAAATTAATGAATTACAAACTGCAAATTCATATGGATTAATAAAACATGAGATACTTATCTTTTCAAATATTTTCAAGTATTTCATTTCGTAAGGTGAGCCCATTAATACGATACTCATACCAATAGTCCTTCTTCATAACATACTAGTTTCATTCTGATCCTTATGTTAATTTTCTTCTTTACAAATCACCTCTCATTATGATAACTATGAATTAGATGTTGATTGCATACATTATCGATATCTAATTATATTAATCATTGATTGCTATCCCACTTGTACTATCCTTTTTTTCAATTAAATAACAGCCTCCTTCAATGTGACCAAATCGCTATTATAAATAGATCTCCATAGCCGATGTCAATAGATAGAAATTCTTTCTCTTAATTGATATTATTGATGCTTTAGTTAAAGCTTGTGTAGTCATCACCAATTAACTCTTGTTGGTTTACTATTATCATTGGTTATCATGTCTAGTTTAATCACCTTCATCTTTTATACAAGCCATTGTCTTAATATGGATCTCTTTTGATGCTTGTTATCATGTTTCAAAATACATGGACTCCATGTAGATTATCTTATGCGTAGGTGGCCTTCATTATTATCCATTCTACAAGCTTAATCTTACACTTGACCAAGTATGTTTGAACCCTTGCTGAACTTTTCTTTTAGTCACTAGTGTTTAGAATTCTTTTTGTTTCATGAATGGATGTTATAGTCTTATCTCCCTATCCAATCTCTGTGACATTACTCCCATATCTGCTAAATATAGATTGGAGGTGAGAATATCCAGCTTGTTTATAATGGGATATATATCATTGTTTCATCCTTCACTCGATAATCCTAGTCTTTCTATTGCATGACATAGGAAGACATGATAGGTTGCTGCCTCAGATCAATCCTCGAATGATTGCAACTTCAAGTTATATTGTTCTTTCAGATACATTGCTATGCCTTAGTCAATTATGAGCCTCTGTGGTTATATAATTTATATATTCTCCTCCATTCTAATACTCCCCATTTGAAAGATATTGAATGTCTCTTTTATATTTGTGATTAGAATGTCAAATCACGTTCCAAAGGACATATTTGCCTCCCTTATTTTAATCAGATTCTTTTATGTTGTCCTCATTCATAATCAGTGTTTGATTATTGTAATTATTTATAAATAATGGTGATTGTGTCTCTTGCTATTTTTGTATCAACTCCTATTCATTGATTGTTTGTAGTTGCATCACTCTCATCCATGGCTTTTATGCATCGTAATACTTTCCAATATTGAAGGTTAATCACTTGTTCCCACAACGTAGATAGTGGATAATGATCGCTTGAACAGGTATTTGATATCCTTCTTAATGGGCTTTTCGAAGGTTCCATAGTTATATGATTTCGAAGATATGTCTGCTGATCAATACTTAGCCATCATTAACATAGCTAGTGTAGTTATGGCCCATCTTCAACAGATTTCTCAACACATTCTTTCATTAAGTATTTGATACATTTAAGATTCTAGTAACAGTTACTAATCATTGACAACATGATTTCTTGTGTCTTCAGGTATGGTGTTGCACATATTGACCATTCTTAATAAGATCGTTGTATAACCATAGTTTGGTTCTCCCCTTGACCACCATTATGTAGTTAGCTTTCATGTCTTTTAAGTTGACTCTTCTTTTTCTTTGTTGAATCTCCTCTCCAAATTTCCTTCCGTGTCCTCCTCCTTCCGCTGCATCCTTCCCAAAATATCACCCATCATTGCTTTCTCATGTACGGTTAAAATGTTGATGACTCCATCCTAATGGCATGCTGACTGAGCATTGATTGTTCCTAACTGTCTCCCCAAAATTAATCTTAATGGAATCTGTGAGATCGCTGGTAGTAGTGGTCTTGTACAGATATTATTTTAGCCACTTAAAATTATAATGAATTGGAATTGTTGTGTTCATGCTCTGTTCCCTAACTCCAAACTGATGCCAGGCATATACGTTTTCCTGAATATATCTAACAATGGCCATTTTGTCTTCTTCCCTATTCGATGCTTGTTCATATATCGCTGACATGTAGATGACTTCCTCCTTAGCTGCTGAACTTATTACGGAGTATATTTGTTATTCACCACTGACGGCTAACTATGGGATAGATCGATATTAGCAGATAGTCTCTGTAGATGTGGGACATCATATATTTTAACAACTATTAATGTAATTGTCACTCCTTCAGTTTAGTAAGTTGCCAAACACAACCATAAGTTCTTAGGCGACAGTCCTCCTTAATCCCTTCATGTCTGCTGAGTGTTACAATCTTTATCGTGAGACATCTAGAAGGAGTGGCGCGTGGATCAAATGTTTGGAACTCTACTCGATGCCTTTAGTTTCTTTAGGCTCCCTCCTTTAGAAACACTGGATTGAATCCCTTTGATGAACCTAGAGCAGGCTGGTCCTGTCAATCTTAAGAGGCGATGGGAGACAAAGAAAGTCTCTTCGAAAGGAAGAATGCTCCAGCAAGGCGGTACATTCAAACCGGGTGCCCTCGTATCTATGTTTTCATATATGATATTTGTTGATTCTACTAATCTTCCTTTATCCTTTGTTTCTAATTTTACCTTCTTTTTTTATTTTATTCTCTTATAGGTTAGGCTCTGATACCATGTTGTAAAATCATGACCGTCTTATAGAAAATATATATGAGAGCTGTATTGAAATAGATTACCATTGTGATTGATCTTTTCACCAGCGATCGATATGCATTTATATCTTTTGATTAGTCATGTCTTGAAGAGTCATTACCATACGTGGCTTATGCTACGTAGGGTCACGACCCTTCATAACCGATTGTTAATATTAACTACATTGTAACATATACAAATATCAAATGATCTTTATATATATATATATATATATATATATATATATATATATATATATATATATATATATATATATATATATATATATAATCAAGTATTAGATTAATATAATTATATCAATCCATTCGATGCTATAATTTAACAGCCCTTGCATCAATTTAAGAGCCATGTGCTTAAATATATTAAATATTATTTATTTAATTTCATAAAAAGAATAATAAGATATAGTGAATTAAATTAAATAAATAAATTTATTTATTTAAATTAATAGAAGAAGGGAGATTAATTAATCAAATAGCCAATGGTTACATATTTAATCAATTGAACTATAATTAATTAAATAGGGGATTGTCATAAGTTATTTAAATAATAATATTTAATTAAAATACCTTAGGAGATGACTAAATTTGATTATAAAATCAGTAATCAGATTTAGGTGTCTACAATATATGATTATAATAATGATTATTTGACGCAGGACGGGTAAGGAGGATCCAACTAAGGACAGTCCAAACAAGTAGCCAAACACCACAATGCAGAATTACACAACAAGACAATGTTTTCAACTAAAATTTTATTAACATGCCTAGCTGTAAGGCCTTCCGGGTTAGGGCCAAATACAATCATAGGTATTTCTGCAATCTCTCAGCTAGTCCAGCTCTGAAACAATCAGTAACTGATGGAAACACTAAGGTAGATCTAAACTTGAGCTCGCAAGCCTCCAAGCAATCTCCTTGTCTCCAAGCATGCAACCACTAGCTCTGCTATTACAAATTATGATATAAACAATATGATCTTCAAGATCTCGCAGGATCCAGATCTAATCATTGACTTCCAAATTTGCTCTAATCTGCCCTGAAACAACTACCCAAACACTCCTTAAATACTAATATTTAGCCACAAGTCGGCTGGATGAAATAATTAACTCCTAAGCCAAGTCGACTCCTATTATGCACAAATATTAAATGCAACAACAGTTGGCTCATAAATAGCCTTACAAACATTTAATTCTTCATGTCAGCCTCTAAATCTACATAGGAGAATACAACAAAAACTACCAGCAATAAATACACCAAGTCAACCAACCAAATCTCCAAGAACTCTAGTTGGTAAACCAAAACAACTGAGCACCAGTGAAACAACCGACCAAGCCAAGCAACACCAAGCAACATAGACATCACCAAGCACAAGAGGTTTCACCGAGTTCCTTCAGCGATCGAGCTTCCTTCAATAACTGAGATCGTCGGTTAAAGTTGCAACTAAGTACCACATAACCAAAACAACACACCACCATGCAGATTCACTGAGTACCCTAGAATGCCCCTACATTAGACACCCCAGGTTCGAAAAGATGTTCTCATAGGCTGGAAGAACATCTTCCGGGATTCAACACATAAACCCTGAACTGGTTCTTCACATACAAGTCCTCCAACTTTTCCCCTTGCATACTCTTCCACTTTAGTTTCCTCTGTCTTTTCAAGTCTTTTTTAGATAATACACAAGCTTGTTCTCCATACTAATCATCATTCCTCTCAAGATCCGACAACTCAACTCGGCTACCAATACTCAGACTCCTCCTACCGAGTGTTAAATCCAGCAAAGGCATCAGGGAAAACATCCTGTCATTCTTCTCAATAGTGAACACATTCTTGACACAATCATACATAGCTCTGCAATCATATTGCCAAGGTCTACCGAGCAATATATGACAACTATTCATATCCACAATATCACACAACACTAGATCCTTATACTAGCCAATCTGAAAATCAACAAAGCACTGCTCCCTCACTTCCAGAGCATGAACATCTTGTAACCAGCCAATCCTGTAAGGATGAGGATGTTTCAGTCTATACAAACCAAGTTTCTGAACCATGTCCTCAGCAACAAGGTTATTAGTACTACCACTGTCAACAATTACATCACAAAGTTTACCTCTAGACTTGCATCAAGTTCTGAACAAATTACTCCTCTGATAAGGTTCCTCCTTTGTACCGAGCAATGTTCTCCAAGCTAGAAAGTTCTTAGATTCAGGTTCATTCTGAATGCTTTCATTTACTACAACAGTCCTTCAATCACCAAACTTCTTCTATGTACACTAAAAAGAATGTTGTCCTTCTTCACCACAATTATAACAAGTACCCTTAAAGATAACTCTACCTGTCTTCTTTTTCAATTCCACAGGTTTCGGTTCATCTTCAACAATTAGTTTATCCTTCGCCAAGTGATCAATCTTTTCCTTCCCTCAGAGATTACTATGTTGTATCCTTCTCAACTTATCTTTTCCTTCAGAGCATACTGATAAGAATCTTTAACCAAATCAATCTTCAACATACCAAGCTCATCCTGAATATTAAATCTCAAACCATTCATATACCGAGCTACTTTTTCTTTACCAAGTTCTTTGTGTCTAGACTGAATAGTCAACTTATAAAACTCCTCGGTATAGTCCTCCACAGTCAAATATTTTTGCTTCAAATTCTACAACTTCCTAAATAAGTCAAGCTCATAGTCAGCAGGTATGAATTTAGCTTTCAATTTAGTCACCATCAACCTCCACTGATTGATCTTCATTTCACCTTCATCTTCTCTATCTCTTTGTAATTATTTCCACCAAAGAGAAGCATGTCCTTTCAACTTCGTCTGTGCCAATCTTACTCGAAGAGGATCTTCAATTTCTTCTAGATCAAAGAGGTCTTCTAATTCACCCATCCAATCAGTCAAGTCTTCCTGTCTCAAAGTACCAGAGAAAGTAGAAACTTCCATTTGGTAACTAGTACTTAACCAAGCTCTAGATCTATGTGACCGACTAGTTTTGTCTTCACCAGATCTATCTCTCTGGTCATCACCACTAGATCTAGCAGCTTCAAAGTCTTCAACAACTTCCTCATAATCATCATCAGTACCAAGATTCCTCGGCATACCGGCAATAGCTGTCATGACCTCAATAATCATGTCATTCTTCATCAATTCCATCTCAGATCTAAAATCAACTTTAACTTTCTCTGTAATCTTCGATTCCACAGCATCACAGAGATCTGCAATCTCTCTAGGGTCCAATCTTCTCAAAGGCATCCTTTAATATTTTCAAAAACCCAAAGCAATAAATCACCAACAAGGTCTTGGTGCATACAACCTCAATCAGAGATCGGTTTACACACTCAAGATCTTCAAGCTCTAATACCACTTGACGTAGGACAGGTAAGGATGATCCAATTAAGGACAATTCAAACAAGCAACCAAACACCACAATGTAAAATTACACAATAAGATAATATTTTCAACTGAATTTTCATTAACATGCCCGGCTGTAAGGCCTTCCAGGTTAGGGCCAAACACAATCACAAGTATTTATGCAATCTCTCAGCTAGTCCAGCTCTAAAACAATCAGCAATTGATGGAAATACTAAGGCAGATCTGAACTTGAGCTGGCAAGCCTCCAAGCAATCTCCTTGTCTCCAAGCATGCAACCACTAGCTCTGCTATTACAAACTATCAGATAAACAATCCGATCTTCAAAATCTCGCAGGATCCAGATCTAATTACTGACTTCCAAATCTTCTCTAATATGCCCTTAAACAACTACCCAAACACTCCTTAAATACTAATCTTCAACCACAAGTTGGTTGGATGAAACAATTAACTCCTAAGCCAAGTTGGCTCCTATTACACACAAATATTAAATACAACAATAGTCGGCTCATAAATAGCCTTACAAACATTTAATTATCCATGTTGGCCTCTAGATCTACATACGAGAATACAACAAAAGCTACCAACAATAAATACACCAAGTTGGCCAACCAAATCTACAAGAATTCCAGTCAGTAAACCAAAGGAACCGAGCACCAGTGAAACAACCGACCAAGCCAAGCAACATCGAGCAACATAGGCATCACCGAGCACAAGTTCCACTGAGCACAAGAGGTTTCACCGAGTTCCTTCAGCGACCGAGCTTCCTTAAATAATCGAGACCAATAGTTAAAGCTGCAACCGAGTACTACAGAACCAAAACAACACACCACCATGCAAATTCACCAAGTACCCTAGAATGCCCCTGCATCATTATTGTAACTTATATAATGAGTAAGTTATCCACAAGCCACCTACTTATAACTCATTACATACTATCAGGTTAGGGGCATAACAAAAGTTGTCATTTGGAGGGGATTTTACTATCTATTTTATAAAGAACTAGGTCCCATGATATGACACAAATTATTGTAGAATAAATTGGAACCTTATCCTAAAAAATAAGAGCCTCTATTTTTTAGCTCTCAGTTCCCAACAACTATCTTAAGGATTGAGCTACGCGTTTCTCTCATCAACTAATGAGTTTTATGACACACAATATTATTAGGAAGCATTTAGGTGATAGTATCATGTGGTTGCTTATTTGGTTTGCCACTTAAATTTTAACAAAGTTTACAGGTTCTTGGTTTGCTGGTGAAGCTGAATGGTTCTTAATGAGCCCACTAGGATGCAAGGCTTTGACATTGTATCTTAATTGAAACTTTCTAATATTATGACTAGGATCATATGTTTATCTTATTCTTTGAACCATCATTGTAGGATCATATAGATATTATTATAAAATCCACAAAATTCTCTTATAATTGTTAAAAAGGCCTAAAAGTTTATTAACAAACACCCGCTAGAATATTTAGATAGCCCCATTCATAGGACCACAGCCTCATGTTTTTTAAAAGGTTACGAAAACGGTTAAACCGCCGAAATGGCACTGTAACAAAACTGAAAGTGAGTTTGGAAAACTATCAGTGACAGAAAGAATTAACATGGAAAGCGGATTTCTTTTTAAAAGAGAGGAAACGAGTAATGCGGGTAATGAATGGCAACGGGAGCAATTTAATAGAGCAGATTCGAATACGGCCATATTTCTTACGACTTTTTTCTTTTTTTTTTGTCTCGTGTTGTTCTCAAACTGCAACTTCACAAAATTTAGTTACATCTGAACATGAAATGACGGCGTGACGTACTCTGCCTTGGCTTTCCCTAGCATGTGAACAGTGAAGGGTTTTGTTGGAGGCATTTTCTCGCTTTCGCTCGACTTCACATCGTTCAATTTTGGTATGCGAGAAAGAGAGACATTTTAATAGAACAAAATTGCTCTTCCGAAAGTAGGACTAGGTATTCATCTGTACATTGTAGGGTTTTGAAGTTATTTTCGTTTCATATGCATGATTTAACATTGCTTTCAAACTAGCCTTTTTCAATCTTCCCGGATGGAATTTTGCATCCCATCAGCCGTTCCAGTTATTGGCAAATTTCATGTATTATGCCGACATTGTTATTTGTCTCTGTCGATTCGGTTTATCATATTAACCCTAAGTACTAGCATCTACTACATGCTTTCATTGAATTATAGAAGAGGTTCTTGTTTCATATTAATTGTATCTACTTTTGAGCTTGCAAGGATTCTTCTCATCTCGGGTGGTTCAGATTTATCTCTTTAATAGTTTCGACCCGTGATATTTTGTCGTTGGTCACAATGATGGCCTCGAAGGGAGGAACGAAAAGTGGAATCACTTCTTGCCTATGGATTGTTTTCTCTAAAACATATAATTTATATATATATTTTTTTGTCTAAATGACTAATTTCAAAATTGGACTAGTCTTTCATAGCGGTGAGAACAAAACACAGTTGTCCGTACTAGGTTGGTCTTTCTTAAAATTTTGGCCTTATGGAATGCACGGAGCATGACTTGATAAATAATTTAATTTAATTGTTAGGAATTCAAATAGCTTTTTAGTTATAAGAGGGAATAATTCACCCCTTCCCGCAATCAAATACCTGAAAGGAAAATCACAGAGATATATCTGTTGACAGAAAAGTTTCATGCCACAGAGACAATAATAGGGTAAATTCTATCTGCGAGATGGCCCCTATCCCAATGGGCTCAAACAAAGCCTTCCACAAACTTCAAATTCAATAAACCCTTTGCAAAAAAGCAAATAGATTAACAGCTGAGAAGAAGATTGCTATTAGTTTTATGATGAACCATTGCGATCCTCGGCCACTCACTGTAGTAAAAGATTTGGAGGACTTGAAAATCGTTTCTTGAATATCTGATAAACCCAACCACCTTTCAACGACATTGTCAATGACTTCAATTTCTTTGAAATCTGCCCCACAGTTAGTGGACTCTGTATCTCAAATGGCAATAAAGACCATCGAACCCACTTCAATTTGAATATGAGAGCTGCATTTTGAAGTCTCAAGACAAGCATGAGCCCCGGCTTCATTGTTCATGACATGTGCAAGGGATCCTGAATAAACCCCTTGCAAAAAAGCAAATAAATTAACAGCTGACAAGATTCGAAGAAGATTGCTATTAATTTTATGGTGATCCATTGTGATCCTCGGCCACTCACTTTAGTAAAAGATAGATTTGGAGAACTTGAAAATCGTCTCTTGAATATCTGATAGCCCCAACCACCTTTCAACGACATTGCTAATGACTGCAATTTCTTTGGAATCTGCCCCACAGTTAGTGGACTCTGTATCTCAAATGACAATAAAGACCATCTAATTCACTTCAATTTGAATATGAGAGCTGCATTTTGAAGTCCCAAGATAAGCATGAGCCACGGCTTCATTGTTCATGACATGTGCAAGGAATCCTGAACAAACCCTGATCACACTACCAGCGCCTGACACTCCAGGATTTCATCTTGCTGCTCTGTCAAGTTTGAGATTGAATACACCCGAAAAGAGGGGGTTCCTATTTAGCTCTTAACATTTGTCGGTTTCTAGTATAGACTGATAAGATCCAGGCTTTAACAAACTCCGATTGTTGAGCATGTCCTTATCCGACTCTGTGATGTCTTTTTCATTGTTCTATATTCATCGGGTTGTAGAGCAAAGATTCGCGTCAGAATCATGGTGGCATTCATGTGGCAAACTATCATCCTTGGCAAGGGCTATAACCGCCAGTTGCTATTTTTAATTTTCCTATTTATAGATAGAGGATGAAGGCTGATTTTTAGGAAACTGTAGGTAGTTCTTTTATTATTTGTTTTGGGATTAGATTTGCATTAAAGTTTATTTCTTTCTAGGATTTCTCTAATTGTTTTGCTTTAAAGCTTATTTTTTGGGATTAAAATGATTTTATTCTAAAATCCCATGGATTGAGCGTTTGTAACCTACATAAATTACATATGATAGTTGATGCTACGACAAGCTGTAAAAATTGTTGTTCAAGCTATAGTTATGTGTTTGTAATTTCATTAGTTGAATTTAAAGTGATTTTACCATCAAGCTTTTTATTGGGGATTTCTATTTATTTAGTTTGTGGCTTTGTTATTTTAGCCAGCTGAAAGATGTTTTGTGTGTTTAGAACTTTAGAATCTTAAGATTAGATACTTCATCCTTTAACATTTGAAAATTTCATTTGCAAATTATGGCTATTATAGTCTAGTACTTGTTTCCAAGGGAAAATAAAACATAGTTATTTCTTTTATGCAAACCTCCCCTAGTGAATTTTGTATAGGTGCATAATTGTATATTTTGTGTATAGTTACTTTTTTATAGGGTCAGTTTAGCTAAGATTAGGTTAGTTTAGGTCCTAGGAAAGTCACCCTTTGAATTTGAAGAGAAGTTTATCCTCGTGCAGTGTTCTATTTTGTTTCTTCTTGTAGAAGACAAATTAAAATGTTAAAAACCTTTATGCTCACATGCTTTGTTAATCTGGAAGTTGTGGCTTACAGTCTATCATGATGAATTTTGATGAGCTGAGCTTTTGTTTGATGACAATTAGAGACTCTTCCCTTCATAGAATCTGATCGTGGGCCCAATTAGTTGGCTATCTCTCTTTTTTTAATTTTCTTTGTTTGCTTCTTGTCAGGCATCAACTACTTTTATTTCCTTAGTTGTTTTTCTTTGCTGGTAACTTCTTTTTTGCTACTTCTGTTTCTGCTTTGTGACAAGGTCTCTTTGTCATTTTCTTTTTTCTTTTAATTTTTTAGTAAGTTCTGCTTGCTCATTCTTCTTTCATTCTGAAGCACTTGCTTTCTGTGTCCATTCTTTCTTTTTCCACGAGTCTTTTTCTGCTGTTTCTCATCTTGTTTCTTGGCCAATTCTTTTTTCCATTTTCCTCCCTCCTGCTTCGTGGCAATGACTTTTGCTGTTTTGGTTCCTGTTTCTTCTAACAATCATAGTGGTCCTTGGTGCCTTTATCTGTAGCTTTCTTAACGTATGCCTCCATCCTAGTTGTAGTGTCTTCCATTTTTTTCAAGGTTTTGACCTTTCAGTCACCTTAGACTTAGCTTTAGCTTCAGTCTTCTTGCTTGTTTCCTTGTACAATTTGGCATAAGTTGCTAGTTCTTTTCTTGCAGTATTTTTGCAGTGCATCAGACATATTTATTAGTCATATTAGTAGAAATATAACTACAAGACTGCCAAAATGTACGTGTGTTGAAAACTTGGCAAAAGACATGGATAAATATGTAACCTCTTGTGATGGGCATTGGATTTAAAATAAGTCATTGAATTGGAATGAGGGATCTGTATGTGTATGCCGATACAATATAGTTCCAAGGAGTTTCTTTATTGGTGGACGTGGGGACATAGTGATGAGACCACGGGCCTAAATTTGGGGATTGCTGGGGATGGCTGCCGAATCGGTAGGGGGTGGCACTACTATACAAATTGAGGTGAATTGAAATCCTCAAAGCAAAATCTATAATATAACGTCTTTGTGAGTGCCACATGAAAGGTAATCTAGTTTTCATGAAGTTAAAGGTTGTAGTCAATATGTAATGGCATGTGCCATATAGAAGGTGACTTGGTTTAGTCCCTGGTGGAGGTGGCTAAGCTAGTGGTATGATATGTTGGTGTGACTTTTTTTAAGGGGTATTTTTGTGTATGTCCATAAACAAAACATTAAAAGCCACACACAATTTAAAAACAAAAGTCAAGTTTAGAAGATTGTATATGCTAAACAAACTATTATAAATATTTAAAATTTATAATACGATGTATAGATATATTTAAAATAATCACTATCTATACATAAAAAATAAAATGTTCTAACATAAATTTTTATAAATATTTGTAAGAACATACTATATAATAATATGTTAAATGCCCTTTCAATTGCACTAACCACTCACTATTACTTAGTTGTGCACAACCTTCATTGAGAACCTGAGTAGCCAATATTTGTTGGTATGAAGTTGGAACCCTAGGAACCTTGTACTAAATATTGAGAACTTCCATGAAAATTTTACGGCTTTCTTCCAAATGACTTAACCACCAGCAAGATCCAAATTGAGTGGACGACATAGGGTAGAGGGTGGATAGGAGGGATTCATAGGATGTTAGAGAGGTTGCTCAACCTACTTGTTGATGTGAGTTTTATGCCACAACATGCAAAATTGAATACTTAGTATTCCAAATGAAACACCAAATGTCCAAGTCTCTCTTGAATAAGGATGCTCATATGCTAAATAATGTATATAGATTGTGTGATCAAATGAGACAACCTCAAGGTTCCTTCTTATTGTGGATTTTCACTCAATTGTAATGATGTGATATGTTGGGTATCACAAACATTGTGTTTCTAGATACGCACCAGTAGCCTTCACACCAGGTCCAGATGCCTTTAGTTTTGGATGCGCTATTGGATGTAGTTTGGATGCCTTGTAGATGTGCATCCGTGACCTGCGGATGCTCCCAAATGTGGTTTAAGTGCATTCAGAGCGCATCCGCAAGCATAGATGTGCACCCAACGAGCCTTTGGAGTGCATCTTGGCCTCGTAAAGTTTTTTCCACTCAAAATACGCATTTAAAAGTGTTTTTTAAATATTTTTTTCCCACGAAACCCTAAAATGGCCCTTTATGAGGCCATCATAGTAAAAGTATAGCATTTTGTTTGCTATTTTGCTCCCTTCTCATTTGGTCTCCATTTTGGCATTTCGAAGGGCAGGAGATTAGTTTCAAAGGGGATCGTTCGTGAGGTGCCAGATAGCTTCGACGAAGGAGATCTAAGCGTCTAAGGTAAGCAATTGACTCTATTCTTGAGTCTTTTAATGATTTTTTTAAGATTTTGATGATTTTTTTCAACTCTGTGATGAAATTTTTCAAATGTTTTTCAAATTTTTTTTAAGAAAAAAAACAAGTTTAGCTTTGTTTAATGTTTTTGTATCTTTATTTTGCACTTATATGCTTGTATTTATTAGTTTTTTCCTAATTTGAATTTATGTAATCTTATAATATCAAGAAATTAGATTGCAAGAATGACCAGTAGTCAAAGTTCAGTGTGTGGGGAAGGAAATGATAAATTCAAAATTGATATAGGATCTCCTTTATGGAGACATTCCACAAGAATTTCACAAGTTGCAAGTGGGAGATATACTTGGAGGTGTAATTACTGTAATTTACCAAAAAATAACTCATTTTTCTCTAGTGAAACTTCACTTTGTGGGCCCAATTGGTAAAGGGATGGGAATGTGTAAAGGTCTAGAGAAATGGGGTTCCTGCACAAACAACCGAATTTGTAAATGAACAAGAAGAAGTTGATAAAATGGTTCTAAGAGCAAAACAAATTGCTATATTGGTGGAAAGAAAAAAATAATGAATTTATCCATTGATATAGTAGTGGCCTCTAAACGTCCCTTCTTGCCTATACCCTCTACAAAAGATGAAGATGAAGTACACATTACCATCCACAAAAGAGTTCCATTGGACAAGGCATTTAAAATGGGGGCAAGAGATATTATTGAACAAAAAATTGCACATTTCCTCTATGCCAATGGTCTTCCTTTTAACTTGGTGAGATCACCATATTGACAGGAAATGGTGTTGGCAATCAATAGTGCACCTCCCGGTTTCACAGTACTAGGTTTGAAAAGGTGTGTACCACCTTATTGCAAAGAGAGATGAATGCTATAGAGACCTCTCTTCAACCAATTAAAGGTTCTTGGATTGAATTAGGCATAGTTCAAAAACTCGCGTGGACTCGTGAGCCCAATGGCCTAGCCGAGTCGACTCGCCATGGACTTGCTAGCCGAGTCTTGGCCCAATGACTCACGAGTTTTTCCAATGAGTCGCGCAAGTCTTTTAGATGGACTCGCGTAGCCCAGCCAAACACCCAACCAATTAAGATTTTTAGGATCATTGCAAATGTAATAGCACTATCTCATTGTATGTGTTTTCCAAATGCAACAATCTCTTGTATTTATATTGAGAATGAGCCAAGAAGAGACATGTCCCTTCATGAGACATGTCTATTCATTAATATGTAATTAATATAATGACAATTTTTATTATATATATATACATATATACATACATATATATATATATATATATATATAAATAATATCTCTTGAGTATTATATTAATTTCTCTAATATTTACATAATAATAATATTTATATATATATATATACATCTCATATATACTAAATATATATATACATATCTTCACTAGTATTGACTCATAGTGTTTATTCGACTGAAGCTACAAAACATCAACACTCCTTAGCTAGGGAGGATAAATCAATCCAATGTCAACACTTAAGACATTGACAACATCAATCATATGATGTAAGAAATAAAGGCATCATCCTCAAGATGTAATCAATAGAAACATAGTCTCAATATGTGGATTGCCTCCATCGGCGATTGTATCCACAAGCTCTTGAGTATTGGCCTATCAGAATGTCAACACATGACATTCACCAAATACTCTGAGTATTGGCCTATCAGAACATCAACATATGATATTCACCAAGTACTCAATAAGGTACTGGCCTGCAGAATATCAACACATGATATTCACCAAATACCTATCATATATCTATACAAACAACTCATAGACCGTCAATGACATCTAACACTTAGTTGTTGATTTACAAGATATATCTATGCAAACAACTTATAGACCGTCAATTTAATGACATCTAACACTTAGTTGTTTCTTTACAAGATGTATCTATACAAGCAACTTATAGATCGTCAATTTAATGACATCTAACACTTAGTTGTTGATTTACAAGATATATGTATGCAAACAACTCATAGACCGTCAACTTAATGACATCTAACACTTAGTTGTTGCATTAATTCATCATGATCTGTTTCAACATTATAAATAATGTATATCATGATTTAAGTTATTGTAAGATTGTCACCTTCCAATAACTTCTGCAAATACAAGTGATAATCATTTGGAAGTCGTCACTTCCTCATGATTTACACAGGGGGCAGGCCCATTAAAAACATTCATGATTCATTAGTATAATGATCAATTATATCAAGTTTACCTCAAAAGTGTTTCACCTTCAATAGTGAACTCCCTCTCAATCAATATGATCAAGATTGTCACAAGTTGACTAAACCATCCGCTCCCTCTGAAGCTCAAGTTTGTCAACTTCTTGACCTCTTATGAAATGTCAGACTCCCTTTGCATCTAGTCTTAATCATCAATTCGTTTGCAAGCATCAAGTTCTTTCTCCCTTGAATGCAATTATCTTGTACTTCTGTCTTGAAGGTATGTCAGAGAGAGGTTACAAATAGCTCACTAAACTATCTCGACCAGAAACACCAATGATAGAAGCATACAAGATTTTACTAACCAATAGTATAGCATGAATTAAAAACTCAAAAATTATGTGCATTAATAAAAAATGAAATACTTATCTTTTATAAATTTCAAGTATTTCATTCTGTAATGTGAGCCCATATAGAAAATATCATGCAAATTCACAGAATGATGTCATCGTTCTCAAACATTACTGTAATGCTTCACATGAACTATATTTAATATCCAAAGGTTCTATACACTATCACAACCTTCAATGTTATTAGATCTCCCTTCAAGTGGTTAGGCTTTTAAAGAAGGAACCTCGCTTTTTTTCAGATTTTGTTTTCATAGACCCGTACATAGTCGGTCATAACTTTTGAACCTAGCATTTTCTCTTCAATCGCTCTGATTAGATTCTTTTAAATTTGTTTATCACCAATATATCCTAAATTTTGCAAAATCCAATGGTGCATTTGGGAGATATGGTCTTCGTACTGAGACTGTATTTTCTGAGACAGTCACACATTCACCATCAACAAACTACTCTCTTACATTTGCAACTTGGCTGTAATACCATGTTAAGATTTTTAGGATCATTGCAAATGTAATAGCACTATCTCATTGTATGTGTTTTCCAAATGCAACAATCTCTTGCATTTATATTGAGAATGAGCCAAGAAGAGACATGCCCCTTCATGAGACATGTCTATTCATTAATATGTAATTAATATAATGACAATTTTTATTATATATATATATATATATATATATATATATATATATATAATATCTCTCGAGTATTATATTAATTTCTCTAATATTTACATAATAATAATATTTATATATATATTTAAGTATATATATACATCTCATATATACTAAATATATATATACATATCTTCACTAGTATTGACTCATAGTGTTTATTTGACTGAAGCTACAAAACATAGTGAGAAAAAAGGTTTTTTTTTTCACTTTTTCTTTTATTTGGTCTTTGCTCTTGGTCATATCAACAAAATACATCAATTATGGTTCTTATGTTCTTTAAATGCATTAATTTCTTTGTGTTTTATGTAAAACTACGATTTTTTCCTTTTGCCGAGTCCTTTTGCAAGTCTTTCACGAGTTCGAGTCCGAGTCCGAGTCCAAGTCAAATTTTTTGGTTTGTTGAGTCCGTGGTGAGTCCTAGTCTTTGAACTATGGTTCAATCAGGTGTCTCTACTGTTTTCGATGGATGGAAACATATTAGAAATCATCCATTGTATCATTGTCCCCCAAGGGGGCAATGTTTTTGAGGGTAGTTGGTTGTGAAGGGGAAGTGAAAGATGCAGAGTTTATTTCCATAATCTTCATTGAGCCCATAGAGATGGTGGGTAATGAAAATGTGGTCAAGGTAACTACAAACAATGCAAAAAATTGTAGGGGTGCAAGTGTTTTGGTTGAGGCAAGATATGAGCAAATTTTTTGGACACCATGCACCGTACACTCTCTCAACTTGGTGATGCAACAAATTGGCACTCAAATAGAGTGGGTGAAACAAATATACGAAGAGGGCGAGGAGATCCAGATGTTTGTGACGAACCACCAAATGTCAAAAGCAATGTATAGATTTTTCTCGAGATTGGAGTTGTTGAAGGTAAATTTAGTTTATTTATTTAATTTTATTTATGTCATGTTCAAGATCAATTTGTATGTAAATTTGCTAAATTTTTATTATTTTTTAATGTGTTATTTACATATTGTTATTAACTTACTATTAAGATGATCCTAGGTTGCTGAGACCTAATTTGCATCTCATACGATTGTTATGAGATGACTTTTGAAGGTGCGAGAGGCATTGGGTCAAATGGTTCTTTGCAACCAATGGGGTGTATGGAAGGCTTCAAATTTAGAGAGGGCCCAAAAGGTCAAGTCATTGGTCTTGGATGATAATTGTGGGCTCGTGTGGAATATGTATTGAAATTCACTGAGCCTATCACGAGTATGCTCTGATTTGCTAATACAAATGCACCTTGTTTGGGGGATATCTATGATGGCATGGACACAGTGGTAGAGAGAATAAAATTGGAAATACAAAAATATGAGAATGACCATGTAGAATGAGAAATTGTCTGCAAAAAGGTGGAATCAATCATTCATCATTGTTGGGAAAAGATAACCACACCATTGCACCTCCTTGCATATGCCTTATCTCTAAGGTACTATAGCAAAAAGGTACTTTGTATGCCAAGGAGATTACCACCATATAGAGATGTTGAATTTGTTAATGGGTACAAGTGGACATTTGGTAGGCTCTTCGAAGATGAAGAAGTGGAGAAAGAAGTTAGGAAAGAATTTGGCATGTTTGTCTCAGAAAGAAATCATAGTCCAATAGCTATTGATGACCAATTCAACATGAATGTTGTTACATGATGGTACCTCCAAGTCAAAATTTTGTGTACCTCCAACCTCTTGCAATCAAGATTCTCTCACTAGTAAGTTTTTTTGTTTTGTGTTTACCATTTGCATTCTAAAATTTTGTACTTAACATTCTGTAATATATTTTGCATTTTTATTTTTGATTTTGTTGGTTTTCTATCCATGTTGCAAGTTCTTCTGCTGCTGAATGAAATTGGAGTACATACTCCTTTATCCACTTAGTGAAGTGTAACCGGTTGGGTTCGAAAAAAGATGAAGACTTGGTTTATATTCATTCCAACTTGTGTCTCCTATCACGTAAGGAACCCCACTACAAGTATGGGGTAACAAAGCTTTGGGATGTAGCCTCAAGTGTGCCAACTTGGATGCTACCACTAAGGATCTTACTAGACTCATCACGACTTATGATGATGATGCCATCCCTACACATGGTGCATCTAGTGTGAGTGGAACCGCTTTGGGTTTAGATGCTCTTGAACTTGCAGCAGTTGAAGATGAAAATCTAATAGATGATTTTTTTGATAATCCTTTTGATGATTGATGAATCATGTACTACATTGTGTAATTGTAATGCTTTTCATTGGAATCGTGAACATAGAAATATAGATATGGCTTATTTGAATTTATGTGAGCTATCAATTGGCATTTAATATTTATCTTTAGCATTTGGCATTGATCAATGATGAAGTATCGTACTATCAAATGATTTAATTTTGTATCTTTCAATCAAACAAACTACAAAGGGAAAGGGTTTAGAAAACTATTCTACTCCTAGAATGCAAGAAACTGTGAATATCTTTGTGACTCTACTAGACTTAGTTTAACCATCAACATCAACCAAGCTAGTGCAATCTCCTAAGGTAAATGTAAGATGTTCAAACTATTACCATTTTATTAAACTATCCATCAATGCATATCAATGTGTATGCAATAATTGAAGTAAAGCTCACAAATATGCCAGTTGATCACGCAAGGCAAACTTACAGTCAGCAAGCAACTAGTGTTATGGTCTAAACGAGTTCAATAAAGATGCATCCACATTTACTTTCATTTGACTAGACTACTTCTACTCAACATGAAATAAAATCCTACTCTAAGTGAGGAAATGTAGAAACTATGCAATACTCCAAATGTCACAAACATTCACCTTAAAAACCAACAATAAAGAAAGAATAATTTTGGTAGTATTATAGAAACAATTTCAATAAGTCTCCCCTCCCTACTCTACTCTAATTTAATCTAATAATTTACATATGAGAAGGCCTTGGCCTTTTATAGTTGTTCAAATACAATGAATGGCCAAGATCGATTCATGATCAAAAGCCAAGATTATGCCGACAAAGCCCTAGATTAGGGATTCTTACCCGAATCGAAACCTTATCAAAAAATTTAGTATCGGGACAAAAAGCTGGATGACAAGGTTTCAACATGAGTAGATTCCTATCCTCCTAGCTCCAATGGAAATCACACAAATCTTGTTTCTATCTTGAACATTTTTAAAAATAGCAATAAAAAACCCTTTAGCAACCAGATAGATTTGAGAACACTTGTCCAAAATGGGCTCCCATTGTTTTGAAATCCACTTGTGAAGATCAGTCAAACACAACCACAAGCCTCTGAATAGCCCAATCATGCTGAGCTTTGAAAAGACTGCAACATTATGAGCCACTTCCTTCTTCGCTTCATCCACTAAATCAACTGAAATGGCTCTGGCTAATCGTTGCTTCCCAATGCCTTTCAAACCTTCATCCAAATGGTGGGCATGTTTGTCACAAGGCGAAGAAACCTTAAGAGGGCCATTTGGGCTGGTCCCCTTAGCTTAGCCACACTGTTGCATGCAAAAGAGCCTTTCTCCCCAGAGATGACCACCGAAACTCTACTCCCATTTGGAAAACCAATGTTGTCGCCGTCACCAAGACAAGCCTTAGCTTCAACATGATTTCCAACAGCGGTAAAGGATGATTGTCCTCTTTCAAACGCTTTAAAATTTTTCATTTGCGATATGCAAACAAGGGAATCATTGCCATAAACTGCACCTCCTTGGCTCCCTGTCGTGCAACTAAAACCGAACGCATTCTTTGATCTATAATTCTTCCATGCTCCAATTGTATGGAAGCCTTTATCGCCACCGCTAAGAATTTCTACTCTGTCTTTCTTGCATTTTGCAGACTAAAATTTCCCTTCCGCTTGCACGCTAGAACCCTTCTGTCTACTACTAACTATACGCAGGTTTTCCTGTGCAATCTTTGCCAATAGTTGAGGCTCCTGAGAAACCCTAACATCCATATGCGTTTGTAACAACTCCACAAATATGCACAACTTGTTAGTTTCTCCAACTGAAGGATTCATTATTTTATTAAATATTAAAGTCAATAATTTAATACTTAATTTTTATTCAAACCCCATCACCTGGCCATCCCAAGCTGAAATTGATGATGCACATGCCAACTTGGTGATGTCTACATATAGTAGGTGAATTGACAGTCTGCCCCTAAAAATTAGGGATCCTCCCTAAAAATAGGAACTGCAAACAAAGCCTCCAAAACGATCCCTGAGGTCTCCTGATGCATTCTGATCAACTCCATAGTAAATCCCTAGGAAATAAGAACCCCTCCTAAAAAACAGGAGATTGTCTTAAACTGTCCAAAATGGCTTATAAAGCAACCTGCTAAGCTCCACAACCTCTAGTTAGGTCCCCTATCTGTTCTGCTGACCTACGGGAACCTTGATAGTAGGCCAACCCCTGCTGACAACTAGATTGTCTAAGGAAGGGACATTACATTTTGCCAAAAACTCCTAATAGCTCGGTGAGTTTTTGCTGCAAGTTTTTAGTGCAAAAACTCACAAATTAAAATATCTCATGAGTTTTTAAAAACTTGCCGAGTCTTTCATCTATGATATATACCATTTTGGCATTGATGCATTTCTACCTGTTAGCTTCCATTTTGGCATCAACATAACTTGCATATTGTTATCTTCTATTTTGGCATATATTGATTCTGTTGGTTTGATATGTTGTAATTTGATTGGTTAGCCGACAATATTGGTTATTTTCATTGTTTGCATTGTAGTCTCTCTATGCTCTCATCTTGCTCACATTGAGAACTTGGTGATTAGAAAGAGCTAGGATTTGAGTTGATTGTAATTTTGTTGGATTTGAGCTAACCATTGTACTGGGGACATTACAATTCACTCTATTGAAATTTTAATATACGGTTAATATTTACCATGGTTTGAAAATTTAAGAATATTGATCTATCAAGTTTAGTAATTTACTTAATATTGATTTGCAAACTCAAATATTATCATGTTTACCATGTTTAAATTGTTATTAACATTTTTTGAGTCACCAAGTACTCCTTGACTTGATTCTGTTCTTTGGAAAATTAAATAGAGCCATTTCTTTCGAGTAATTTTGGAGTTTATGACATTGACATGTTATATTTCCCATTTTTATGAAGGCATTTTTGTATCTATCTTAGAAATCTTGATGTTTCTCTATGCTGGTTCCTATCTTTTGTTCTAAATCTCATTTTATTGAAAGTTGATTATATATTTGGCTTGCTTCTCTTACTTGGCGTTAAGTATAAGACAAGATTTCTTATAACATTTTCCTAAATAAGACTAACATTGACATCCAAATTACTACTGACATGACATACATGGGTTTAATATAATCTTTAGGCGACTCTTTGTTCATTTATTGCCAAGTTTCCACTAAATGTTAAGTCAACTCTTATTTTAGTATTTTTTTGCTTTTTAAATCAATCTCAAGTCTGAATTGTGTGACTGCGCATATAGCAACTTTGTTCTATAAAATTGAAGAGCAATAGGCTCAATGGGTACAACAGATGTTGGTAAATCTAAGGTGCATTTATGTGCTTTTAATACTGAATATTCTTCTCTCCTTCAGTACCTTACTTTTCTTTCTTTTTCGCAAGTTTCACAGTATGAATTATGTGCTTTTTCCAGAAAGTCATTTTTTAGTGGATTGCGGTTTGCTCCAAAAGGAATGTTTTTGGGGCATCCAGTGGTGATGTCTGATTTTATTCAAAGAAAGAGGATGAGCTCGAATCCAGAAAGCAATTGCTTTCTTGATGGCATGTGATTGAGATCCCTAAAGAACATAAAACTGGATATTCGGAAAGAGGAATTAGAGAAGGATCCGAAACTGTCAAGATCAATCCAGTCAAGGGATCTGAAATGTTTATTAAGAGGGATCAGTGTACCAACAGCACTGCAGAGTCGATTTCCCTGGTATTTTCTTATGCTCTACAATAACACTGAGAAGAACAATTCTTTTGTAAATTACTGTCTTTTGGTGATTATTTCATATTTTGCATTTCCACTTTTTAATAGACACTGCTTGAAGTTGAGACAAATCAGTTCTCTACTGTATTATGCTTGATTACATATTTTGGTTTCATATTTCTTTTTATATTGTTTGACTTTCATTGATTATATTGCATCTTTAAAATCATCAAAATGACTGGGTTTATTTTTCATATTCTTGATTTTAGGGCATTGAAGAGGTTTGAGAAAAAAATGGCGGTGGTGGGTGGACTCTCAAATTTAGCGGAAAATGTTATTGATGCTGAAGCAAAACTTAAGCCTGCACACAATAAAACTTTAAAGCTAAAGGAGGAATTGATGCTGGCTAAGGAAAAGGAAAGGAAGATGTATTTTCTCGAGTTAAAAAAAAATAAGGCTGAAAAGGAAAAGGAAGATGTCCTGACAGAATGGGAAAGACTGAAGAATTTTGAGTCAAAAGCGAGAACGTTGACAAGAGAGCTCATTGAGTCTGAATTCTTCCAAGGGCGATTCACAAATCTAGGGCAATTCAGGGATGATCCAAATCTTTTGGATAAATTAAAAGAGGTGACAGTGGCCTTGAAAGAAAGAGATTTGATTTTGCACGAGCAATTCCAGGATGCTGAATGCAAGAGAACAGAATTAGAAGATAAGTCTAACATGGAACTAGACTTGTTATGTCAAGAAAAAAAGCATAGCGCTCTGAAGGAAGATGAATTGAAAAATGCAGTGGCTAGATTAAATATGCTTGAAATGAATGCAGCATACTTTGAAGAGGAGGCACCAGTATTAGAGGCACAATTAAAATTTTTTATGAACAAAAATAAGGAGTGTGATAAGCTAGCTAAACAGACAGAAGATAATTTTGTTGAGACTTTTAAAAGGGCTTTGGAATCAGACTATTTACAAGTACTATATGAGTCCAGGGCAAATGAAATGGAGAAAATGTTAACTAAACTGGAAGAAGAGATTGAAGGGCTTCATCAAAAGCTTGAAAACTGTGAGCAAGAACAACAGGCAATGAACAAAATGGAAGCGAATCATCTCAAACTTGAGGAAGAATTTAAGCGTTCTCAACATTATTCATTGGAGAGAGTAAAGAATTTTGAGACTGCACTACTGAACTCACAGAAAAAGGAACAAGAAATGCAGGAAAACTTAATTGCTGCAGAAGGAGAAGTATGTAACTATAAAACTATTATAAAAAAATCCACAGAGAGGCTTTTTCATGTTCAGAATTTGGCTGAAGTACTGGAAGGTTTGTTAAAGGACACACAAGAGAAATTGGAAACTGTTGAACGAGACTTGGAAATAGCGTCACAAAGGGAACTTGTACTTCAAAGTAAGCTTGAAGATAATGAGATGAAATTCCTAGCACAAGAGAGTACTCTACAAAGTATGACAGCTAGGATCAAGCAACTCAAACAATTGCTTGAATCTCTAGTAAATGGTCCAGAAATGAAGTTCAAAATGGATAAAGAAAACTCTGAATTTTCTAAGGGTGAAGATATATGGATGTTGAATACATTAGTAGGTCATGTTAAAGAATCTAACAATCAAGTGTCAGTTGCATCCATATCAGCTATAGCAAAAGACATTGAGCTGCAGATTCTATATGCAAAATTGACTGAGATGGAGACCTTGGTGCAGAAAATTCAAGGTAAATTCTTGACTGCAGAATACAGGGCCCTGCATGCTGAAGCAGAATGCACACAGTTATTTGAAAACAATTTAAAGTTGAGAGATGAGTTTGCCCGTATCCAGATCCAGATGGGTGAGTTGCAGACAAATTTGAATCAAATAGAGAGGAAGGAAGTGTCAGCCACTTGTCGACTTATGTCTACAGTGAAAAGAGTAAATGGTTTGATTGGACAACTGCGGAATGAAAGGCAAGATCTTCACAAAAAGGTATGTTTTTTTGGATGTTCAGCTGTGTTCATAGCATATACATTATTCTATCCTGGTTTCTTAGCAAAGATGTCAGGAAATGTGCAAAAAATGGTATTGCCTTTTACTCTTCAGTAACAAACAAAAAATTTACTTACCATCTGGTCTGATTGTCGATTTCTGTCATGACTTCTATCTCTTGGGGATGTGTGCTTCATGAGATGGGGATGGGAGGATATGGTGGGACTTAGAAATGACTTAAAGATATCCCTAGTTTGCTTCCCAACCCATCAACTATGGAAATATATCCCTCTTTAAATTAACAATTTAAAGAAAATTTAAATCATACTTGCTCTGGAATTTTTAGTTTTTGTATTGTTGTTTCACTCTGTGATGTAGTATGAGCATCATAGTAGTCCTATTGACACTTTGTCTGCTATTAGAATTGTTAAAATTCTCACTAGAAGTTTTGGCTATTTATATATTATTGTTAAATTTTAATTTATTAATCTTTATATTTAATGATTTTGCTACCACTTTGCTATTCCCTAATTCCTAATTTTTTCATGGCACTTCAATTTCTCCTACACTTTTGCATCCTCCTGCAAAACAAGTTCTTTTTCTCATTTTCATATTCCCTTATGCAAGGGTCTTGGCAGAACATATTTTAATTTTGGGATTTTAATAGAACAAAACTTTGGCAACTCGCCAATTGAAATTCATCCCCTTAAAATATATTCTAGTTGTTGATCCTGTCATAAAACATTTACTTTGAGGAATGGGTATTTCTCATTTACTATTTTCTTCAGAGTTTTTTAATATTTTTTAGTTTTTGTTCCTCATTAGGGATGGAAAGCTTAAATGTTCTATTGATTTTATATGCCCATTGTTTCTACTAGAAAATGGTTTGAGAGCTTTACATACTTTAGTCCTTTTTAGAAGTTTTTCCATAGTGATAGAATACTTAATCTATACACCTCAGCACAGTATTCAAAATAATTTATGGATTTGATTATCATTATAATTCTGAAGTAGCACAGGGAATGAAATAATGGCTACTTCTGGCCTATGCTTATCCAATGGAAATGTATTGGTGATGATAAAGCATTTCTTGGATTTTGGGATGGGGTATTTACAAATATAATGATGATGATGATGACAATGACTTTTAACATCCTGTTGGCATTATTGTAAGGATGCAACCAGTAACGAGACCACCGGTAATAATCATTGGTGTTGTCATTGATGTCTATGATAACAATGTCCAAATGCTAGGGAACTGATGACATAGTGATGAGCAAAGTGAAGTCCAGGAGTGCACTTGAACAGAGTACTTGGCGTAGTACTAACTGTTCAGAGTTAGTGACCGGTGAAGATAATGACCGAAGCAGTGACTGAAGAAGACAATGACCGAAGTAGTGACCGGTGTAGATAGAGAACAAAGAAGTGACTGGTGAAGACAAAGACCAGAATACTACATAAGGAAAGGTGTAAACCGGCCTACAGTGATCGCTAAGATATCATTGAGACCGATGTATGTCTATTACTTGTTGAGACCGGTGAAAGACATAGTTGACCAAAGAAGATGGTTTCAGTTAACGGATATTGAGGAGATTCTTTGACCGTGATTTGTTGCCCAAATCATGGAGGATTTTCTATTAAGGGAAAGTATGTGATATGCATCTGATGTTTCCTTTAAAGACTGAAACACAACTGGATGATGGATTCATGGAGGATTTTCTATTAAGGGAAAAAATGTGACACACTTCTGATGTTTCCTTTCAAGACTGAAACACGACTGGATGGTGGATTCACAAGAGATCTTCAAGGGGATCGCAATGGCAAAGAGCGGGAAGATCTTTTGAAATTGAATTTGAGCGATTTGTGCTTCTTTCTCTCAGTTGTACAGTTGTCCTACATTCTGCAGGAAGTGTATATATTCTTCAGTTAGCGAAGAGAATCATTTGCCATCACTCTACCAAGGAGTGAAACAATACGCTGATCAAAGCCACTGTAAAAGAAAGGAGAAGAGAAGAAGAAAAGGATGAGAGTGTGCAAGGAAGCACAGTAACCCGAGAGCATACCAGTGGTGCCCAGTGGTGACTCTCAGTGAGTGAAACAGTGATCTTATTAGGGTCTGCAAAGCCATTTCAAAAGATCAACCCTTCTATTGCTCTCTAACAATTGCAATAACCAAATCCCAGTAACTAGGTGGACATTAATAGGTCCCTTGTACTAAATCCTTTAACTAGGTGACATCTAGTTGATGTTTTAAAGTCTTCTAACAAGATGGGCTTTAACAGGCCTTATTCAAAATCCTTTAACTGGGTTGCACCTAACAGTGCATTTTGTAATCCTTTAATAGGGAAGGCTCTTCATAGGGCACACTTCAAAAGAGTGCAAAATTTGTGAGTTCCAATTCACACTGTGGTTTTCTCCCATTTTGGGTTTCCATGTGATATATCTGGTGTTCGATGCTGCTGTGATTTTGTGTTGGTTATTTCTTTTATAGGATATGTTTTGCATGCAGTAATAGTTAGTTGATCTAAGAGTGACTTCGAGTTTTATTGGGTGCTGATTCACCCCTCCCCTCTCAGCACAGGTTGGGACTATCAATTGGTATCTGAACCACGTCCTATTCTTAGAGTTTCTTAACCGCAAAAAGGGAAAGATCATAATGATGAGGAAGGACCCAAGTTCTCTAAGGAAAACTTCAGTCTGTGGTGCAGCAGAATGAAGCTGTACGTGAAGACCACGGGAGATCAGTTTTGGAACTATGTGATCATAGAGTATAACGAACCTACCGGTACCTTGATGATAGATCAACTGGAGGTTAGAGATGAACACACAACTGCTATGGACATGATAGCCAGTACGCTGCCTGATAACGTGTATGCAGAGATTGAAAAACTAACTATGACCTTCAAAATGTGGAGAAAACTACAAATTGTGTATGGAGGTGACCCACATGTTCAAAGATGGCTAAGACATTGACCAGTACAACAACAACATAAAAGAAGTGATGAACTCAATCAAAAGTGTTGGAGGAACATTGAATGCGGAGGATGTGATAAGCAAGATACTGAGGATGTTGAGACCACAATATGCAATCAAGATCTCAGCTATACAAGAGCTCAAATCAATGAACACATCACAAGTCACCCTTGACTCTCTAATTGGTAAGTTAACTGCTTTTGAATTAAGCAATTATGACAACTTACCTATGATAGATGTTGCCTTTAAGTCTTTTGTAAATGTTGCTTCCACTAAGAAAGGAAGAGACCGATAATAGTTCTATCGGGAGGTCTGGTCATTTTCTTGACAATCTTCTCTCAGAAGAACAAGAACAGGATGAGTTTGAGGCACTCATCGTAAAGAGATTTCCCAAAGGAAAAGGGAAGTACAAAGGTAAACTTCCACTGAAATGCTTTTCATGTAATAAGATAGGACACATTGCGACCAAGTGTCCTAAGAATGAAAATAAAGAAAAGTACAACCGATTCAAGAATAAAGGAAAGGAGTGCTACCTTGTTGAAGGTGTCATTGACAACGAATTTGAGGAATCGGGAGACGATGAAATTGCTTTTGTGGCAATAAAGGAAGAAAGCACGGTGATAAGTGAAATGACACTTATCTCCAACTCTTAACGATGTGAGGATTGGATCATTGACAGTGGATGCACTCACCACATGACTGGTGACAAAGAGAATTTCATTAGCTTGAAGCTCCATAATGGTGGTTCTGTGACATTTGGAAATAATGCTCCCTGTGCTATTAGAGGTAAGGGCTCAATAGCACTTAGTGACGAAGCTGTTTGTGATGATGTATACTGGGTAGGACTCATGTACAATCTGACGAGCCTGGCTCAACTGAACAACAAAGGATACCTTTTAGAGTTTGGACAGGGATCATGTATTGTCAAGAATCAATCAGGAGAACAAGTTGCTACCGGTAGATAGAGAAAAGGGAACCTGTTCTACCTAAACTCGATCGAGGGAGCTTGCCTTATGGCAACAACAAAAGGTGAAATTGAGAAAAATTGCCTTGCGGCAAAAGATGACAATAGCTGGTTGTTGCACAAAAGACTATGCCACATAAACTTTGACTGCATAGTCAAATTAAGTAGTAAGAAGTCAGTCAGAGGGCTTCCTGACATCATAGAGCCAAACAGAGTCATGTGCAAAGAGTGTCAGTTGGGAAAACTGACTGGTACAAGCTTCAGCAACAAGTCTTATTCAACCAAGAATGTGCTGGATCTTGTTCACACAGATCTGTGTGGACCAATGAGGACAAAGAGCTACTATGGAGACAGATATTTTATGCTCTTTGTAGATGACTTTTCAAGGATGATGTGGATGCTGTTCTTGAAAGAAAAATTAGAGGCCTTTCGTATGTTTAAAATCTACAAGGTCTGAGTGGAGGAGACTGGTAAGAACTTAAAGTGTTTGAGGTCGGATAGAGGAGGTGAGTGCACCTCTCAAGAGTTCGTTAGCTATTGTGAAGAATAGGGGCACCAAGAACCCCTCAACAAAATGGAGTTGCTGAAAGAAGAAACAGGACTCTGGTAGATTGTGGGAGGACTCTTATGATTCAGAAGGATATACCTCATCACTTCTGGAGAGAAGCAATAAGCACTGCTGTATATACATTGAACCGGGTTCAAGTCAAGAAAAGGACCGGTAAAACGCCATATGAGTTATGGTTTGGTCATACACCCGGTGTAAGTTATTTCAGAGTATTTGGGAGCAACTGTTACATCGAGAGAGATGAATACTCCGGTAAGTTTGAGCCAAAGAGTGATGAAGGCATATTTTTGGGTTACTCCACCAAAAGTAAAGCCTACTGGTGCCTGAACAAAAGGACAAGAAAAATAGTGGAGAGTGCAAAAGTGAAGATAGATGAGCATTCAGAACAAAGTGATAAGATCAGTCGAGGTAAATATGACAATCACCAAGGCTATGACTTCAATGACCAAATAGAATTCAATGAAATCATAATCACCGATGAAGGAGAATAGGTAAACAGACCTATGGAACAGGGTAATGTGCCTGAGCAAGGAAGGGATCAAAACGTAAGATCAATTGAAGAAGGTGAACAAGAAGATGTCTATGATTGGTGCAATAAAATTCTTCATAGGCCTACATGTCCAAACTCAGTAAAGGTATATTCATATCCTAGTCAAAGTATATTAAAGAGATTCTTAAAACATTTGCACTAGAAGAATCTAGACCAGTTGGTACACCAATGATAACTAACTGCAAGTTATCAAAGGAGGACTATGCCAAAGAGGTTAATGAGACACTCTATCGATCAAGGATTGGTAAGCTTCAGTATGTTGTGCACAGTAGACTGGACATTGCACATGCGGTAGGTATTGTGGCAAGATTCTCTACAAATCCAAAAGAGGCACATTTGATAGCAATTAAGAGAATCTTTAGATATTTAAAGGGGACTAAAGAGTATGGTCTCTGGTTTCCTCACAAAGGAGGTTTCAAGGTAAAAGTGTTCACCGATATAGACTGGGCCGGTAACATTGATGATAGAAAGAGCACAAGTGGAGGTGCATTCTTTCTTGGAGAAAGGATTGTGTCATGGACAAGCAAGAAGCAAAACTGCATATCACAATCCACAACAGAGGTTGAGTATGTTGTTGCAGCCATTAACTGCACATAGGTGATCTGGATAAAATAGATATTAGAAGGAATCCAAGAACAAGTCCCTGAACTGATACCAATATTTTGTGACAACACGAGTGCAATCAATATATCCAAAAATCCTATCATGCACTCAAAGACGAAGCACATTGCTATAAAGTATCACTATCTAAGAGAGCAGGTGCAAAACAAAAAAGTCAGTCTGGAATATGTTTCCACAAAAGAACAAGTAGCTGACATATTCACAAAGACTTACCGAAAAGTACCTTTGAATATCTCAAAGGTAAACTAGGGGTAATTCCCCTTCATGATCTTCAGTAAAAGGACAGAGGAGATCATCAATCCGACAAGTGCAAACGGAGGAATCAGTTTCATCTAAACCGGATTGGCGACCAAGGACTACTGCTCGTAGGGGGAGCAGTCATCAGAATAGAAGGTCATTTGACAAGCCTTTGGCATTATTATCAAAGGGGGAGATAATCGGAGAAGCATTAGTGAATTGGTAACATAGTATTACCATCAATGCCAAAGGGGGAGATTGTTGGCATTACTGATAAGGATGCTGTTAGCAAATTTAAGTTGTCATTAGTGAAGATAGATGCAAGCACCATTCCCATCGGTAGATCACTTGTATTACTTTATAGGCACTACTAGACTAGAAACAAAGTATATGCACCGGTAGACTAAAACAAAGGAGATGCATCGGTAGACCGAACTGAGTACATTATACCAGTCTTATATTGCATACAGGGATGGACCAGGTATAAGATTGATACCGGTCAACAAGATGTCTATCCGCACCGGTGAATGCGGATCTGTTTAAGTTAAAACCAGAATATGCGGAGCATCCACTATTTAGAACTGAAGTTAGCTTTTTAACAGGAGTTAGTTTTATTTCTACGCGGATGTTTTCAAAGTAAACTCAAGATCAGAACACAAAGCTTTTTGATGTTGCATGATTTATGGTTGAGTTTACAGCCTGGTGGTTCTATGAGTTAGGATTTCATTGAGATGAAATTTTGCATAAATATGTAATGACCCTCACTAGTAGGATCACTAAAAACCTCAAATTTGATCCGTGTAAATTCGTCAAACAGTTGGCATGCACTTGAATGGTCTTGTTTGCAATGATGTTTATTTGTTTTGGGCACCAAATGTTATTGAGATAACAATACCAATGTAGTAATGAAATACAATGAACAACAATAGAACTCTAGATAGCAAAGCTAAGACCCAAATGCCAATATATCATATACTTCCCAAATTTTGATATGCAATGTTCAGTAGACTGATTACAAAATCGATGACAGATTTTTATGGACTGTTTACAACTACAGAACTATAATATGAAATGTATGAACTGTCTTACATGAACAAAGACCTAGCAATGCACCTTTTTACTATACCAATCCGATAGCAATGTCTGATAACCATTAACTGTTTTTCTGAATATATATATGGACTATTATATGACAAGAATTATGGCAATGACAATACCATTCAATGTACTACTTAACCCCATACAATGCACTTTCATTGAATGACAATTTCAAATACCAAATGATGGAAGAACAGTGGCTGATTCAGACTTGTTATGACAGTGACTGTTACATGCAATTAATACAATTTCCTTGACATTCAAATGCAACCAAGAAACACATGAAATGGAACTTGGAAATCGCTGCCCCTTTTGACTGTTGAAAAATGCTGATGAAACGATGACTAATCTGTCCCCGAACTGCACCTCTGATCGCTGCTGTACCATGCACTGTACCTGTCCGTACAGTACAGTCTTGTATGGCCCTGATATAAAATAATCTGCAGAGTATTGGGTGTCGAAAATGGTATGATTTGAAATGCCTAGGATTAGTATATATCCCCTCCAATGCATAAAATTAATCTCCAGCTGGTGTGTGAGATATGAGCAAAAATATGAGTCCAAACCCTGGTATGACTGAACTGAAAATGTACCAAAATGATCTCCAAATCTTCACCAAATGATTCACCAATTAAGTGATGAATTCCAAACCCTTATTCAACTAGTTACAAACCCTCAATATCAATTTTTCAGGTCTGCTTTTTCGGACTGCTTTTTCGGGTCTGCTTTTTCGGATTTGCTTTTCCGGACTGCTTTTTCGGATTTGCTTTTTCGGACTGCTTTTTCGGACCTGCTAAAAACGGCCGCCTATAATTTCGGACCTGCTAAAAATTGCCTCCTATAATTTCGGCCCTACTAAAAATGCCTCCTGAAATGCTGTTTCAATCACAAACAAACCCCTTACATCAAATTCTCAATGAAGTACCAATGAGATGGCTGAGTACCAACTCCAATAATGCAACCCTTCAGTAGATATTTCACTACCTCAGTTATGCCAATCTAGGAGAGTTATCGTTCCCAAAGATCGAATAGTATTTGCAGACCCAAAAGACTACAAATTGCTCCACAATGGAAGAAGTAGAAGAAATCCCAAATCCAAGCATGTCCAAATGAAAGCCCAAGCCCTCTATTTATTCTTTTCCTTGAGAAGTTGCTAGAACTTCTAGAAACATCCAATTATAATGTACTTTATAATAAAATAACATTATAATAATAAAGTACATTTCTCAACTCAAAATTATAACAATGTAGGCCCAAATGTCTCATAACTGAATGTAGGCCCAACTATGACTGAACGTAGGCTCAAGACTGAACATAGGCTCTACTACAACTGGATGTAGGCTCAAACTGGATGTAGGCTCACTTTGGATGTAGGCTCCACTACAACTGCATGTAGGCCCAAACTGGATGTAGGCTCTACCGAATGTAGGCTCTGTCAGCAATATGCAATCAAATGATCAACATAATGACCCTCTCTCCAAACCATTTGCCTACGAGAGTCGATGATAGGCAAATCCGTCATGCCAAACGATGTCAGCCAAAATGGGGACATAACAGTCCGCCCTTCCTGAAATTGCTTGTCCCCAAGCAATGGCTAAACAAATAACCAATCAATCCACCTGGATCCCAAATGTAGTCATGATCTAAACTGCTGTCAATCAATGCAAGCTCCTGCAATATTCTCTGAAATTTAATTAAGAGGAATCCATAATCAAACGGGCAAATGCAACTCAACCAAACTCCAACATCACAACTGCCAGAGTCAGGAACCCACGAGAAACAAACTCTCGAAATATCAGAACCCAAGTAGAGAGGACAACTCAGACTGCCAACATAGTAAATATCACCAACACATCCCACTAGCCTATGTAGAGCGCACAATCCAACTCTGCAACAATGGTGAACACTCCCGAATGAAACTGCGCTAAGTACGAAAAATCCACACACTGTACAACTCCTGTAGTGAAAACAACTCTGCAACTCACCGACCACTGTCTCATAACCATAAGTACCATGTACTACTGATGGCGAATAATCATCACATGATAGATAGCAAGAACTAGAACCCAAACCAAATCTGACGGCCATCAACTCCTCAACACATGGATCAAATGCAAACTAATGTACATACCCTGCGGTATAATGCTGATAAAAAGAACCAACCTTAGTCAACAGCTCACCATGCACAGGTGATACAACCCACTGCAACTGATCACCAACTAAGTTAGGAGATGACATAGCCAAAGGAGTAGAATCAATAACAACAACCGCTGAGGTATCACTCCCAAACTCCTGCTCTAAGTCATGCACTATCAAGATATCAACTGCAGAACCTATCGCCATGACATTCTCATCACAACTCTCATCCCGTGGCGTCAAACCATCCCATAACTGATGACAACCACTAGGGACCAAAGTATATATCCGTATCATCATCTCATCAACATGTGAATCAAAAGTAAACTGATGAGCATACCTTATAGTGTAATGTCGATAAAATGCACCAATATCAATCAGTGGCTCAAACTCCAATCCAGATGTAACTAACTGCAACTGATCACTAACCAAACCCGAACCAACTGCTACCTCCGGAGACACCTCCAAAGGATCAGTATCACAAACAGGAACCATGCCAACTGCCGGCTCACCAACATCACACATGATCTCTGATACAACATCCCTAGCCTCCGTGCTATCAGTAGTAGAGACCACCACCATGTCAGGCATACCACAACAATCTGCTGCAGCACCCAACTCAACTGAACCTGCCTCCAGTGGAAACGAACCAAACATGCCAATACTAGTATCGAGGACAGATATATCCTCATCTCCACTGCCTCGATCAACTTCGACCATGGACATCCTTGGATCACCAGACACCACGGTCTGTGACTGTACAGAATCTGGTAAAGACTGAAGTCGCTCTAACTCCATGGTCACCTCAGCCAAATGAAACTGTGACTTCTCGAAAGCCAACTGTGTACTCTCAAGGAACTCAGAAGTCAGCTCGAGTTGCTGAGTAAGCTCACTCACCTCATCTTCCTTGACCAATAATGCATCATATGCTGTACTGCCCCACTCCATAAGATAATCTTTGTCGGCTACCAACTGCATATAATTCTGTCTCAGAATCCGGATTGCCTCCCATAAAGAGTGGATCTCTGTCAAGGAAAGATAACTGCCTCCCTGCTCATCACTAGTAGGAGAACCCCATCCATAAACTGCTAACAACTGAAGAGCAGCATCGAAATGCTCGCAAGCGGCAGAAATGTCACGCTCACTAACTCTCAGCTGACTAGACACATGATGGCGCTGGCTGGTCGAACTCCTAGACTCTACCCCTGGTACACTGTCCAAAGGAGTAACCTCAAAATAGCTATCATCTGTAATACTGCCATCCGAATTCTGCAGACCAGCTGCTGAACTCGTATCATCAAACGGAGTGACTGAAGCATCAACATAAACCTCTGTATCAAAGGAACCCGCTGAAAAGACTAAGTCCTCAATACTATCAATATCATCCTCCTCTAACACACTATCCAAAGGAGTAGACTCAAAATCACTGATCTCTGAAGTACTACCATCCATACTCTGCGAATCAACTCCAAAGCTCACATCATCATATGGAGTATCAAAACCTGTAGCATCGTTATCCAACTCCGTCGTAACAAATGAATCTGCCGAGGATGCTAAGTCCTCAGAACTGTCCACAGCATACTCCTGGATGTCATCAATACCCATATGATATTGGGACTCATCTGTAAATACTAACACCTCAGATGTACCTGAATCATCACAAACCCACTGCACCCTAAGTGGTCTAGTGGAAATGTACACAACTCCTAACATCGGTGTATAGAAACTAATACCAACATTTGACAAGCTGCGGGCACAAGAAAGGACAACACCATGCAATCTGCTAATCAAATCCATGATAGCACTCAAACAACTACTGCTACCAATAGGTGATAAAGATCTCCAGTCAACACAACCCCAAACACCAATATAACGATTCCGAATCCACATCCATAAACTAGAATCAGCTGGTAACTCAAGCAAACTCCTCACCTGAGTAATATGACTAATACTAACTAACTCCACATATATGTCTGATACTGTACTCATTACAATCTCTGAATTTGGAATGTGAAGGCTAGACATACTCATATCATCATCAACATGGGACTTGACTGTAAAAGAAAGCGGAGTCCCTGCCACACGTGCTAACTCCTGAACTGAACTCACTTCAAGACAAAGCTCATCCACATACCTGTCTGATACTGACCCTGAATCCTGGATGTGAATGAAAAGTGTACTCTCACAACTATCAGCAACCACATGTGATCCGCATGTCGCAGAAAGCTGAGTATCACGTGTGTAAGATGGATCTGAACTCAACTCTACGCCATACCCATCCACATGTCTCTCTGCGACACTATTCCAATCAATTGTACTATCCTCGATCACTGTAACATCATCAGGATCAACCGTACCGCAATCACTATCAGTGTCAATAACACAATCTGGTGTGCCTGTGATGTCTCCCTTTATCAAATCAGCATGTCTCTCCGAGTCCTGTAATGCCAATGGAGTACTCAACAAAGAGGCTCGAGTGTCCTCGAACTCTCGAGAAAGCCTGCCAACTTCCTCCTCCTTCCTCCTCAAGGCATCTAAATGGTCTCTGGCAAGGCTAAGAAGATGGTCACGATCTGAAAGAAGATGTAAATAACTCATCTTCATCGTTCCCATTCCTTCCCTAATCGCCTGTAAATCAATACAAGAGGTCTGCGCCTGTACTCCCTTATGTCTACTCTGTGACTGAATCATCCGGATATGATCCTCCATCATCTCCCACATCCTGTCATGATGAGATAATGAAGTCACAATCCCATCCTCGCTTACCCTAAGCTGACTGGACAAAACATGTGAAGTGCTATGTGCCTCAACCTCATGTGACGAAGCATCTAACTGTGCCTGGTACTCTCTCTCAGCAAAGTCATGAATGCCCAATGTCTGCTCATCTCTACCAGGTATCTCACCATCATGCACAACAGCATCCTCATAATCATCATTTGAACCCACTATGCTATAGTCACTGCCTGTCGTAACCAAACCAATCTGAGCACCTGTGACATCGTCCTCAGGCAACCTGTATACAACTGTCTCAACTTGAGTACCAAGTTGACAGTTACTATCAACCTGCATAGTGTCCTTCACCACTTCCTCCTGTGGCTCAGTAGAAACTGAAACATCTGTCGGAATGCTAACTTGTTTCTCAAAATCCTCATGAAGGTTTCTGGTAACTGTGTCTGCCGATCTCATGTTATCTCTCCTGCGAGAAGATCTGCCAAATAAAAATCTAGTCAACTTATCCACCTTGGCTGGGTCGGATAGCATATCATTCATCCAACGATTTCTTTTTATCACAGACTCATTCAACTCATCAATTTCTTTCTTGATCTCAACCCAACTGTCTGAATGATTACTTCTTTTGCTGCTTTGTGGTTCCTCTTTCAGAAAGGTAGGCATTGTAGGACGGTTAACTGACCATGAAGTGTACCTCTTCCTTTCCATTCTGCAATCAATCGAGTGCTGGTCACTCATACAATTCTGTTCTTCCCCAACAGGATGGCAGGAAATTGCTCTGATACCACTGTAATGACCCTCACTAGTAGGATCACTAAAAACCCCAAATCTGATCCGTGTAAATTCGTCAAACAGTTGGCATGCACTTGAATGGTCTTGTTTGCAATGATGTTTATTTGTTTTGGGCACCAAATGTTATTGAGATAACAATACCAATGTAGTAATGAAATACAATGAACAACAATAGAACTCTAGATAGCAAAGCTAAGACCCAAATGCCAATATATCATATACTTCCCAAATTCTGATATGCAATGTTCAGTAGACTGATTACAAAATCGATGACAGATTTTTATGGACTGTTTACAACTACAGAACTATAATATGAAATGTATGAACTGTCTTACATGAACAAAGACCTAGCAATGCACCTTTTTACTATACCAATCCGATAGCAATGTCTGATAACCATTAACTGTTTTTCTGAATATATATATGGACTGTTATATGACAAGAATTATGGCAATGACAATACCATTCAATGTACTACTTAACCCCATACAATGCACTTTCATTGAATGACAATTTCAAATACCAAATGATGGAAGAACAGTGACTGATTCAGACTTGTTATGACAGTGACTGTTACATGCAATTAATACAATTTCCTTGACATTCAAATGCAACCAAGAAACACATGAAATGGAACTTGGAAATCGCTGCCCCTTTTGACTGTTGAAAAATGCTGATGAAACGATGACTAATTTGTCCCCGAACTGCACCTCTGATCGCTGCTGTACCATGCACTGTACCTGTCCGTACAGTACAGTCTTGTACGGCCCTGATATAAAATAATTTGCAGGGTATTGGGTGTCGAAAATGGTATGATTTGAAACGCCTAGGATTAGTATATATCCCCTCCAATGCATAAAATTAATCTCCAGCTGGTGTGTGAGATATGAGCAAAAATATGAGTCCAAACCCTGGTATGACTGAACTGAAAACGTACCAAAATGATCTCCAAATCTTCACCAAATGATTCACCAATTAAGTGATGAATTCCAAACCCTTATTCAACCAGTTACAAACTCTCAATATCAATTTTTCAGGTTTGCTTTTTCGGACTGCTTTTTCGGGTCTGCTTTTTCGGATTTGCTTTTTCGGACTGCTTTTTCGGACCTGCTAAAAACGGCCGCCTATAATTTCGGACCTGCTAAAAATTGCCTCCTATAATTTTGGCCCTACTAAAAATGCCTCCTGAAATGCTGTTTCAATCACAAACAAACCCCTTACATCAAATTCTCAATGAAGTACCAATGAGATGGCTGAGTACCAACTCCAATAATGCAACCCTTCAGTAGATATTTCACTACCTCAGTTATGCCAATCTAGGGGAGTCATCGTTCCCAAAGATCGAATAGTATTTGCAGACCCAAAAGACTACAAATTGCTCCACAATGGAAGAAGTAGAAGAAATTCCAAATCCAAGCATGTCCAAATGAAAGCCCAAGCCCTCTATTTATTCTTTTCCTTGAGAAGTTGCTAGAACTTCTAGAAACATCCAATTATAATGTACTTTATAATAAAATAACATTATAATAATAAAGTACATTTCTCAATTCAAAATTATAACAATGTAGGCCCAAATGTCTCATAACTGAATGTAGGCCCAACTACGACTGAACGTAGGCTCAAGACTGAACATAGGCTCTACTACAACTGGATGTAGGCTCACTCTGGATGTAGGCTCCACTACAACTGCATGTAGGCCCAAAATGGATGTAGGCTCTACCGAATGTAGGCTCTGTCAGCAATATGCAATCAAATGATCAACATAATGACCCTCTCTCCAAACCATTTGCCTACGAGAGTCGATGATAGGCAAATCCGTCATGCCAAACGATGTCAACCAAAATGGGGACATGACAAAATACAGGTCATAGGACGCAAGAAAATAGTTGTTGATTATACAGAGCAGGAGAGAGTTATCTTCTGAGAAGAGCTTCAGTCACAGAGGTGAAAGGCAGAAAGGATCAACAACCAGGTAGAACAGTAAAGTCAACAGGTATGATCTAATTAGACAAAGAGTGTCAATTCAGATCATTGCTTTTATTCTGTGAAAGCGTATTCAAATCCCTCTATCAGGGTGAACCCTAATAGGTTCTTTGTATAAATCCTTTAACCGGGTAACATCTTTGTTGATGTTGAGAGTTCTTTAACAAGGCGGCTTCTAACAGAGTTAAGATCTTAACAGATCTTCTACCAAATCCCTTAACCGGGTAGCACTCTTGCAAGTGCTTTGTAAGCTCCTAACAAGACATCTTTATTACTGCAGTAGTGAAGTTGTGAGCTCTGTCTCACCATGGTTTTTTCCTTCTAATCGAGGGTTTTCATGTATATATGATGTGTTGATCTGAGTATTTCTATTTCTGTTTGTGAATGATTGGTTTTATTCTATTTATCTTGCAAAAATCATTGTACAAGTGTGAAATTGCAATAGAAATAAGTATTTACTGATTCACCCCCCCCTCTCTGTAACCGATTAGGAATAATAGATGCAACCGGTAAAGAGACCAACGGTAATAATAAGTGGTGTTGTCATTGATGTTTATGATAACAATGTCCAAATGCTAGGGAACCAGTGCCATAGTGATGAGCAAAGTGGAGTCCAGTAGTGCACTTGAACAGAGTACTCGACATAGTACTAACTGTTCAGAGTTGGTGACCAGTGAAGGCAATGACTGGAATAGTGACCGGTGTAGATAGAGAACAAAGAAGTAACTGGTAAAGATAGAGACCAGAACACTGTATAAGGAAAGGTGTAAACCGGCCTACAATGATTGCTAAGATATCATTGAGACCGATGTATGTCTATTACTTGTTGAGACCGGTGAAAAGCATAGTTGACCGAAGAAGATGGTTTCAGTTAACGGATATTGAGGAGATTTTTTGACTGTGATTTGTTGCACAAATCATGGAGGATTTTCTATTAAGGGAAAGTATGTGACACACATCTGATGTTTCCTTTAAAGACTGAAACATGATTGGATGATGGATTCATGGAGGATTTCCTATTAAGGGAAAGAATGTGACACACATCTGATGTTTCCTTTCAAGACTGAAACATGATTGGATGGTGGACTCACAAGAGATCTTCAAGGGGATCGCAACGATAAAGAGTGGGAAGATCTTTTGAAATTGAAATTGAGTGATTTGTGCTTCTTTCTCTCAACTGTACAGTTGTCCTACGCTCTGTAGGAAGTGTATATATTCTTCAATTAGCGAAGAGAATCATTTGTCATCACTCTGCCAAGGAGTGGAACACTACGCTGATCAAAGCCACTGTAAAAGAAAGGATAAGAGAAGAAGAAAAGGAAGAGAGTGTGCAAGGAAGCACAATAACCCGAGGAGAGCATACCAGTGGTGTTCGGTGGTGACTCTCTGTGAGTGAAACAGTGATCTTATCAGGCTCTGCAAAGCCATTTCAAAAGATCAACCCTTCTATTGCTCTCTAACAATTGCAATAACCAAATGCCAGTATCTAGGTGGACATTAATAGGTCCCTTGTACTAAATCCTTTAACCGGGTGACATCTAGTTGATGTTTTAAAGTCCTCTAACAAGGTAGGCTTTAACAAGCCTTATTGAAAATCCTTTAACCGGGTCGCACCTAACAGTGCGTTTTGTATTTTTTAACAGGGAAGGCTCTTCATAGGGCGCACTTTAGAAGAGTGCAAAATTTGTGAGTTCCAACTCACGCTGTGGTTTTCTCCCATTTTGGGTTTCCACGTGATATATTTGGTGTTCTATGCTGCTGTGATTTTGTGTTGTTTCTTTCCTTTATAGGATATGTTTTGCATGCAATAATAGTTAGTTGATCAAAGAGTGACTTCGAGTTTTATTGGGTGCTGATTCACCCCTCCCCTCTTAGCACCAGTTGGGACTATCACATCCTGTAGAACAAATTGATATAAGATGTTTTGAAGTGAATTTTGTCTTTAAATTCAATAAGCAATACATCATTGGAGTTGCTATTTTTGTTGTTATTTCTTTCCTTCTTGTCTTCCATGTCCTTTAGTTCATCTAGTGTTTGTTTGTGAATTGTCGTCCTTGATAATTTGAAATTAATACCAATGTAGTAATCATTTTCATTTTCCATTTATCATTTGATCCTTCAACAATGTGTGCAATACATTAAAATGAAAGGCAAATAAGAGGCATAAGATGATGTCCTTACATAAATATAAAACTGAAGCTTCATTTGAAAATGGTGGAAATAGAGATGCCTAAGCCATTTTGGTTCTTGGAGGGTAGGAGCTCGAGCTCACAAAGAGAAAGATTCATTGCATTGTTTGGTGAAGGGAATAACGACTTAAAAGAAAGGATGTTCATCCTAAACATAATTGGTGCTACAATATTTATGAATTTAGTCACCCTAAAGTGTTTTGGGGTTTGTTCAATTGGTGGTTTTGCGAGAAGGGTCATGAGCAATAATAATAATATTCATTTTGTTACTTATACTAGAAACAATAATTGTGAGTCTATTGTTACTCTAGTGAAGTGCAACCACCATCAATCAATAGAACATTTTTATTGGTATTACATTTTATTTTAAACCCAGCAATCAAAAGCTTCTTGTTGTGGCCTTTCCACACCATCACCCCATTGCAAATGGGGACCCCCTCTTTTAGCTTGCAGTTGTTAGGTTAGTTTAGTTTTAGCAGTGAATCTGCATTTTAGAGCTTTAAAAGATTGAGGGATGGTAGACAAATCAAGTGGCCAAGTTGCAATCTTAAAGTGGGAACGTTAAAAATAAAGTCCTTCTGGGTCAAATTATAGTGGATTGAACCTAAAATCGTAAGTGTATTTAAATTTTGGCTAGCCAATTAGTCCAAAATTCCATATGAAGGCATATTTTATGCATAAGGGTCTTAAAATCCTTATAGAAATTGATTTTCCATACTTAAAGTTTTCAAAATCCTAAGGAAAACAAATTTTCCTTTATATAAATACACAAAATCCTGACTCACTATGAATTTTCCCACTTATTTTGATCAAAATCCGGACTTACTATGAATTTCCCCACTTATTTTAATCAAAATCTGGACTTATTATGAATTTTCCCACATATTTTGATCAAAATCCGGACTTATTATGAATTTCCCCACTTGTTTTGATCAAAATTCGGACTTACTATGAATTTCCCCACATAGTTTGATCAAAATCGGGACTTACTATGAATTTCCCCACTTGTTTTGATCAAAATTTGGACTTACTATGAATTCCCCCACATATTTTGATCAAAATCTGGACTTACTATGAATTTCCTCACTTATTTTGATCAAAATCCGGACTTACTATGAATTTCCCCACATATTTTGATCAAAATCTGGACTTACTATGAATTTCCCCACTTATTTTGATCAAAATCTGGACATATCGTGAAATTCCCCACTTTAATTGATAGTTTCTTGAAATTTTTCAAAGTGTTGGGAATAAATCCAGACGTGTCATTTTTCCCCACCTGGAATCCAGAGATAAAAGATGAGAATGAAGAGTCCAAATGCAAGGCAAGTTTCCCTTCTGATTTTATACTTAGTCAGATTTTGGGATGCCAAGAGTGGATTTGTCCTAAGATGGGTCATTTTCCCCCTTGGATATGATTGAGGATGCACAAATTTTTCTAAGTGTGGAAACTACTTGGTCCACACATGGGTCAAATTTCCCCTTTAGAGAGCAAAGAAAGGCAAAAAATTTTGAAGTGCAGAAAAGAAATGTTATCCTCACATTGGTTGATTTCCCTGCTTGTGATGAATGGAACAAAGCGTGGATGTCCTCTTTTAATCCATGGATGCATTATTTCAAAGGGCAATGTGGACTTAGTCAAATTTTTGGAGTCCATACCCAGGTCATTTTTCCCCATTATGGCTTTTTTAATTAATAAATAAATTAAACATGGAAAATTAATTAAATAAAGGTGGAAGCTTCTAGAATGGGAAAGTGTTTTGTCCCACATTGCTTGTGGGAGGTAAATAACAAGCCGAATTAAATTAAAAGGAGGCTGGTAGCTGCAATGAAGATCCAAAAGAGTCTACCAACCAAGTGATCAACGAGAAGCAAGGAGGGGTTGGAGTGGAGATTGATCCAGCTTGAGAAGGCTGGAAATTGAGTGAAGACGGAGATAACACCCATGGAAGAAGGTCTGAAGTGACAGATAGCTGAGGTGAAAGGCTTAACACATGAATGTTTGCAGGCCAATGTCTGAAGACTCCCACAGGTGGGACGATTTTGATAGTAAATCATGCAATTTTCCATAGTCATCAAACCTTAGAACAAGTGATTGTAGATTGAAAAGAGCTTAATTCTGAGGTCTTGAAGACCATTCCAAGGCTGAAATGAAGGTGTTTGCAGGCCCAAATCTGAGAACTCCCTCAGACTGGGTGATTTTGGGAAAAAATCATATAATATCATTTGTTGTCCAAGTCCACCAAAACTTGTTTGCAGATTATTCCTGGGCCCAAAACACATCATCTGCGGTTAGTTTGAGCCGTTGGGAAGCTAAGGTAAGGAAGTTACAAGCAAATGTCCGGAGACCACTTTTGGAAATCGACTTTTTTGCTTAATTCTCGGTTTGCTCTTTGACCACAATCTGATCATGAATTTATTGTAGACTCCTTTGGCACTATTTTGGGATTCATTTTGAGTCATTGAGGGTCTGAAATCACATGTTGCAGACCTAGGTTTGCAGACAACCTACAACAGGGGCAATTTTTGATAAATTCCCCATTAATTCCTAACTTTGTCAATTCATAAACTTGGTACTGCTGAGTCTTCACAAGGTCTGTGGGCATCCAAAACACCAAATTTGCTGCTCAAATTCATTCGAAAGTGCAGGTTGCAGGTATGTCTTCAGATTTGACATTGGTGGGAAAATGTCATATTGATGCTAAATGAAGTCATGAATTTAATCCATAATCCGCCTATAGATCCATGGACTCAATGGGAGATGAATTTCATAGATTGATATGACTGATCCAAATCCATAGTTAAGTTTCAGACATGTTCATGTTGTCCTCAGAAAATCAGATTTTAATGAAGAGCTAATTTTCTCATTTTGTGGCTAAGTGTTGATTGATTTCTTTCACCTTAGGATTCTAATCCAACTAATTTCTTAGTTCCATCTTTCAAAGGATAGAATCACCAAGTTAGGGTGTGGAATTCATAGGCTAATCCATGGATCAATGTAGAGATTTCAAATCTGAAATTTATTATCTTAAGTCCTTAAAACTTTACTAATATTGAGCCTTGAACAGGGAAATGGAAGAGTAAGGGGATTGCAGCAACGACAGTATTGATCAAGAGGCTATCCAAGGGCTTCTATCTTGAATCCTTGATGGTCTCTAAATGGGGAAAGATTGTAGACACTAACATGGAGCACATAGACATGAAGAAATTAAAGAGGAGAATGTATGGATCTAGGGATTATCTTCCTTCAAAGATAGCAATGAACACAATGAAGAATGGACTTTACCATGCAGCGGGGTCCCCTTCAGCCATCCAGCGCAATGAACTCATGGTCGAGTGTGCAAGGAATTATGATCTAGATGCCAGGACAATGAAGGCTAATGAAAAAGTGTTTGCATTTTTCAATGAGGAGGCAGTGAGAGAGACTTTTGGAATTCCATACTATCCCAAGATTCATATTAGAACCAAAGAAGAAGCTAACGCATTATATGATGAGAGGCCAAACATTTGTATGGACATCATTAACAAGAACTGGATTCATGAGCCAAGGAAGCATTATTCCAAGTTACCAAAGAAGCTTGTAAGTGAAGATTTCAAGGATGAATATAGTGATCTAATATTTATGCTGATCAAAGTTATGGGATCACCTTAGGGAGCCTTCTTCGATGCTTGGATGCTTTACTTTATTGAAGAGATAATAGCAGGGAATGTAATAATGAATTGGGCAAGAATGATAAGTGACAACATAGATGCACAATTGAGGAGCTTAAGGAAAACAAAGCAATTCTATATGAGTTCCTATGTGATCTACCTATTGGGAAGGAATATTGAATATTCAAGCCTCATTCGAAAGGGCATGATTGGAAACGAAAAGGATCAATTCAAAGTATATGACTGTTATCCTGAGTTGCAACTACATGAGAAGGCAAGTTACAAAAGGATCAATTACATCTTCATTATGAATATCGCACACACACTTCAAGAAGGAACACACAGAAGGTTATCCCAAGATGCCATAGCATTGACCGAGCAATATGGATATTGGTATATCCAATTCCCTACACCTATATTAGGATCTAGGGATTCTCCTTAGGGCCATACAAACTTCCTAAGCATCGTACAGACAAAATGGTTTTGTTGGAGGTGATTAGACAACTTTCAGAGTTTGATCTTATACAGAAGGAGAAGCAAAAAGGAGGAATGCCTTCCTCCATTACTTTGGAGAAAATGCTTGAGTCTTGCCCTTCGTTGCAAGCAGCAAGGACAACTAGTGTAGAGATATAGTTCTACCAGTTGGGGACATACAAAGGAAGGAAAGATTTTGATCCATTTCGAAAGATCCACACAGGGGTAGGAAACACAAACACTAAGTAGAAGTAGGAGTGCTAAGAGTTAGAAGTTTAAGTTTAAGTTGGAGTTCAAGAGTTTGATAACGAAGAAGGCTATAATTTCATTGCACATTGTGGAGCCAAATCTTTAGAAGCAGTTGACAAGTCTTGAATGAACTAGCATAAGTCCCCTTAGTGATCCAATAAATCACATTATTTCACTAAGCAAGTATCCACAATAGAAGGAACCTTGAAGTCATTTCATGATCTTACTTTGCAAGCTTAGCATAAGAAGTGACCTTATTCAAGAGAGGGTTGAGTATTTAGTGTTTCACTTTGAAACATTGAGTGTTTGATTTTGCATGTTACAGTGGAATAAAATTCACATCAACACTTCCCACCCCTTCAATTGGATTGAGAAAAGTTCTCTTGCCCTTCCTCCATCATTACTTTCTTAGAGGCTTCGAATCCCATCTCGTGTGGGGGGTAACTAGTGTCGTACTATAGTTTCACCCCACCTAGGAATAGAAGGTCCCTAGGGGGCTAAAGTCCCCATCTATAAAGAAACAGTAGGCAAATAGTTTGAAACAACCATGGGAACTGGTCAAGTGGATTTTATCTCCCCTTGATGATACTAGGCCCTTTTTTTTCTATTATTTTGGTCCCAAGAAGATTGCAGTTGCTAATCATTGAAATAAGAACTATGACTAAGATTTTTTATTAAGATTTATGGATTGTTTTTGCATTTTTAGACCTAATAGAACTAATTGTCCTTTTACTCACAATAAATATTTAAAGGCTTAATACAGAGATTAGCTTGGCATATTCAGACAGAGATTTGGTGAGAATTTAAAAGTAATGCATATTTTTATTTCATATGCATGACATTTTGGTATATTTGCATCTGTACCACCCTTGGGTACTTTAAGTGACTTAGGTACTTCCACCATGTAAAAAGGAAGTACAAAGGTTTTACAATAAGCAAAATGGCCTCAACCAGCTCTACATTCATTAACTAGTGCTCTATGAGGACATTTTCGAGACTTGGGGACTTGGGGGAAACACTCCCCATAGCACCACCACTTGTGCCATTACATACTGATCCAAACCTTACTTTGTGAAAACTAGTTTGCCTATGTCACCGTCCCTCTGTCATCTCCTTGTCATCTCCAAATTTATTCCCTTGGTCCCCCCATCTCTAAAACCCATCCCCACGTCCCCCCATTAGGAAACGTCATGGAATTGAGTAGTTGGCAACGTTGAATCTTTAGTTTTGTCTTACGTTTGAACTTTGAACTTGTGTCTTTTTCTATGCACAATTATATGAATTGGCTACAGCAGCTCTTTTTCAAACTTTTATGAGTATTAATTTGTTAGTTTTTCTCAATTGGATTCCATTTACACTTTCACTTTGCCTTGTCAATTTTGTGCAAATAGAGTACTACTATAGAATATATGTTTTTTTACATGAATGTGACTTGAGATCCTTGATACCCTCCATTATTTTCTAGTAAACTTTTAGAGTACCCTCTTCCTAAAGAAAACACCTACTAAAAGGGATCAGTCCATAAGCTTGCATTTTTTATGTTAGCTCTCTTTACGATGTTTAGAATCAACCAACAACTACAACCACTTCTTCTCTTTCTTATTATTTTCTATAGGTGACATTAGATGAGCTAGCTGGAAGATTTATACTATTAAAGTGATTGATTATGAGGGGCAATGAGCTGATTTCCTCAAATATGGCATTCATTCACTTATCTTTCCTATGGGAGAGTGATTTAGTGAGGTCATTTGCTTGGGACTTCTTTTTCTTAACCACAACATATCATCTACCCCATTCAAATGATGAAAGATAGTTCAAACTATAGTTCCACGAAGTTTCTTGATTGGGGGATGAGGGGACACGGGGACCAAGGGTGTGGGACATGGGTATTGTTAATGATTGTAGCATCGATTGGATGATTCCAATCAATGAAATCAAATGTTTGAATGACCTATCAGCCTCAAACATTTGATATCTATCCTACACAATTATTATCATGGAGCATTAGTATTATTGATAATAAAGTAGAAATATATATATATATATTAGATATGAGATATATTATGTATATATATATATATATATATATATATATATATATATATATATATATATATATATATATATATATATATATATATATATATATATATATATATAGATATAAGTTATTACCTCATTATTTATCATGATAATAAGAAAATGTTATTGATAACTAATGAGAGTTAAAGAGACATGTCTCTACAGAGACACGCCTCTTAATATCATATACATATGCATTGAGAAGGTAACTTGAAACACAAAGAAAATATAAGTGCTATTACAAGTTACTGCAATAACAAACCTCCAACTTTAACATGGTATTAGAGCTAGGTTCCTTCAAATTAGTATTACAAACTAGAAGGTAGATTTGAAGAGCAAAGTTTAGGAGGAAATGACAGAACATTCCATGGAGGATTGAACATATACGAAGTGAGGAGAATTAACAATCCATTGACTATTCCATTGGATAACAGTGACGACAATTAAGCAAAGATTTTGACTAAACAGTCAACAGTAATATACTAGTGACGTGACTAGAAACGAAGATTATTATAAGAGAAGATAAATGCGCAACCGCGCAGGCTTGGGATTAGGAGGCGTTCCAAAGCTGCAATACGACGGTATCACTTGCAAAGCGGTGTTCATATTTCGGAGATACAATTGATATACAATTTGAATATGTGATATAAAGAAAATTACCAATATTGTCGATCAGTATATGAGTCTGAGTATGTGCGGACTATATATTTTCAGATCTACTCCACGATTAGGCTGATAGAATAATGCTCTAAGTGCAATTGCCCTAAGATGTAAGTGTTGGAATCATTTGCCGTTGCACCAAAAGCTCGAACTATCAATGCCCGATACAAATGCCAGATTTAACCCGATCCACGGGAGGCGGTTAAGCCATGTCACGAATCTCCAAGGAGGTGCTGACCACCAAGTCAACAATCTCCCCCTCAGCACTGACTGAGCCTTCAGCACCCACTGAAGGGAGACTCGAACCCGTGACCCAAGGCTCTGATACCAATTGTTGGAATCATTTGCCGTTGCACCAAAAGCTCGAACTATCAATGCCCGATACAAATGCCAGATTTAACCCAATCCACGGGAGGCGGTTAAGCCATGTCACGAATCTCCAAGGAGGTGCTGACCACCAAGTCAACAATCTCCCCCTCAGCACCGACTGAGCCTTCAGCACCCACTGAAGGGAGACTCGAACCCGTGACCCAAGGCTCTGATACCAATTGTTGGAATCATTTGCCGTTGCACCAAAAGCTTGAACTATCAATGCCCGATACAAATGCCAGATTTAACCCGATCCACGGGAGGCGGTTAAGCCATGTCACGAATCTCCAAGGAGGTGCTGACCACCACGTCAACAGTAAGCACTTCACGAAATCGCTGGAGATATAAACAATGTTGCCATTGGTTCCATTGATTGGCGATCTGTGTGAGTGCGCAACTGTAGGCTGTAAATGATGTTCCTCTTTAGAATATATGATTCTTAAGTGCTACCAAGGACATATCTTCGATGATAAGTGTCGCATCCCAAGTATGATAGTTGCTGATAAAGTATATTGCGGATATATTCGTAAATGTGTAGTTGAAATAACCAACGACTAATTGTTGATGTTAGTTTTGTACCACTACATAACACATAGCAATTGAACACTTGATATAGAATACCAAATACTCAATCAACCCTCTCTTGAAAAGTAAATACTCATGCAAAACATGAGAAAACTCCAAGGTTCCTTACACCTGTGGATACTAACTCAGTTATATTAATGTGATTTGCTGGTTAATCACGTAGGCGGGCTTACGTTGTTCATTCAAAGATAACTTGGTGGTACTTCGCTCTCTTGACTTGTTCTTTTCTCCTCGGTCACTTTCACTTTCAACTACTCCTACCACTAACTGCTTATTGCTCTACTACTACTCCTATGAATGAAGAAATTAGCAAATGGACGGGGATCCAACCAAATGAAAGCTTGCCTGCGGCGCTACCTCCATTGGTGCAATGATTCAAAGGGATATTCTTAGGATTTTCAAACTAACACCTATCTTCCAACCCAACTTGAAGTACAAGCGGAAAGATGAAATGCAAGTAGAACTTGGGAGCGATTGGACTAGATTACCACACAAGGCTTCCTAACAAGCTGCTAGGATGCTAGTGACCTAGTATATAGATCCCCATCAAACATTCACTAACATCACCATACAACTAGCCATCTACTTCTACTCTAACAACATGAAATGAAATCCTATTTTAATTTGAGAGATGAGAAGAACCATGCAAATACACCAAAATGATCATGTATATCCACCATGCAAACCACAACAATGAATAGAGAACAATTTTGATAGTATTTTGGCAACAATTCTCCAACATAACTCTTACAAATGAGAATAAATGGCCTTATACAGAGGCTCAAAATTACAACGAGTGGCCAAGATTAAGGGGCAAAATCAACGGCCAAGATTAAACCTTACAAACCCTAATTGGGTTACCATCTTTCAACCAATTACATGAGGGCACCAACTTTGTGGGCCAATGAGAAAATTACAATAATTTGTCAACCAATGAGAACATAGGACACTTGGCATGATTTGATTGCATGCACATGAAATTGCCACCTCATCAACCTTATCTTATAAATTTATTTAATCTTTGAGATGAGGTGAAGCCTTGGATGCTTGAGCTCGTCCTTAGAAACTTTCTCATCACCACTTGAAATTTCTTGTACCTGATGTCTTGACCTTGAAAGGGTGAGGTCTCTATGCACTTGGGGTAATCTTGCCTTGGCCTTGGTGGCTTGCCTGGATGTGAACCTTCTTGCAATTTGAGAGCCTTGCTCTTGGCCATCCCCTTGAAATCAAACTTGACCTCTTTCATCCTTTCGTCTCGCTTTCCTCCTTCATTATCCCTGCCTTACTTTAACCTTCCTGGTCTTCTCTAACCTTCCTACTCGAATTTGGTTTGCATGCACCCCCCCTCTGCTTCAATACTCTTGGGTTCTGGGGGCACCTACCTCGGCCATACCTCCCGCAAGGCCCACAATGCACCCATTACTTGATTTGAAATAATCCTTAAGATCATCAATTGCCTCCTAGCTAGTTAGTGAGTTAGTTCCTTCACCGCCTAATTAAGCTATGTGGAGTTCATCTTACATCCGAAATTATGTGAATTGTTCATTAAGTCCATTTCTAATAGATAATTACAACTTAGTTTGTGTGTTGATCAATCTTATCATCCAAGTTATGATTGCTTTGTTTGTATCTGTTAATGTTTGTAGCTTCAGTTGTATGATCACTTAGATTACATATAATACTTAAATGTTGATTAATAATAATAATAATATATATATATATATATATATATATATATATATATATATATATATATATATATATATATATATATATATATATATGTTATATGTTATATTATTATTAATATATATTATTCTAATATATGATTGATTAATGAGACATTATAAAATGAATAGACATGTCCCATGAAGGGACATGTCTCTCATAGCCTCATTCCTAATATAAATAAGAGAGATTGTTGCATTTGGAAAACACATACATTACAGGCAGTGCTATTACATTTGCAATGATCCTAAACCTTAACATGGTATCAGAGCTAGATTGCAAATGTGAAAGATTAGAAATAATATGGATTAAAAAAAAAAAAAAAAGGAAAGACGGAATCACCCAAATCAAAATACAATCAGCAATTGCATTAGCAGGCTACACTCGAAGGGGAGAAGCATCAGTGATTACATCTGTTCAATAAGCAGGTTAAAAGGATGGCTCAACCGTAATTAAGTATCGGGAGTAGTTAAACTCTAAAGTATTATATATCGAGTATAATATTTATGAAGTATACCAAGGAAACAATGACATCAACATTGGACTTACGGTCATTAAAAGGGGGGAGTTCTATATGTTGGAAAATATCATATATAATGCTTGGTTCGGAGCCCATCTTCCATATTGGCTGAATGCGAGATAATCACAACAATATCATTTTTGTATCAGTTTGCAACGAACCAAAACATGACATCGTGGGAGGCCATTGTCCCAACGCAATAAACTGATATGAGATGCCATTAGGAGTGGCAACGTCATTACTGGCATCGAGTGGGAGTTATCATATTCAGATTGCATTTCATCTTAGTGATACAAGTCACGACATTCATATTGCAGCTATATTACCGGCTTGGCATTACAACATTGAAACCAGGTATACATAATTCCTATTGTATCTATCACACAATGATATCAATCTGCGACATAAGGTACCATCGTTCCTGCAGCCGGGAAAGGTCATGTCCCGTAATTTGAAAGTTGGACTACCATCTACCAAATGATATCGCCATGGGTATAATACTGTAGAATCACAATGATTGGAGAGTCAATATAGGAAGACTTATATTCAATAACATTGCAAAGGCCCTTAGATATTTCGTGAGAAGAGATCTTTAAGTGACACCATATCCTAATAATCAAATATTGTTGAATACCATTTCGAATGCGGCGTTAGCATATGGATGAATACTATAGTTCAATTGTTGTTGGGAAGAACCGGTTGTTGAGAATGGGTCCTACATGGGGTATGAACACAAATATGATGTTAAAAGATATATGGCCAAAATATAAGGGGATTCCGATTGGGGACATTACGACAGAAATGCTGAGAGACCCATCGCTGTGCAACCAAACTGTCTCTCACCTAAGCGTGCTGGCAACATATGTTTCGAAGAAATCCAAGTCTGTGAGACAAGAGAATACGATTATGAGAGTGAAAGACGAGGATGAGGCAGTGTACCACTGCCACAGTGAAGTATATCCGTACGTTGTGTATTTGTGCCATGAAATGCAACGAGCGAGGGTGGCAAGAATTTGGGTGAAGGTTGAAGATGGCAGCAGTGGTCATCTATCACACGGACACCAGTTCTTGGAATCCTGAATACATGACATTCAAGGTCCTGAATGTGAAGCCTGGTGCGACTTCTATTTGGTTTCACCTCGAATCCCTTTTATCTTAGTAAAGATAAGCGTGTCGAACGCCTTTCCTTTGTCGCTACGTTGCATATATTCTACTCTGGTTTATGCAATCAATCAATGGGTTTATGCAATTAAGAAAGAAGGCTGGTTATCTTTATACGCATTCAATGAGTTTGTGTAGATAAATAATGAAGCCTATGGTTATAAGGTGTTGGAGGCATCACGCATTGCCCATATAACCGAGGGTAAAGGTAAGTATAAACTATGCTTTATTGGTAATGAACATTTCATAAATATTCATTTATATGCTTAATATGATATGGATATTATAATTGAAAGTGCATTTGATAAAAGAAAACAAAATTACATATATATATTAATATGTGTCATCATTATTAATTATTTCGTAGTTATATTATATGAGATAGTATAATCGAAAGTATATGGTGATTATATATATATTTAAAGTAATATGTACTTAGAAGATTGAATATGTATATATATTCAAGGTATATTAGATCTTTATCTATATTACATTGGAATGATCTTATATCATTATGTAGAAATATCCTTGATTATTATGCCAATACCTCTCTTATTCTTTTATACGTATTATTTGCCTTGATCTTTTCTGAGGATGTTCTTGCAGGAAAAGAAGATTGATATCAGATTCAGAGGGAGTCTGACATCTTCAGAGAGGCTAAGAAGTTGATGAGTTTCAAAGGGAGCAGATGATTTAGTCAACTTGTGACAAACTTGATCATATAGATTGAGAGGGAGTCTAACAATCCATTATAGACAACCTTGGAAAAAGAGGTCAGGAGGTTGATGTTAGTACTCAAAGCTTCAGATGGGAGCCAAATTATCATGGATGGTTGGAGGTTGCAATGTCTGGGATAAATCCACAGTTTATTACATTCACTCATGTTACTATGGAATCAGACAAGTACATTTGTATACAGGAAATCACTCTTGCATTGAACAAATGATCATGTACCAGATGATGAGAGCCTTTTTAAACAGATAGTTTCATGATTGGGGCCATGTATGATTCTGTAACAGAGGGAGCTACTAGAGGATCTCCCAAAAGACCTTAATGCAAATATCTAGAGGTCATGATAGATGAATAAGTTGTTGGATCAAAGGGCATTCTAGAAAAGAGCTTGATACAGACCAAAAAACAAAGACTCGACCTGCTAGAGTGAAGTCAGAAGGTTGATATTAGATTCAGAGGGAGTATAATAGTTCATCTAAAACAACCTTGGACGAGGAGGTGAGGAGGTTGTTACAAGACCTTAAAGGAAGCATCCAGAAGTCTACGATCATGAGAAGTCTATGCTTTTATGCTATCTCCTACATAGCTTGGGATTCACCTAGAGTGATGCAAACTATATAAGATATATAGTGGATAACTATGCTATTCAAGGTACATTATCCCTACAGAACATATGGCTGATATTCTCACCAAGTTTCTTGCTAGAGGTAAGGTTGTGTACCTTCGAGATAAACTTGGCATGTTGGAGAATGAAGCCTTAGATGAAAAGGAGTTTCATCTATTATCTTGTATGTTATTGCATTCTTCTCCTTGAGAGAGAAGTCTAAGGTGAAAGTCCTTGTTTCCACCCTTTGGGATGAGCATGGATCCACCCTCTGACATGAGTAAAGATGGATTTCATGTGTGTGACTCCTGGACTTATGGGCCCTCCTGTGAACATTGGAGAAAGGTGACGACTTTTCGACAATGAACACTTGTATTTGATTACAAGATGACGATCTTGTAATGGGGATTCGTTATGGTAGACGGTTATCTGTCTGTGCACGTACCATAATAGGGTTATATGTAAATAAAATGTAATGTTTTACTTACTATATCCTTGTATCACAATTGTGGTGATACGAAAATTAGGTATCAAAATGCATGGTGATTCCTCATATCGATGTGATATGAAAATTAGGTATCACAATGCATGGTGATTCCTCATATCAATGTGATATGAAAACTAGGTGTCACAATGCATGGTGATTCCTCATATCGATGTGATATGAAAAACTAGGTATCACGATCAAAAGTGATTCCTCATATCAAGGTGGTATGAAAACTAGGTATCACGATCAAAAGTGATTCCTCATATCACATGTTGGTGATATGTAAAACTGGGTATCACATGTCAGGTGATTTCTCATATCACATGTTAGGCGACATTGTAAAACTTGGTGTCACATGTTAGGTGGTACTTCATATCATGAATTATGTAATATATGATTTCTTAGTATCCATATGAATCATATTAGGATCCTTCTGAACTTAGTATCATATATTGATTGGACCCTATGAAACATATCACATAGTGATATGTCTCTACGTAAACTTAGTATCCATATGACAGACATCATGAGACGTATTATCATTAGACATACCATGGATATTTATGAGCTATGGTGAACATCATGTGACTTGATATTCTTGCATATACCATATCTCCTTATATCACAGTGGGGTGATATCTCCTCTCTTTAAAATTAATGATTTATTATCTTGATGGATTCTATTTTCTCTAGCTAAGAGGGAGTGCTGATGTTTTGTATGGCTATAGTTAGGGTTTTATGTGTTGACAAGGGAGACCACAACACATTATGTTTTGATCATCCTCCCTAGCTAAGAGGGAGTGTTAATGTTTGTAGCTTCAGTCGTATGATCACTTAGATTACATATAATACTTAAATGTTGATTAATAATAATATATTATATTTGTGTGTATATATATATATATATGTTATATGTTATATTATTATTAATATATATTATTCTAATATATGATTGATTAATGAGACATTATAAAATGAATAGACATTTCCCATGAAGGGACATGTCTCTCATAGCCTCATTCCTAATATAAATAAGAGAGATTGTTGCATTTGGAAAACACATACATTACAGGCAGTGCTATTACATTTGCAGTGATCCTAAACCTTAACAGTATCAATTTGTAGTCCATTCTTATCTTTCCTCTTAATGTGATTGAATCTAATTACTAGTTGTCTTTGTTTGATTTGCAATGAAAGAAAACAACTAGCCAAGGAAAGAAAACACATAACTCCACTCCACAGAGCTCACCACCGAGGGCAGACTCCTAAACATGGAGGGCCAACCACATAAAAAATTCCAAGTCCAAGTTCCTATTACATTGGTGTAATGTTCCAACACCTACCTCTTGACCTTTAGAACTTGCCTACTTAGCCTATTACAACTTATCAACAAAATGCATGACCCTCTTGGGTGCTAGAACCTTCTCAAATCTAAACAAGCTAGCTTGCACGAATAGCCAAGCCTTGCCTAGCCTCAAATATCTTCAAATCTCTTCCAACCTGCAATGAAACCTACTTCCTTGCTTGCACCTGCAATGAAAATATGGAATGGAGGGTGGGGGTGAAGCGGATGTAAGTGAAAGATGGAGATGGAGGATGGAGCCATGACAATGTGGTGGTAACTTGTCTTCTTATCCTTCTTGGCCAAGGGGGAGGAGCTCTCCATCAACTTGTCTCTCAACTGTATCATGTTCACCGTGCCAATGTTGGTGTCTCTCACTTGCTTCAATTTCGAGAAGAAGGTGGTCTTGGGCCTCATGTCTTCCTTGTCTTACTTGGTATGCATTGCCCTTTGGGTTCTTGCTTGCACTAGCATCCGCCATCCTAGCCTTTATTTTTGCTCCTTTCTATAGTGAGGTGGGACTACACTTATCTCTGCCTCTGTAATCCTAAGGACGGACTGACATATTTCTACCTCTCCAATGCCTATCACACTACACTTATCTCTGCCTCTCCGCCTAGGGATGGGACTACCACTTATTTCTGCCTCGTCGAAAACTTATGAGATGGACTACACTTATATCTCCCAACTTCGTTCTTAGGGGTGGGACTACCACTTATTTCTGCCTCTTCAATTCCTATGAAACTACACTTATATCTCCCAACTTCAAGCCCTAGATGAAATGATGAAGTGATGGATGGATGATGCAAGCAAGAAAATAGGGAAAATGTACCAAGCAAGAACAAGGAGAAAATCTTCCTTTTAGACCAGCCTTCACCCTCAAGCATGAAGATCCTCCTCTACACCAACAAATTCTCCTCCAAAGAAGAAGAAGACAACACCAAAATGCACTCCTCCTTGCAAAATTTCGCTCTTTTGCTGCTCCAAGAGCTCCTCCTTAGCTGCCAAGAGACAAGTGAGAAATGAATGAGAAAATGAGGAGACAAGCCCTCCCTTTATACTAATTTTTTGCCTCTTCAAATAGAGCTGACCTGCATTGGAGGGAAAATAAAATTAATTAAATTGCCAAACATATAACCCAAATTAAATGCATTAAATCACACAGCCTTGGGTATTTAATTTTAATTTAAAATTGGGCCAGCCTATTGCAAAAACAAAAATCTGTGCAATAGCATGTTAATTTTCTTTTTAAAATGAAATTGGGCCACTCCAAAAAACAATCCATATGGGGCCCCTAAACATTGAAATTAACCAAGCCACGGCCCCCCAAAAAATTAACTCACTTACCCCCAAAAAAATAAGGAAAGGGCAGATTTAAATTAAGAGAGCCACTTGCATTGAATTGTGCAAAATTATGGGTTTAAATTAGCCAAATCCGAAATTATCATAGGCCCTAAAATTGAAATTTTGGAAAAAGGTCATTTAGGCATCTAATATAGCTTTAAACCTTCCCCATTGTGGATCCAATAACTTACTTTGAATTTCACACCTCTTAGGCCTTAAAATACATTGAATTTAACACACAAAGGGGCCCAAATTAAATTTCTAAATTACAAACATTTAGCCAAAAATATGATTTTAATGCATTTAATCATGACAACCAAAACTAATTTTTATTATTTTGCAACCCAAAAATCATTTTGCAATTTAACTTCTATTTGGCAATTTAATTTCCATTTGGCAATTAATTTTGAAATATTTTGCAATTAAATCAAATTTGGCAATTTTAAATTTTTATTTAATTTCCATTTTTCACCACCAGAAATTTACAAGATTTTCCCAAAAATATCCAATTCCACAATTAAATTTCGAAAACGTTCAAGTTTTTCAATTTCATCAATTTTAAAAAATTCATCTAAGTCCAAAATTTGCAATTTTATCCCCCCAGATATTAAAATAAAATCTTCTCATTGAATTTCATTTGACCTGGAGACAAAAATCGTCTGTTTAAGAAAATCAATGTTTCGCACAAGGTGAAAACAAGCAATAACCCCCAGGCACCTCAAAAACATCGAAGGCATAAAATTTTCATTCCAAAACCTCCGAATCACCCAAAAATTTGCTAAGGCACCCAAATACCCGGATCAAGGAAAATTGTCAAGACTTGCTAAAAAAAATGGGGGTCCCCAAATTCTTTGGGGCGATGGTGTGAAAACCTCACAACACTAATATTGGAATCAAATTCAGTATAATTGCGAATGGTTACTATCATTACCATGGTAATATTTAGAATTATTTACCAGAGCATTATTCGTGGAGTGCGTACCTAGCATACCATCAATTACCAATATCTAGAGTTTTCTATTTGTCGTGTCTCGGTATTCTCTACCACTTGTGTCCACATTTGAACCGTCCTTGATGTCAGAGAATGTCATGTTCCCTCTTTAGTGACGTCATTTTTTAGTGGATTTGCCTATCATGGACTCTCGTAGGCAGATGGTTTTGGTGAGAGTCATTCTGATGATTATTTGGGGATTAGATGGTCTTATTTGCTCTTGGAGTGATGGTGTTTATCATATTTTTATTATAATGTGTTATGTGGGGCCAAATGTTATAATTTTGAGTTGAGTTGCACTTTTTATTTTATAAAGTTACTTTTTATATAAAAGTGCATTATAAAGGGATTTTATAAGAATATTTTATGGATACTTCTAGAAGTTCTAGTGGCTTCTTAGAAAAGTGAATAAATAGAGTGCTTGGCCTCTCATTTGGACATCCCATGACTTGAGTTTACACTACTTTTCTCTTTGAGCATTTGTGGCGCCATCTTGGTCTGCAGATTGTCATTTGGTCTTTAGGAACGAAGTTTCTTAAAGATTTGCATAACTGAGGAGGTGAAATATCCTTTGAAGGGTTGCACTTTGGAAGTGGTATTCAGCCATTTCAAGTTGAGCTTATTTGGAATCCTTAGACTTACCTAAGGGTTTGAGTTTTTGATTGCAAGAGGAAAAAAAGCAGATCCGAAAAAAGCAGTCCGAAAAAGCAGATCTGAAAAAGCAGTTCGAAAAAGCAGATCCGAAAAAGCAAAGCGAAAAAAGCAGATCGGAAAAAGCAGAGCAAAAAAGCAATCCGAAAAAGTTTTTGCTACAAGTCTAATTCAGTTTTCAAAATTTCAGGATAGGGTTTTGGAACCACATTTTTGCTCATATCTTCCTCATTACTCAGCATATCATTTTGGGTATTTTTGCATCGGATTTCTATCGTCAAGGAGATAAAGATAGGTGCATTTTGGAGTCCCAAAATACCATGCTTTATTTTTAAGGAATTTTCAAAATTCCTAGACATTTTTGAAAATCTGCAAGAAAGTACGTTTTCAGATTTGGGGTGACTTGGGCTTGGGTGTTGGCATCTTCAGCACTGATAAAAATTATCGCAGCCATCTACAATCAGGTTCCTCACTTCTCATTTGGCATTTGACATATTTTATGAGAAATGTATGTTTTCAGCTGAGTACAAAATATAGCTTCAGCACTTTACTATTTTACATTGTACTTGTCTTTGTTTGCCATTTGGCATTATTGGTATCAAAGGAAGGCTAGGATTTTGCAAGTGAAAGGGCATTGTAATTTTCAGTCTATCTATATTGCAAACTTAGGGTTTGATGATCATATTATTGGCTGAAATATGTATGGCATTGTTGCAAATTGTTGATATATGAATGGCATATGGTTTGAGCAATTTCCTACATCATTGATAGTGTTTTAGATGGTATTTGGTTGCTATCTATTATTCTGAAATTTTGGGACAACGAACTCATATACTCAAAAAATAATTTTCTATCTACATTTTGAGTTACATTTTTGAGGGGTTTTTAGTGGCCTATTGGTAAGGGTCATTACAGAGAAGAGACACTATCAGAGTTCAAATTTGAACCTTAACGGGGAGATGATTCAAAGGGGACATGTCTCTCAAATAATCTGAGAAGGTGTTTTCTGATTTGTTGCATATGCACCCTCATTGGAGCAACTTGTATCAAGGATGTTGATGCGTAGATAAGTATTTATTATCCTTGAGTATTACATTTATCTACTCATTATTTGTATTTCTATACGTGCTATAAGAGCTATTTGCCTTGATCTTTTCCAGGGATGCTCTTGTAGGAAAAAGAAGATTGATATCAGATTTAGAGGGAGTTTGACACTTTAGAGGCAACATTGGATGAGGAGCTCTGAAGATTGATATTCAGAGGGAGTTTGAAAATCCATATTTGTGACTGCACGATTTAATGGGCCTGCCCCCTGTGTACATCATGAAGAAGTGACGACTTCCAAATGATTATCACTTGTATCTGTAGAAGTTATTGAAAGGTGACGATCTTACAATAACTTAATCTTCTATTATGATGGATGTCTTATGATGTCTAAGCAGATCATGATAGATTATATCTTGCATGGTGGATTAATTTCCTTAAACAGACCATGGATATAATGTTCCTATGGTATCATTGAGGATACGTGTGCACATACCTTATGGACATTTTGAGTATTTGGTGAATGTCAAGCAACTTGACATTCAGGAGGCCATTACTCAGAGTACTTGGTGAATATCATGTGACTTGATATTTTGAGGCCATTACTCTTGATATCATGAGATGATATCTAAATGGTGGGTATCTTCTGATCAAAGATATCCTTAATCGTGCCAACTTGATATTACATTGAGGTAATATCTAATCATGTGTTTATCCTCCCTAACTAAGAGGGAGTATTGATAAATTGTAGCTTCCTTATGTTACTGTGTGCTAACAGTTGTACACTGTGTTGTTTGGATATAAATCATCCTCCCTAGCTAAGAGGGAGTGTTAATGATTGTAGCGTCGATTGGATGATTCCAATCAATGAAATCAGATGTTTGAATGACCTATTGGCCTCAAACATTTGATATCTATCCTACATGATTATTATCATGGAGCATTAGTATTATTGATAATAAAGTAGAAATATATATATATATATATATATAAAAGTTATTATCACATTATTAATCATGATAATAAGCAAATGTTATTGATAACTAATGAGAGTTAAAGAGATATGTCTCTACGGAGACATGCCTCTTAATATCATATACATATGCATTGAGAAGGTAACTTGAAACACACAGAAAATATAAGTGCTATTACAAGTTACTGCAATGACAAACCTCCAACTTTAATAGGTACCAAGGGTGCAAATTTGGGGACGACAAGGGGATGGCGGCAGAGACATGGGGCAAATCTGCAATACAACATCTTTGTGAGTGCCCCATGAAAGGTAAATTAGTTTTCACAAAGTTAAAGGTTCCAATCAGTATGCAACGACATGTGCTATATAGCCAATGACTCGTCGGTATTTCCATAGGAGGCGGTAAAGGTGGTGATGCTGGTGGGATGTTTCCTCTAAGTCCCCAAGTCTTGGAAACGTCCTTGTACAGGGGATGCGAGTTTTTTTTTGGGGGGGAGGGGGGAGGTTTGACGTGTCCCCATGGAAGCACAAACAGTTATATGGTTATTTGGGCGGACATTCTCTTATGGGAATTAGGAGGTGCTTTGTTGGTCCTTTTATGATGATAGACGGCGATGCTTTTGGTTCTCCCGTCCCGATCTAATGCTTTCATCTTTATTTCCTCATGCTTCATTAAAGGATCCTTCCTCATAGGATTTTTTGTACTTGTACATGGTCATTATGATTTGGGCTTAACCATCTCAAGTTTCACCCTTTGTTGTGCTTACATCTTTATAATGCTATTATTGAGTTATTTTTCATAACTAAAGGTATGCTTATTCACACTTCTCTATTGTAGCTTAATGTACTTTTCATGTATTAATTTAATTTCTTTCTTTCTGCATTTTCACAATTGATGCATCCCCTTGGAAGCACAAATAGCTATATGGTTATTTGGGTGGACTTTCTCTTATGAGAATTAGCGGGTCCTTTTTTTATGGTGATAGATGATGATGCTTTTGGTTCTCCTGTCCTGATCTAATGCTTTCATATTTCCTCATGCTTCATTAAAGGATCCTTCCTCATAGGGTTTTTTGTACTTGTTCATGGTCATCATGATTTGGGCGTAACCATTTCAAGTTTTACCCTTTGTTGTGCTTACATCTTTATAGTGCTTATTATTGAGTTATTTTTCATAGCTAAAGGTATGCTTATTCACACTTCTCTATTGTAGCTTAATGTACTTTTGAGGTATTATTTTAATTTCTTTCTTTTTGCATTTTCACTAGAACATTCATATTGGACAATGACGTTGTATGCTCTAAAGTTCTAAACTTTAGTTAAAGACCTGTATTTATAAAACATTACAGTCTTTATAACGTTGGCTACTTTAGGTAGCATGTAAGGTAGCCCACAGTCTTTAACACAAGCATTGAAATTTTAAGATTCATTTGTAGTGCATATAATATGCGAATTTCAGAGGACTCTATATTCCTTTTAATGGAGAACAAAGCTTGGTGAAACTTGAGATACTTATTTTAAGTTGAAAGATTTCTCATCATATGCTTTTTGTTTTTGCAGATATCCATTTTGATCAAAGACAATAGCCGTATAAATGAAAAACACATGAGTCTAAAAAAGGAATATCAGGTACTTTCATCCAAGCATGAAACTGAGCTGAAAAAAGCAAATCAAAGGGAGGAAATTCTTCAAGAAAAGTTGTTGGATCTTACGACCAGACCTGGAAAACAAATTGATCTAAATGAACATCTAGCATGCCTTGAACAAATGACACGTGCAGTTAAAAAGGAGTCGCAGCAGGTTTTACCTCTTACGCCTGCTTCGTGTTTTTCTGTCCATTAATCAATTTAATGGATGCATTTATAGTAGAATGATTTGTGTGTATTGCTTATCTTTCTTTTCTACCTTCTGTTAACTTGTTTTTAGTAACATATCAATTTTTGTCCTAGAACTTCTCTTTATATAATAAGTCATATTTTCTGAGTTGCATTGACTTACTATCAATGTCTGAACATAAATTATTTATGTAATTTTTTTTGTGAATTGTCACTGTTGTGTTCGACCAAAGATTATCTTGTGCTATTTTCAGAAATCGTTGGATGTCACACTTGTTTGACGAATGTCAACTTTGACCAGAAGATTCTAGCTATTGATCTAATTTCAAAAGGATACCGTTTTTTCATTCAATGTTCTCCAGGGCTGCAATGCTATTAGATGAAAAATGGTAATGATAATTTTACATTAGGCATACAAATAAACTAGGGTTCTGACATCAACTTTATGAGTCATGACTTACGTATATGTTCTCTATAAAATGTGACAGACATCAGGTACCATCTATTGTAAGGTTTGGGATAATGTTGTGTAGGCATTTATGCCAAATGTGCATTTGGGCTTGAGGATGACCAGATACATTAGGGCCTAATTTAATTTTCATTATTATTCGTGGGCACCACGTAGTGAAATTTGAGGGGAAATACCTCATAGCAGGTTCCTTGCAGTACAGCAAACACCATGCTAGAAATGGGGTGAAGGCACAAGATCTATATAGATTGGTACTGACTTAGATACCTGACCATGTCAGGGAAGGTGCCTATCATAAAATGTAAGACAACTAGGTTTTAGGTAAATTCTGCCACGTTATAATCTCAAGATATTAAAGCGAGTTCAATAAAGAAATTATTTACTCTCTAGAAATGACCAAGCTAAAACCAGGGCACTAAAAAATGCATTACAGAGTAGCTATGATAGGAGTATCTAAATCTTCTTCACCCTTTGAAAGTGATAAAGAATTTAACAATATAAATATAAATCCAAGAAAACTAAGCCTTAAAAATTTGAAGCTCCCTCCATTACTTTTATTATGAATGTAAGAAGATACAACGAAGCAAGAAAACTGCTCCCAGAACAGAAAAGCCACAAGATGGAGAAGAGGTACAAGTTCTTAATCTGCATCAGCATAAGAAGGAAAATCAATTTCACTATCAATCACCATCTAGATTGCAGATAATGACTAAAGGCCTCACTTGGTGGGTGGCATGGTCTGAGAGGGGTCTTTCTAACTCTCCTCAGAGGCATCATTATGTTCCTATTTTAACAGAGGAAAGCTTTGTGAATATTTATGGTCCAAAATCTACTAAAATGTAAGATGCCCTATGGATTTCATCCCCAAATTTTCTCTTTTCTAATTGAGTAATTTTGACACAGTTTGCCCATGTGCAATTCATACAATTTTCAAATCTGAGTATGCATATGATTTGCAGATGTTTATTTCCAGAGTTTGCGGAGGTGTGAATATTTGATAAAATGTTTTGAACATATTTCTCCATTCACGTCTGAAAGGAAATTACATGAACTGAACAATAATGCAGACTTGTGGGAACAAGAAGGTAACTACCCAAATGGAAAAACTAAAAATGACCTAAATATTGAATATTGGTTGCCTAAGTAAAACTTAAGCAAATGTAAATAGGTGAAACCTTATTCACTCCCATTACCCCATTGTGACTTGGGAACAACCGTCACCAACTACCTCAACCAGAAAATTAAAAAATGCACTAGACATAATACTAGTAAACCAATTACTAATAAATGCAAACATGTTGTGAGCTTTGTCTCACCGTGGTTTTTTCCTTCTAACCGAGGGTTTCCACGTGTATATGATGTGTTGATCTGAGTATTTCTATTTCTGTTTGTGAATGGTTATTTACATTCTGTTTATCTTGCAAGAATCTTTATACAAGTTTTAATTGGAGATAGAAATAGTATTTACTGATTCACCCCCCTCTCAGTAACCGGTTAGGAATAATAACCCTCAACTTGTGAAAACCCCTTGGCTACAAGATGTGCCTTGTACTTGTCAAAGAACCATCATTTGCAAACTTGTTACGATACACCCACTTGCACCAAACGAACTTTCTTTCCTTAGGAAGAGAAACAAGATCCCAAACATGATTCTTCATTAAATAAGAATACTCCTCGGCCATATAACTATCCCACTCTGGAACACATGGTGCATCTGAAAACTTTTGAGGATTTGTAGAAATTGCATGACTCAAAAGATTGATTTTTTGAAGTTTGGGTACGAGGGCGATGCATAGCTATGGGATCATCAACAAGAGAACCAATCTCCTCAAGAAGAGTATGAGCCCAAAGAGGCTAAGTGGGTGTAAGAGGAGAAGATTGAGGAACCTCATCAACAAGATCAAGAGCATCATCAAGAACAACATTAGGATCAACATCATCATTTTGAAGCAAAGAATCCTCCAAAGAAGTACTGGGAAGAAGGGAGGAAGAGGACTCATCAAAGTGAACATCATGATGGAAATGAACCTCTCAAGTGACAGGGTGAAACAATCGATAACCCATCACATCCTCATAATAACCAACAAAACTCAACCGCTAACTCTTCTTCCCTATTGCTTTCTGCCCACTCCGTGGATGAATGTCCATGCGTCACTGCCAAAGATTCTGAACTAGGAAACCTTAGGTGTGACATGAGACCACACCTCCTCAGTTGTCATATTTTGTATGAAGCCTATGGTTTTGAATGTAGTTAGCACAACTGGCAACCTCTACCCAAACTATTGGAGCCATGGATAGAAACTAAAGTATACAATTGACCATCTCCTTCAAAGTCCTATTCTTTTGCTTAGCCACACCATTCCGTTGAGGAGTATATGGTACCATGTGGCGATGAAGAATACTTGAAGTACTGCAAAAGTCTAGATTTCCCTGATCGACATAATCCCTCCCCTTATGTGTGCAAATCTTTCAAAGAGAAAGACTAGACTGGGTCTCCACAAATGCAAGGAAGGTCATGAAAAACAAAAGAACCTCATTCTTGTACTTCAAAAAGTACACTGTGATGTCCCCGCCTTCATTAAATAAATTAATAATAATATTGTATATTTAGCTGGACAATTAATTTAACCGTCTCTCGGGCCCTTTTTTTTGATCCTTAGGTGTTTCTATGTCAGCTTTATTTGTAAACCCTTAGGAAGTTTCTCTGAATGGGTATTTATGATCGGCTGTAGGTAGTTATTTGGCATGCGTCTTGAATTATTTTTATTGTACTGCGAATTCCAGTTGGAGTTCTTTGCCATTTCAGAAATGAAAGACCTTCCCTATTTTGCTAGTGCAGTTTTGGTGGGCTTCAACCCTCACCCTACTCTTCTTGTTTCTTTGTTTTGGATCTGGCAAATCTGAAGTGCTTTCACTATTAATATTATTTCCTTTTGCAAATACTTGTTCCATATTTGTGCTTCATTCCTCTATGCATCTATCTTAATACCTGCAATCTGTCGGCATAACACCAGTAGACTCAGTCCCTCATGGAAGTGAAGATACTGAATCCGCATGATACAAAGACAAGACAAGATTGACCGTAGAGACAATGCTATACTGTACGGATTGCTGTAAACAATGTACGATTTGCTGCATATACCGTACACACATCTCTTTCCACACCGTACGACATTAACTTCTCACTTCACTGTACACGTCACCGTCGTACGCCACTCCCTTGATTGTATGCCATTTCTCTTCCAGTCACCATACGACCTCTTCACATACCATACAACATCATCACTGATCGTACGAGCATTCTTCCAGACCGTACAAACTTGCCCTCTCGGACGCTGACAGGGAAATTGGTCAATGCCAACTGATAGTGGAAGGTCACAGAGGTTTGGGAACATTACAGTGGTATCAAAGCTGGTGATTTTGCTAGCCTGTTGGTGAATATGGAAGGAACCGATAGTTTACACCAGAAGGAGATACCGTTCTGCCGATAGAATGGGAGACCCATAGGATCTAATCGCTCTCGTAATGGCACTATTGACGGAGCTAACCAGAAGTCAAGCACAACTCAACGACACCATGGCCAGAGGAGAGGAATGTCAACGGCTTATGGAGATGTTATGGAGATTGGCAAAGGGGAAGACCAACGGAGAACAAAATGGTCATAGTGACAATTCGGTCAATGGGAGAGAGAACCCTCAACATTCACGCTCTTGACCCTCGATGCCAACATTTCCAATAAATGCAGGATCAACTAATGTAAGATTGGAGGAACGCAAATCTCGAAGGAGACATATCCTTCAAGGATTATGCTGATTTGTGAATGAGATATTCAAGTGGCGGTAGTCGTGGCTACTATAATGACAATCTCAAATGAAAGATAGACAAGGTGAATCTGTCATCCTTCCTTTGATGGGTCGGGATCAACTTCCGCACGGGCATGGGCCCAGAAGGCAGACACATATTTCTAGCTTAACCCAATGGTGGAGGATAAGGCAATCAAATTTGCAGCACTACACCTAGAGGGGATCACACATGAATGGTGGTATCATGGAATGGTCACCCTCGACCGCAATCAAATAACCTCTTACGTGAAGTTCACAGAGAGACTGATAGACCGATTCGATGGGAAGGATCTAGAACTTAATTTTAAGGAGTTGGCACAATTGAAGCAATCTAGATCAATTGACAGTTATATTGTAGAATTCCAAAGAATGTCCGTGTTGGTAACAGATATCTCGGAAAGACGGTTGATTGTGTTGTTCGTGGATGGGCTAATGGAACCTCAAAAAGGTTGGGTGAAAGGATTCAACCCCCATCACACTCACGGAAGCAATTAAGAAGGCTCGTGACATGGCGTTGTCATCCTCTTCTTCCTTGAGAAGTTATTCACATCCCAAGCCTTTGCTGGTGCCGAAGGAGAAAGATAACAAACCCCCACCAAAGAAGTTGTTGTTGGACGAGGCCACTAGACAAGAGCTTAGAAGAAAAAATCTATGTTTTACTTGTAAGGAGCCGTGGGACCAAGGTCACCGATGCTTAGGTAGAGGCAAAATCCATTACATTGAAGTAATGTCTGACGACAAGGAGGAACAAGGGGAAACAGAGTTGGAGGGAAATGATCAGCAACTTACTCAGAAGGAAAACATAAATCAGGTGGAGAGGATTGCCACACTTGTTCAGTGTGGAGGTGCTATTGCGGCCCTTGTTGGCACATTGGTGTACGGTATTTAGAGTACAAGGTACTCTCCAAGGACAATGGGTCGTAGTTATGCTTGATAGTGGGGCCACTCTCAACTTCATCAATTTGTCGCTTGTGAAACGAAGGGGTTTGCACACAAAGGCTCACCAAGGGTTTGAAGTCAAGGTTGCCGAAGGGAATCTCTTGTCATGTACCCATCTAGTTCCACAACTGAGCGTTACCATGGGGAACCACACAGTGACTAATGACTTCTTTGTAGTGGACTTGGATGACATGGAGGTCATACAATCTAGTGGATGGAGACTCTCGATGAGTATACATAGAGTTTCAAGAGGATGGAATTCTCCTTCGAAGTGGATGGAAAAAAGGTAGTTATAAGGGGGATGTCAAATGGCGGTCCAAGGGAGATCTCAGCTCGATGGATGGAGGCCATTTTCAAACATGATGATGTGATTCGGGTGGCACATTGCATGGTCTCGACGGGACCTTTGAAGAAGCAACCGACGTACTACCTTGATGAGGAGCTTTAGGTGGTGTTGGACAAACACAGTTTGGTCTTCCCTAACATTTCACTTGGCATCCCTCCCCGCTGAGGCTTTGAGCATACCATTGATTTAGAAAGGAGCCAAGGCGGTCATCACCACCCCCTACCATCATCCTAAAAGATTTAAGGATGAGATTGAGAAGACAATCCAAGAGCTTTTGGACAAGGGATGGATCAGGCCCAACTCTAGCCCTTTTGCATCTTCGGTGGTATTAGTGAAGAAGAAAGATGGAACCCTCCGGATGTGTGTGGATTACCGTGCGCTGAATAAGAAGACTATCAAGAACAGGTATCCTATTCCCAAGATTGATGAGTTGTTGGATGAGTTACATGATGCAGTCTACTTTTCCAAAATAGACCTCCGATTTGGGTATCACTAGATTTGCATGAGAGAGCGGGGTGTGGAGAAAACAACTTTCTGCTGCCATTATGGACATTATGAGTTTTTGGTCATGCCATTTGGATTGACCAATGCCCCAGCCACGTTCCAGTCCTGCATGAACCACATCTTCAACAAGCAGCTACGCAAGTTTCTGTTGGTATTCTTCGATGACATCCTTATTTACAGTAAGACATGGGAAGAACATCTAAGGCATTTATATGAAGTACTGGGAATTATGGAATCACAGTCGTTCACCAAAAGATCAAAATGTGAGTTTGGGATGACAGAAATATTATATTTGGGGCACATCGTCAGCGGGCAAGGAGTTTAAGTGCATCAGGAGAAGATTCAAGCCATCTTGGATTGCCCCCCTCCCAAAATACTCTCAGATCTGTGCGGATTCTTGGGGTTGTGCAGTTACTACAGGAGGTTTATGAAGGGGTTCTCTTAGCTCAGTGCACCATTGACAGACTTGAGGAAGAAAGGATCCTTCCAGTGGAATGAGAAAGCACAATGCACTTTTGACAAATTGGAGTCTATGAGTTCCTATCTTGTTCTCACATTGCCAGACTTCACTTGACCCTTCATCCTTGCGACACATCAGGAGAATGCATCGGGGCCGTGCTGATGCAGGACCGCCACCCTATTGCGTTCGAGAGTCGGAAGCTCTTGGGAGCTGAATGGTTGTATTCCATCTATGACAAAGAAATGATTGCCATCATGCATGCACTCACGAAGTTTAGGCAGTACCTCGTTGGAGCCAAGTTCACCGTCTGAACCGACCACAACAGCTTGAGGTACTTCTTGGAGCAGAGGGAGGTGAACGAACAACAACAGAAGCGGGTAACAAAATCCAAGCATTTGATTTTGATATTGAATATGTGAAGGGAAAAAATAATGTTGTGGCAGACACATTATCCAAAAGCCTTCCATATGCCCTCTGTCTCAGATTTTGGCAGATTAGAAGGCACAGCTGTTGGTCGAATACTCCAAGAACTCATTTGCATGCCAACTGATAGATGGTGAAGTCCAAGATGATAGGTACACGATAGTTGATGACATCATCTACTAGAAGGACAAAATTTATTTGGTACCCGAGTCCAAGATGAAAGAGAGAATTTTAAAAGAGATGCATGACTCACCTCTGATAGGGCATCTGGGGTACTTGAAGACCTACAGACAAATCAAGGAGAGGTTTTTGTGGAAGGGTCTCAAGAATGATGTCCTACAGTATGTTCGGGAATGTGCCACATGCCAGCAGAACAAGTCCGAGCACACCCTACCTCTAGGATTGCTTCAACCATTGCCAATTCCAGAACAGAAGTGGGATAACATCTCGATGGTTTTCATTATAGGGCTTCTAAAGGTGCAAGAGAAGGACTGTATCTTCGTCATGGTTGACAGATTGACCAAATATGCTCACTTCTTCGCTATTTCCACTGAGTATCAGGCAACACAAGTGGCAGAGCTATTCTTCCATGAAGTATTCTGCCTACATGGTCTCCCCTGAAACATAGTAAGCGACAGAGATAGCCGCTTCCTTAGCATTTTTTGGACATAATTGTTTCGGCTCGTGGGAACAAAATTTTCACCCAGCACTAGCTATCACCCACAGACAGATGGACAGACATAAATTGTGAATAAGTGGTTGGAGGGGTATCTCAAAAGCTACGTTTCGGCACAACAAAGGGCATGGATTAAGTGGTTGCACTTGGGTGAACATTGCTACAATACCACATACCACATGTCGATTGGGATGGCACCATTCAAAGCATTATATGGTTATGAACCTCCATCATTTGTTGATATGGCATTGGGTGATAGTCGCATGCCGAAGGCCAAGGAATGACTATAGGAGGGATTAGACATTTTAAGATCTCTCAAGGAAAATCTTCAGAGGGCCTAGAACCAGCAAAAGATGTATGTTGATAGGCACCGAGTTGAGAGAATTTTTGAGGTTGGTGACATGGTATACCTTCGGCTTTAGCCATACAAGCAATCCTTTCTGAAGATATGTGGTAAGGAGAAGTTGAGACCGTGTTTCTACGGTCCATACAGGGTGGCTCAGAGAGTAGGCAAAGTTGCCTACGAATTGGAGCTTCCCAAAGGGAGTCAGATTCATAATGTCTTTCATGTGTCGTGTCTAAAGAAGGCCGTCGGTTGTGTCACGGTGTCGAATGAATTACCTCCCATTGATGAAGAAAGGAAACTAATCCTTGAGCTGGTCGAGATCATCGACGTCCGAGAGAAGTTGAGGTCACACATCGTCAAGGAGTTTCTGGTCAAATGGAAAGATCTTTCGAACAAGGATGCTAGCTGGGAAGGCGAGCAAATTGTGGTGCACCCATGTCTAAATTGCTTGAGGGCAAGCAATTTTTTGGAAGGGAGGACTATGATGTCCCCGCCGTCATTAAATAAATTAATAATAATATTGTATGTTTGGCCGGACAATTAATTTAATTTATTTTTTGGTCTGTAGGTGTTGTCGTGTCGGCTTTATTTGTAAACGCTTGGGAAGTTTCTCCAAAGGGGCATTTATGATCGACTGTAGGTAGTTATTTGGCATGTGTCTTGAATTATTTTTATTGTACTGTGAATTCTAGTTGGATTTCTTCGCCATTTCAGAAGTGAAAGACCTTCCCTACTTGGCTAGTGCAATTTCGGTGGGCTTCAACCCTCGACCTACTCTGCTTGTTTCTTTGCTCCGGATCTGGCAAATCCGAAGTGCTATCATTATAAATATTATTTCCTTCTGCAAATACTTGTTCCATATTTGTGCTTCATTCCTCTATGCATTTATCTTAATACTTGCAATCCGTTGGCATGCCACATAACACTAGTAGACTCAGTGCCTCGTGGAAGTGAAGATACTGAATTCGTACGATACCCAGACAAGACAAGATTAACCGTATGGACAATGCTATACCATACGGATTGCTGTATACACCGTATGACCTGTTGCATATACCATACTGTTGGCATTCTGCTTAGTTGTCATCATTGGCAAACATCAAACACATTGGTCCTGAAGTTTAAGCAACAATTGTGAACTGGTAGTTGTCCCAGTCGACAACCATCAGACTTACTAGGCAACTAGTGTACCTACACCGGTCACAATTATACCGGTCTTGTCCTACCGGTCTAGTAGAACACCATAGGAGGCAGATGACTCAATTGGTAGCACACTAGTTTGCTTTCAAAGTAGCAGATCTACCAGTCGGTACTTTATAATCTGATCCGATTTTTGCGGAGTGTTTTGAGAAGAACTGGAGTTTTTTTACGATCATTTCAAGGTGAATTGAAGATCATTATGCGAGTTCTTTGGCTTGATCAAGAGTTCTGCATGTGAGACTTTTAGATCGCTTTCCAGAATAACAACGTTTGGATGAGTTACAGCTTGGCGCCACCGTCTGGTGTGGTAATGAGAAGATTCTTATATATACGGGTCATTGTGCATTAGAAGAGTTGTTGAAAATCAGGAGAGTAGAGAGAGAGGAGAGCAAAAGAGCCGAGTCTTCTGAGAAGGGATACAGTCACCAAGAGTGAAAGAGAGAGATTGAACAACCAAGCAGAGCAAGAAGACATGTATGATGATTAAGTGTCTAAAGAGGATCATTTCTTTATTTTTGTGAAGCACATATAAATCCCTTTATCAGGGTGAACCCTAATAGGTTCTATTGTAAAAATCCCTTCATCGGGTGACATCTTAATTGATGTTCTTAAGTCCTCTGGCGAGGCGACTCCTTACAGGGTCAAGATCTTAACCGGTCCATACTAAATCCCTTGACAGGGTAGCCTTTAACCGGGCAGCTTTATTACTACATTAGTGAAGTTTGTGGGTTTTGTCCCACCATGGTTTTCTCCTTCTAACCGAGGGTTTCCACATATATATCCCACGTTAGCTTGTGTTTGTATTTTTTGCTCATGTTATTTAAGCATTCATTATATTTTCAGTAGTAACAAACTAAGAAACAGAAAAAAGAGATATTAAATTGAATTCACTGATTCACCCCCCTCTCAGTAACTGGTTAGGATTAACACGTACGAACATCTCTTTCCACACCGTACGACATTAACTTCTCACTTCACTGTACACCTTGTCAACATTGTACGCCACTCCCTTGACCGTACGCCATTTCTCCTCCAGTCATTGTACGACCTCTTCACACACCATACATCATCATCATTGACCGTACAAGCATTCTTCTAGACCGTACGAACCTGCCCTCTTAGATGTTGACAGGGAAATTGGTCAATGCCAACTAATAGTGGAAGGTCACAGAGGTTTGGGAACATTACATACACCCATGTGCGCTTGGAGAAGTCATCAATAAAGATGAGCATATACCTTGCCCCTGAAAATGAAGGAGATGGAAATGACATGAGGTCACTATGTACCAACTCAAGAGGTGTGGAAGCATGTGTGACCACACCAAGGAAAGGGATCCCTGTGATGCTTGCCAAGCACACATCCTTGACAAATGCCATTTGAACAAGAGATCTTAGGGAGACCAATCACCAAGTTTTGTGTGCTCATTTGCTAGAGATATCTGTAATTCAAGTGTCCAAACCCCTTACACCAATGCTTGCTCATAGAATCTACATGAGCAATAAAGGATGAGCCTGATGAAGACTCAAATCCATTATACTTGTACAATCGAGCCGCATGATCAGTTGTGCCTATAGCAACTAACTTCGCAGGATCCTGCAACTCTTGAATGGAGACATCATTGGGAGAGAACTCAACAAGTCTTCCATCACCATGATGACAGATCTAATAAATGGATAGCAGATTTTGAGAAATGTTAGGAACAAGGAGAACATCATCAACGCAACCATCCTGCATTTGAATTGAGCATGTCCCTAGAATTGGAATCTGTGCAAAGTTCCCAACAACAATATGAGAAGTGCTATTGGATGAGATAGAATCAAGAAGATCCTTAGCACGAGTCATATGGTGCGAAGCATTTGAATCAAGAGTCCAACTATCTTTGGTAAGAGATAAAATCCTTGCTAAAAGAGCTTTCCCTTTTCCCAAGGAAGAAGACTTAGGCATGGCAATATTATGCTTCCTCATAGCTTCCTCCAATGCTGCTAGTCTCACAAAGCAATGTGCTTCATTATGTCCAGATTTGCCATAGAATGAATAGTTGTCCTTCTTGAACATATAAGATGACTCTTCTAAATTAAGAGGATGATTAGCTTTCTGATCGTTCTTTGCCTTAGGCTTGGAGGGAGGCTCACCACCTATAGACAAATTTGTCTTGGGCTTCTTATTCTTACTCTTGCATCTGAAAGATTGCCATCAAAGCATGACTCTTGGAAGAGCATCCAACTCAATCAACTTGGCTAGCTCCCTAGTTAGGTGTAATGTCCCCAGTTTTGTGACCTTCAACTTTCAGAGAATTAGCCTATTTCCCGATCCTTGTAGGCTAGTATGGTGGATTAGAGGGTCTAGTTTGAGAGTTTTTGAGCTCTTTAGGTGGCCATTGTGAGTGTTTACCTCACCAGATCCTTCATTTGTTTTGAGGCATCGATATTCAGAGGTTTTTGGTTCCGTTTGGAGGGACTTGCTATTTATAGTAAGTCAATGGGTGATAGAGATGGACTGTTACTATTTTTAGTAAGGCACCTTGGTTAGCAGTGAGTGCAGTGGACTACCTTCTGGTGAAGTCAGAATTGATTTGCGATGATTAATAGAGTTATAATATTATAATTATTATTAAAGTTATACTTTAATAATAATTAATTATTAAGTGCATATCATTAATTGAATTATGAAGTGACTATAATAAAGTTATAATATAAAGTCACTTTAAGTTATAACAGCTTGTTTGAGAAGCTACTTCATAAGGAGTTAAAAGTAAAGAATGTTTTATCCCACATTGCTAAAAGAACAAGCATTCACCAACTAGAAAGCTATATAAGCAAGACCATCCTTTCATTTGAGACACGTTATGAGAATATATCTTTATGCTATTTCTCCATTGTTGCTGGAAATCAGTGACTAGTTTTTCAAGGACAAAATCCTTGGGAACAAGAAGGATTGGACGAAACCCCAGTCTTCATTGTGAGGTGATCTTACTTTTTGAGATTACCATTGAGCTTCATAGTGAAAGGAGATAATGTTCATGGCAGATTGTTGAATCAGTTTTGGTGATTGAGAGACCAGCTTTAGATATTTTGCCCTATATGTCCTTGAATGTCTTTCCCAGCTATACATTCAACCGATTGTTACTGTTTTTGGTATTGTGAGAGTTTATTAAGAAGGACGTTTTAGTCCCAGGCAGATCGACCTTCATTGGACAGAGTTGCAGGGAGCTGGGCATGAGTTGTTTTTGATTAATATATTTCAGTTTGGACATCTACAACAGTCATCCGCTCAAACAAAGCTGAGAATTAGTCACTGGTATTACACAGGGACTGGTAAAGTGTGGGCTGATAACAGAGATAAAACAAATTCTGGGCAGGTGTTTCTCTAATACAAGTTGTTTAGGCAGTGACAATCAGCAAGCTGTTATTCCTAACCGGTTACTGGGGGGGGGTGAATCAGTAAATACTATTTCTATTACAATTCAACACTTGTTTAATTATTCTTCCAAGATAAGTAGAATGTAAACAATCATTCACAAACATAAATAGAAATACACAGATCAACACATGATGTATACGTGGAAACCCTCGGTTAGAAGGAAAAAACCATGGTGAGACAAAGCTCACATTTTCACTTCTGCAGAAATAAAGACGCCCTGTTAGGAGCTTACAAAACACTTGTGAAGGTGCTACCCGGTTAAGGGATTTGATAGAAGATTGGTTAAGATCTTAACTCTGTTAGGAGTTGCCTGGTTAGAGGACTTTCAACATCAACAAAGATGTTACCCGGTTAAAGGATTTTTACAAAAGAACCGATTAGGGTTCACCCTGATAAATGGATTTCAATATGCTTTCACACTTTATAAAAGCAATGATCTCAATTGACATTGATTGTTTGATTAGATCATACCTGTTGATCTCTTCCCTAGTTTGCCTGGCTGTTGAATCTTTTCTACCTCTTTGCCTTTCACCTCTGGTGACTGTAATCTCTCTCTTTTTTGCTCTCTTTATTCAGCAACTCTCAACAACCTTCTTTCTTGCGTCCTATGATCTTGAAAACATTCGTAGTAAATAAAGCTAACTCCTGTTAAAAATCTAACTCCACTTCTGAGCGGTGGATGCTCTGCATATTCCGGTTTTAACTCAAACTGCTCCATAGAATTCGACTGGTACAATGTACTTTGTTCGGTCTACCGGTGTGTTACCTCTGTCTAGTCTACCGGTGCATACACTTTGTTCCAAGTCTACCGGTGCATATACTCTTAAGATAAGTGAATTACCGGTGAGTCTTTATCGGTGGGAATGGTGTTTGCAACTATCTTATCTAATGATAACTTATATTGCTAACACAAGCGTGGTCTGAACCATTTCTATTTGTTTGTTCACACACTTAAGAGTTGCTGCATTGAGGTACATTAACTCTGGAAGCTTATATTGATTGCAATCTGTAGAAAGTCTACTGTATGTTTGTTGAAAATATCACAATATTATATAAAGCCTCTAAGTTTACTTTGCATGCCAATTGTATGACAAAATGTCCAATTAAGACTGATGCATTTTCAGAATAGTTGATCTGTCATATGTTGAATTTTATGCCATTAATTGTAAAGGGAATAAAGCTCGGTTTGTATGTGCTAAATGTTTGATCTATTTCTTGAGCATTATAGACGATATTTCATTTTGCTACAATAGCTTAAGTGTTTGTCAAAATATCCTTGCAAGAAGTTTGTATTTGGTTTATAGTCTTGGCACAATCCTAGACAGGGATATTATAGTGGTATCAAAGCGATTTCTTGCCATCTTGTTGGGGGTGGAAATCATTGAGCTCAAACATTTGATTTTGAATGACTAGCGCTCATAAGTTTTTTAGTTATGGGTTACTATAGTAGCTTAGGAAAATCCAAAGAAGAGATTGACCACGATGCCATCAAGATAAGGGAAAGATGTGAATAAGAAGCTCTTCGATTCTTTGAGGGCTATCAGAGTTTGCTTGATAAATTTAAAGGACAATACTCTTTTCATGATTATTTGAACTTGTTTGTCACTTGGAGGCCTGAAGAGATTGTGTTGTTAAAGTATATTCGGAGGGTGTATAAGGAGACAATTTCATCTAAAGGGAAAACTTTCAGTCATGGGCACAATGTGAGTAGGTATGGTAGAGCTACTAAATCAGATTATGAAGGTGGTTCTACTTCCAAATTCAATGATCTAGTTACAGGAACTCCTATGATGAGAAAGAATGAAATGAGAAGACGGGGTCTATGCTTCACTTGCAAATGTTTTTGGGAGCCTAATTACCAATGCATAGATAATGAGGCAAAGGAGTTGGAGGAAGGCCTCAGATGCATGGAAGAGGAAGCCATGAAGGATGCAGATTTGAAGATGCACATGTTGCATGAGGATGATGGGATTCATGAGTCACATCATTTGGAAGGTCAAAAAGGATCCCATGATGAAGCCATTGAGATTGAGACGTATACACATGTTGATTTACATTATAGCCAACCTATTGAGCTTAATCATGATGTAGACGTGTTAGTAAAAAGAATAAAACTGTAGTTTTACAAAGAAACAAAAAGAAATTAATGCATTTAGAAAACATGTGCCCATAATTGAAACATTACGCATGTCATATGATCTCCAAACACTCAATATTTGAAATTTCATCATTGTTTGAAACTTTAAAATGTATAAAAACAGCCTAAATTTATAATATTTACAAAATCACATCACATATACTGATATGTCCAAATGTGAAAATAAGCAAATTAAAGATTACATCTTCCTCTTCCCTCTCCTAATATAACTCAATTTTTTAGTCCTCAAACTAGTAGGTGCTGAGGTATCTAAATGAGGAGTTGATTCTTCTTCTTTAAGATCAAAGTCCTCGTCTTCGTCATCCTCCATTTCATCGAAATCATCCAATGTTGTTTCTTCTGCTTCCTCTACTGCTCCTCTCTCTAATTCATGAAAGATCTTCAATAAGGATTGTTCACTGATGGTCCAATCACCATATGGATCAATTTCATCTATGTCAATGGCCTCCTGTGAAACACCCTCCACGTTTCTAGTGTGAAGGTGAAGGTTGTACCAAACGAAGACAAGATCATTGAGTCACTTCTCGGTCAACCTATTTCTTTTCTTCGTGTGAATGTTCTCAAATAAACTCCAATTTTGTTCACACCCAAAAGCACTACATGACTGAGAGAAAATACAGATGGCTGTCTTTTGAAGATTAGACGTGCCAGGACCATAATTTTCCCACCATAAATCTATAAAAAATATTTAGAAATATTAGAAATTTTGAATTGAGTAAAAAATTTAACAATCATTATCATGTTTCTAATTTTTTCTCTTCGTATTGAACTAAATCTTTTACCTGGTTTTTCTCTTGCTTATTGCTTGTTGTGAAGAGAAGAGTCTCCCCTCTGCACCCTTGTAGATATTGAACAATGAACATTTCCGAATTCATAAATAAGATAGTCGAACTTGTTACTCAACAATGAACATTTCCAAATTTATAAATATGATATAGAAAATGTCAAATCTCACCTCCAACTCATCAAGAACCTTGCCTCTCAAGTCACAGTCAAGTGCCATCTTATCAATGCATGCAACAACACCTACCATGACCTCCCCATAATAGAATTGCGGGTTCAAGAAGTAGGCCAAGTCATGTATCGGTTGGTGGAGTTGGTTTGTCTACCTATCATCAATGATTTAGCAAATTCATAAACAATGAAAATTTCCAAATTCATAAATAAGATATAGAAAATGTCAAATCTCACCTCCAACTCATCAAGAATGATGCAGTGCAAAGCGGAGAATCCTAGAGTGGATAGTCCAAACCTACACTAGCAACAACAATACAATGGAAACACAACAAGAGAATACTCCAATAGAATTTTCATTCAACATGCCCGGCTGTAAGGCCTTCCGGGTTACGGCCAAATACAAACAATTACAACAGTAATTAGGCAATCTTTCAGCTAGTCCAGCTCTGTGACACATCAGCAACTGGTAGAAACACTAAGGTAGATCTAAACTTGAGCTCGCAAGTCACCAAGCAATCTCCTTGTCTCCAAGCATGCAAACCACTTTGCTATTACAAATGTCAGACAAATAATCTGATTTGCAAGATCTCGCAGGATCCAAGTACTATCCTTCCCAAATCCCTGTCTCTAACGACTATCCAAACCTTAAATACATTTCTTCAACCACAAGTCGGCTGGAAGAAATAATTAACTCCTAAGCCCAAGTCGTCTCCTAAACAAACAAATATTAAATGCAATACAAGTCGGCTCTCAAATAGCCTTACAAACAATTAATTCTCCATGTCGGCCTCTAGATCTACATAGGAGAATGCAACATAAGCTACCCACATTAAATACATCAGGTCAGCCCACCAAATCTCCAAGAACTCCAGTCAGTAAACCAAACTACCGATCGCTAGTAAAAACAATTGAGCAAGCTAGGCATCATCGAGCAAGCACGTGGACCGAGCACCACAAGCATTGCCAAGCACAAGTTCTGCCAAGCACCAGAAGTTTACCGAGTTCCCTTCAGTGTCCAAGCTCTTCAATGACCGAGTCCCTCGGTCAAAGCTGCAACCGAGTAACACAAAAACACTCCAACATACAGGATTGCCAACTACCCTAGGATGCTTCTGCATCAAAGAACCTTGTCTCTCAAGTCACAGTCAAGTGCCATCTTATCAATGCATGCAACAACACCTACCATGACCTCCCCATAATAGAATTTTAGGTTCAAGAAGTAGGCCAAGTCATGTATCGGTTGGTGGAGTTGGTTTGTCTACCTATGATCAATGATGCGCCAAAGGATTTCATATTTTCTTGAATTTTCACCACAGTAATGTGAAATGGCCTCTTTGGTCCTATCCATGACTCATAAATGAAACCCATTGGCATGCCCTCTCTATCAACCAGTTCAATCACCTAAAAAATTGAAAACAAATTTTAAATCATTACAAAATTAACCCCTCAAAAAAAAAACCAGCAAATAGACTATCTTTTATAAAGTTTATATTTGTGTTTGTTACTTACCTTGATCAACTCCTCTCCACTTTTGCTGAACCCATCATAAAAAACAATACTTACTATCTTCTCCACCTCAACTCTTTTGGAGAATGCAGACTCCAACCAAGCATCAAACACAAACATTTTCTTAAGATGAGGAATGGCACCAAGAATGCTTTGCAATGTGAGGAAATGGCTAGCAAATCGTGTCACTCCTGGTCGCACAAGGTCCTTGCCATTTTTGTGTTCTCAGCAAAGAGAGGACCCAAGCATGGTTGTAGTTGAATTTGGTGATACTTTTAGCATCTTCAACCACTCTTTTCACCCATCCAATCTTCCCAATGTCTTCTAACAACAAATCCAAGTAGTGTGCAACACAAAGACTCCATGTAATTGTGGGTTGCCTCTACATATGCAATTGCGTTGTCTATGATAATTTTGACAACATTCTTAACTCCAACTTCTTGGATCACCCCATCTAATAAATTGCACAAAGTCTCAACATTTTTGATTTCATGTGAGGCATCAATAGACTTGAAGAAATACCATTGCACCATTAGAAGCCACCGAGAAGTTGAGAGTCATATTTTGTCCATCTATCCATCCATCCATCCATCGCATAAGATGTTGCATCGTTTTCTCCACATTTCTTTTCTGATTATCAACAACAACCTGTGTATTTTTCATGGATTGCTCTAGCAATGGCCCATTGAAGTCTTTAGTAGTTGGGGTTTTAAACCCCTTGCCTGCAACTATAAATGTAGTAACCAAACCTTCCCAATGTGGGCTGCTCGCTGCATTAAAAGGTAAATTGTTGTAGTACTAAAAATTTGTTGCTGCTATCCTTGCTTGCTTATGTTTTTTTCTATTCCATTTGGTGCCTTCAAGTGAAGGTTGTGCTCCTAGAACATTGCATGGAACAAAACAATTGGGTCTGATGTAAGAGGAGTCCAAGTCTCAATAGCCTCAACTTCATTGTCAGCAATAGATGAATTTAATTGATGGGTGCTTGGACTTCTACAAGTGCAACCAAGGGGAGCCGGAATGAACACATTCGGATTCAGTGCAGCTGCTAAAGCTTCTTTTGTTTTCTCTTTTTCTTCTTTTTGCATTTCATACTCAGCAAGAAGGGCTTTCATGTGTCTAATAATCTGGTGATATTTTGCAAGGTGGTATTTAAATTTGTTGACTCCTCATGTCATCCATTTGCCTCATTTGTACAAGTCACCTCTTCCTTTTTTATTTCCCGGTATCCCATACTTCCATGATTCATCTTTTTTTTCTTCCTGATTTTGCTTTTGGGGCTGCCCTTGGAGTTGAACTTGACATTGCTGTTTTAACATGAAAAAAAATAATTAGTAGGGTTTTGTGGAAAATCAATAAAAATTTGATATAATGAATTGTTTGAATTTTTTTATATTCAAAACAAGATAAAAATACAAAATAAGTTAGGAAGGGAAATTAATTTTTTTTTGCCAGCATATCCCCTTGTTTTTCAAGATTTTTTTTAATTTATAATAAATAGAAATGAAAAAAGAAAAAGAAAAATCCTTTACCTAGATCTCTTTTGGCACTTCGATGTTGTTTCCTGATCTTCTTCAAACCCTACATACCTGTTTAGAGCAATCAAAAATAAGGAATGTGAAGAAAATTGAAAAAAAATCAACTTTTAAGCATGAATGGGTGTTTTATGTTCGCGTCAAGAGTTCTTGCAAAAGACTCAGGAGTCCCATCAAAAAACTCGAGCGAGTCTTGAGATAAAATTGGGATTTTGTTGCACATACTCTCATGGACTCGACTGTCACGAGTCGACTTGGCTCGCTTATGGACTCAGGAGTTTTTCAGAGTCTGGGTTGTTCGAGTTTTCTATCTATGGCTTATATCTTCCCATCTAAGAAACTATCTTATGGCAATGTATATCTTGGTAGTTATGGCAAGAGTTATGATGATGAGGACTTCCAAAGTGTCATTTAGGCCAAGTTGGTCAGTAGGACCTATCAAAGTGCTTAGGAAAATACATCATGCCTATATCCTCTCTGCAAAGTGTGGTCTTGGAGTTGCCTGACTATGCATGACACATTTTTGCTTTAATTTTGAATTATGTTTATTTAGAATTTTACATGGCATTTCCACTTTTTTAAATATTAATGAATTTCTTGTTTGATTAGCCTAGAAAGCTGTACCATTTATTTTGTTCTACATGTGGTAATAAACATTTATGGGTTCTTCATCTGCCATCTGTAGTTGTTTTGCTGGTTAAGTAATTATTAATAGGTTTTTACTTTTTAGTGTTGTGGGTCCTGGAAAGGGTTACAAAATGAAGAAATTACCATCAAGAAGTTTAGCAGATTCTTTTTTTTGTTCTCTCTCTCTCTCTCTCTGTAGTCACAGCACAAAAACATGCACTGTTTAATTTTAAGGCTTTGCAATTCCTTGCAGCAAATATTCGGCATTACTAGTAGGCAAAAGCATTTGTTTACTCCACACTTTGTGCTAGACAAATTTAATATAGTAAAAGAAAAGAACGTTACATATGCAACTCATTCAATGCTGTTATTAAATTCTGTAACTTATATTTATGCGGTTTTGAATCTTCAGATTCTTAAATCTGGAGATTTTCACTTGGAAAGCAAGCTCAGAAACTCCGGAGATCTTCAAAAAAGCTATGTATGTTCAGATTTAATGCATTTTAAGATGAAAACTCCAGGACCATGTCAAACTGGAAGCGTTTTTGATACTGAAACCATTGTAAATTTTCTCCCAACGGGATTGTTTAGTCTTAACTTCATATCAATCTTATTGATTATTCTGCTATCAGTATTCAGTGGTTTGATCATTGGAAGAAGTTATTAGAAATTTAGATGTATGATAGTTAGCAGATCAGGAATGTAAAAAACGGTATGCACTAGAGTGAGTTATGGTATCCGACAATTGGACTTTGAATTGTTCCTTGTTCCTTGCAATTGTTGTTCACGTTTTCCTCAAAGAATAGCCAATGTGAGTGAACTGTTGCTAACCTGATAATGTCATACCAGATTATTCATTGTTACTTTGGAATAGAACTATCTCTTTCTTTCTCTTCTTTTGTGCAAAAACACTCTTCCATGACTATCTATACAGTTGAGTTGTTCCTTGAGCACCACTTTCCAGGACCTGTATTTGGTTGGTCTTTGATTCTTGTGAAGATAAAGGAATTGAAAAATTTAATTTTCTAAATGTTATATCATATATGTTTTATTCTCCTTATATGCACCGAAAATCTTAAATAATGCCAAACAAGATTGCTCTTTATATGGTTATACCTTCATCAGTTTGCTAGATCATTTTAGCTACAATTTTTAGCAGTTATAACATTAATTAAACTCATCAGATTTCCACAGTCCAAGTTTATTGTAAGTGATTTCTGCATTTAACTGTGTAGAAGTTTTTGCATCTTTGATCACATTCTGTGATCCATCATCAAGATGAAAAAGAGCAACTGTAGGAGAAATATATAACTTTATCAAACTTAATCTAGTTTATACATACATAAATATTTGGTGATTCGATTGTAATGTACTTACTGCTTTCCTGGTTAATTTCAATACAAACAATTATTGCCATCCCTAATCCAGTAAAGGATCTTGAATCCTTTCCATGTTCTTGCTTCCTTGGAATTTAATGAGACATTGAAGGCTAACTGACCTTATCATAGGCATTAGCGATCCCCAATTTTATGCAAAGAGATTTCCTTGGTATCTTCAGTTTGGAATGCAAAGATTCAAGAGACATTACAGTGATATTAAGTGGATGTGTGGAATATTGAAGGCTAACTTAATTTTTTTTATAAATATATCTCTAGGAAGTTGGCACATTCAAAGCTTCAACATGGATTTTAGTTTGTTCCAAGAGATATCCCAAAGATGTAGCATTGGGGTTGGCACCTCTATTGTTTTGGAGATTCAACATATATGAGATCCATGCTAAGATTGATCAATGCTATTTTTAAATTCCTACCCAAGGTCTATATTTAGGTGGGAATTTTTTTTTTGAAATCCCAAATTCATGAGATTAAATTCTTATGGCAGAGTGATCAGCAATGTTGATGGATGCATCGATATCACATGAAACTGGTATTATTTGTATTTAGTTGTAATAATAATGAATTTGTTTTGTAATGCATATTTTAGAAATGGATGCACATATATAAGGACTGATAATTATCCTCACCAAGCCTAAAGGAAATCATACTATTAAACTATGAACAACCTAAACAGTAATTGTTTAGGACTATTAATTGTTGAGACCCTGTAAACTTTCCCCTTTACTACTAATATTAAAAAAGGTATCTTTTCCCCCATATTTTGCCTATTTGATGAATGTGAGGGTGATTGTGTTATGCTTGTAACTGTTGTGTTTAGTTTCCATCTCATTGTTGTTCTTTAAGTTATAATGTGACCCTTTATATTAATGAATGTTTTTTCCTGTTTTTACTCTAGAGACAGAATGTAACATATTGCATTTCTTGGGTGAACGTGATGCAGGAGCATCCAGGGTGTAAGAGCCATCTTGCATCTCCCAAAAATATTGTCTAGTTTTTCAATAAGGGCTATTTTGGGCAGGGTTACTATTTTTGACAAGTTTACTATTTTTTAGTAAGTTTTTTTGTTTGAGCACGGATTGTTACAATTACTAATTTCAACAACTTAAGGTCATAGTCAGATACACACCAAGCATGCTTCAAACAATTAAGAACCTATGCAAGACATGTGATCTCCTTGTGAATGAAATTCAATATTTGGAAGGGAAGGTTGGAATATTGAAGGAGAAGTTGAGGATCTTTAATGAGATGAAACTTTGGACCATCCCTTCAAAGAATGAAGGGATAAAAGGATTTGATGAGTGGAAGGAAGAGTATGAAGGGATTGTAGATATTGTTGTTTAGAAGATGGGAAATAGGGATTACCTCATTGAACCAATGTACTTCAATACAATAGACAAATTGATCTCAATAGATAGCTTATGCAAATTTTATTTTAGATTTGAGATCAGTTGTGGATAAGAAGTGTAAACAATCTCCATGCAAGGTCAAAGCCATCAAAGAATTTAATTGGCCTACAAGATTTATAGTGCACAGTTGGCATGAAAAGTATTGGCAAGTGGAGGAGGCACACGTCCTTCAATGTAGTTCATCATTGTTTTTCATGCAAGATCTTTTTGCAGTGGAGGAGTTTTTTTAAATTTTTTTAATTTTTATGGTTATGAAAAGATGCCTTCGGGCATATTATAGGATGTAATTATTTTTGGACATGTGTCATCAATCGGAAGCTTGTTTTTGCTCCATGCTTCTATTAAGGGAATGGTTGATTGACAAAGGGATTTGAAATTTTTGGGTTTTGTACTAGGTAGGCAATAGTAAATATAAATTAGTTTGCAAGAAATTTCATGAAGTTATATGTTTAATGGATTGTAGATTGCACATTTAAATGAATTAATGAAAATCTCACCATGTGTTGTCTCTCGCAATTTTCTTTACTAATCGTGTGAATTCTTTTGTTAGGATAGATGAATTCAACTTTATGATTTCCTCATGGATGTGTGATGTATAGTTTAGTTTTCTTTCAAGGATAGAAGTAAAATACTTACTGTGGGTTGCAACAGTTATTTGAGAAGTGTAGTGATTTTTTTGAAGTATGATATGTGTAACTAATTTGAATGTTTGAGTAATGCTTGAATATTCAAGGTTATAAATGCAACTCTAATAATGGTTCATTAAGCATTTGATTAAGTCCCAATTGATTAAGGCACTAGTCATAATCTTGCTAGTTTTAGTAACCATCAAAAAACAAAATATCTTTCATTTTCATGTTCGTAGGACTAAGGTTAGAGTATCGTTTACACTCTCAAGGTGTTGATAATTGCTAAAATATCAGGATAGAGCCAATTATGTGAAATGTTAATATGTATTCTGATTTCCTAAATTGAGAGTAATTTGCTAGTCTGCAATATTCATTTTTATTTGTTTATGTTGCATTAGGTCCACCCACTTGAGTTTAGCAGAGCCCAAAGTGAAGGAGATAAACCTTATTTCTAAGGATTTCTCAAACGGTTGGCCCTTGAACTGGGATAGTTAATTATAGGTGAAGGCTAAACCTTAGGCTTATCCCAAGCATCAGTTGGAAACACCAACAAATTGGTGACCCCAATGGGGAACAATGTTCGAATTTGTATGTGAAATTTGTGTAGATTTTTGTTAAGGTGTTCTTTCAAATTTGTTCATCTTTTGTAATTTGTAGCCAATAGTCTCATTTGGGTAAAGGTTTTTAAAATTTTGAGTGATTTCATTAGAGAAACTGTGAGTTCCTTGTGAGGTCATTCTGAACTCAAGTTTTATTCCCATAAAAGGGTGGTGACTCTGAAGGTTCTAATCCAATTTGAAATCCAGTTGGGTGATGAAGTCTTGACACACAAGTTTACACCAGTTGGTGCAGGAAAAGGAGAATCTCAATATTCTCTTGAAGACTCAGAAAGAAACATGTACAAGAGAAGGTCGTTGTAGTAGGGGCATCCTAAACAAGCTCCAAATGATGATGGTCAGTGCTGGTAATAGAGGAATAATAGAAGTAAGTCATCTTCATTTTCTAATGTTCTTTCTTCTATTGCATTGAATAAAGTTACTTCAAATTTTGAACAATCAGTTTTTACTCCTTCGATGATGGTTCATAAGACCTCTTCCTCTAGTGATTCGTCCCTGAGCTTGTAAATACTATTCTGAAATCCCTAAGAGATTTGGGTATTATTATTGCAATGAGGATGGTGACCAAGTGTATTGTCATGAAAGCGAAGGCTTTAGGGTTACAACTTGTATTGAACCACCAAAGGAGTCATCTAATGACCAAGGTAAGAAATATGAGAAGGTCAAGGAATTTAATAGTAGGCTTGATCAGATGGCAAAGGAATTTCAAGTTGAGTTAGATGAGGAAATTTGTAAAGAACAACTAGGGAAAGAGAAGGAAGCTAAGTCAAAATGGGAGCAAGAAAACTTGTTTGGTAGGTTATTAATAAATACAATTGTAGAAAACGTGGGATGTGAAATCCCTAAAACAAATGGTATTTCATCTGTAGACAAAGGGAAAGCCATTGTCACAGAAGCTAATGTAACGTCTACTTCAAAAATGAAGACGAGAATTCACTGATGAGGAACTTAGGGAGGAAGTTGAAGAATTAGAAGTGAAATATACTAGGCAAGAAATGCTAGTAATGAGGGTTGATTTTCTTAAGAGGATGCAAGACTTAAGTACTTTAACAAAACAATATGGTAAGTTTTCTCAGACACAATAACTTTAACTCTGACCCACAAAATAGCACTATGCCTATTGTGATTGATTTGTTGACTGGTCAAGATAGTGTGAATTATGTGACAACATCAAGTGTTGATGTAAATGTGTCAGCCCCTACTTTATGAGTACCCTTGAGAGTGCCTATTGTTTTTGCACCCCAAATTCCTTTTCCACCAAGGCCACAACCAAAAATCCCCAACAAGACCAATTGTATCAATAGATGTTACAACAAACAACAATAGTGCTATTAGTAATTACAACAGTTTCTGAATTTGTAAGCTCAATAGAAAAATCCTTCAACAAATCCCTAGAACCAAAATGTCCTTGTAGTCCCACCACCAGTAGCCCCTCAAATTGCCACCCCACCACCTAATGTAGCTAATTTCTAAATGCCCAAGTTCCTCCACATCAAAGGGTAAATCCATTTGCAAGGCTGCAAATCCATATGGATAGATATAGGCAATTGGATTTCACAGGTATTCAGAGTTACCCTAACCCAATGAATAACAACATTAGATTTGAATTGCCAAAGTTTTCAAGAAATGGTGGCTTGCTTGGTGAAGACCATGTAAAAATATTCTTGAATGTCATGGATAATTATGAGGATGAACATGAAGATGTCCTGATGAAGTTGTTTATGTAATCATTAGTGGATGATGCCAAAGATCTATAAATAAGTCTCCCTCATGCACACATTGGTAGTATGTGTGATTTTCAAAGGGTATTCAGAGAATAATATAGTGACTATAATGACCCTCAGTTCAAGTTGGGAGAGATTACCACTATAAAAAAATCAAAATGAAATGGTAACTGAATTTAATACAAGGTTTGTCAAAGTCCTAAACAAAATACCAAAACATTTAAAACGAAATGATTTAATCAGTTTGATCTTTTCAATGAAAGCATCTAATCTTAAGTTTAGATATGAGTTAGGCTCTAGAGAACCTATGACTCTTAGGGATGCCTCCAAAGAAACAATAAGTATTGAAAATAATAGGAAAGCTAAGGTAAAATTGAGAAAAGAGAGGACCCAAAAATTTTACAAGATCCTAAGGGACACCAAAACAAACAACCTAAAGAAGAGGATAAGGTTGACAAGATCATGAATGCAGTGAAGGACCTTAGTCACACAATTTCTAAGAATGAGAAAGGATTATCTAATGATAAGCAAGGGCATCAAAGACAAATGAGGCTGCAAGACATGCCTTATCATACAAATTGGAAGGATGGTAAATCGATTCAAGAAAATTAGAAAGGTTTAACACAAGAGATACCCCAGACCATTTAAAAAAACCAAGTGCTCATGTAGTTGAAAATACCCCATGGTGTGTTGCTTGTAACATGCCCCATTCCCCTCATCAATGTGTTGTTGCTCAATCAATCTTTGAATCTGAAGAAGTACATGAATTGAAATGTTGAAAATGACCAACATGAGCAGACAATTAACATGTTTTCTATTAAATCCTATGATGTTGAAGAATACAACTCATTTGATGATGAAGGAAGTGAATATGATGTTGAAAATTAGAGGGTTAACTGGCAAGTGCAACAACAAGAAGTTTTTTCAGATTCAAAAGGTGAGGTGTGTGCAAGTATAAATGTTTTTTATTAAGGTAAATACAGGTTTTGAAGGGCCCTCGAAACCTTGTACAAAATGGTCAGAAAAGATATTAAAAAAATTCCACTAAATAGAACAGATCAAGACCAAAGCGAGGGTTTTAGAACATGCACCCATAACCTGGATGAAACAATGCATGAAATAGCCTTCATGCAAACCCAAGCTAAAGAGAAATCCAAAACTAGGATTTTCCTTTAGCACCCTTCTGATGGGAACGTCGAAGAGTCATATCAAAAGAAGAGGAGTTCTTAATTTTTTTCTTTAATAGTAATCCAACCCTCTTCAACTCTGGCCACCTTAGCTTACCAATGTAGATGATGGCTACTAGCAGAGGCAACCACAATACCAGTAGACCAAGCAGGAGAAGCAACCATAGAACCACTGGCAGCCACAACCCCTGCAACACCAGAAGAGGCCAAAGGCACAACTACCCCCACCAAACCAGGTGACGAAGCAACCAGAGAGGAACTAACATGAGGACACACATGAACCAAATCTTGACCGATAGGAGTAGGGACTTGTGCAACCACTTGGGAGAAACTTTTTGGTGAAGCAGGCTTCTTCTTCACCAAATAGTGATGAGCCAAAGCACCATTCCACCAAGATGCAACAAATTTCTTTTTACCCAATCCACACTAAGCAACCATATGCCTAATTTTAAAGCGTCTTCTGCATCTGAAGGGAATCCCTTCATAATCCAGGGTTTGAGTCTAGCTTCCTTTGGAGGAGTTGATCACTATCAACAAGAATGTGAGCATAAGTAGGATGAAACATGTCAGAAGAATCACCATCCACCAACAAAAATATCCCAAGGGCATTACCAATCCCCTAAAAAAGTGAGTCAATCCAAAAATGCAGGGGAAGATAAGGAAGACGAACCCAAATAGGAAACATGCTGAAAGAGTCTGAGATAGGGTTAAAATCGATATGCCAAGGCTTAACCATGAGCATAAAATGATCCTTCCAACTGAAGAAATGATCGCACAACTTATTCCTGTCCGAAACATCTTCAAACTTTGCAATAAAATACCCATTAGCCAAGGGAAAGATGTGCACTGTATCCTCGAGGATAGGCTCCTAGTGACAAGAGATCCATTCATGAAGCTTTAGAAGACTAGGCCAAAATCCTCTAAACCTACAAATCAAAGCATGGGAAGAAAAAACAGAGATGTTGTGATCTAAGTCCTCCTCCACATCTTGATCCACCACAATGGAGATAGGATTAGAGACAGGAATAGGCCCACGATCTACCCCCAGCTTCAACAAAGTAGCCTTCCTAGAAGCAGAGGAGGGCACCACAAACACCACACGAGGGCCCTTCACCCCGCCCTCACTCACAGAATCAGAGGTCATCACACCTGAGGCCAACAAAGGGGCAGCTTCCGCACACCTAGTAGAAGCATCTAGATCAAAAGAGGAAAGGGGAGAAACAATGGAAGGAGCCCTGGATGTAGACGCACCCATCACTACCCCCACACAAATAGAAAATGGACCGTAGGAGGGCAGAGACTCCCAACAACCAACAAAGGGGGCTGTGCAAGTATAAATGTTGTACATTCTACTAGTGATGATATTAGGTTGAGAAGGGCAAGTGAAGAAGATATTAGATCTCTCACAATAATTATTGTTAGTCAAGCCAAGAGTAATTACAAATTGAGGAATAAGGTGGTTGGTTCAAACCAAGGTAAGCCTCGTACTTGGTTTGTAAAAGAACTAGTGGTTACTCAAAAGACTATTGAGGTTGCTAATAAAGCTAAAAATAAAGGTAAAACATCAAAAGTACAAAAGGTGCAATTTGATGTGCTAAATAAGGAGTCAAAAGCATGTGTTGGACAAAAGGAACAAAAAGATGGTAGTTTTGTTAAGGTTTCCTTTGATGTGAGAAGGATACGCATGCTAAAAGTGATATGAGTAAAATCAATTCCCAAAATGTGTCAAAGATCCCAACATTTGACATAATTCAGACTCTTTCACAAATCAAGGTTTCAGTTCCCTTATTGGAAATGCTTAAGATAAAAGAACATAGGAATGTTGCATTTTTACTATTCTCAACCGTGTTGACAAAGCCATTTGGTAAACCCAAAGATACAACTAGTACTATTAGAATTGAAGAGATAAAAATTCCTAAGGTGTATGGAGGAAATACAATAACCAAGAATCCATCTCAGGTTCATCCTTTCTATCTTAAACATTGTTTGTTAATAATAGATTAATTAGAAATTGTATGGTGGATTCAAGAACTACAACAAATGTTATGCCATATGGTGTGATGAAAGACTTAGGCATGTGGATAGATACTTCATATGGTAAATTTTATGCAATGGATAATAGGGAGGCCCCTGTCATTAGAACAATGAAGGATGTTGAAGTCAAGCTTGTTGCTTTTCCTAAAGCTTTGTATAAAATGGATATTTTGGTTGTAGAAATTTCACCATAGTATGGGATATTGTTATCAAGACAATGAGGCAACAGTAGTTGGTGGCAATGTGCAATTGGATTTTTCATATGCTATAATCCTAGTAAATTATAAAGAGGTCAAGTTGTTCAAGGAACCAAGGGCATCTACAATTGTTGAGTTAGTTAATCCTAATGAGATCACATGATCTTGTGGCATTTACAGTTGAGCAAGTTGAGCCATTTCTAAGAAGTACAAACCCAATAGTTAGTAAAGTACAAAAGGAACATGATGGAGTATGGAAAATGTTTCTTGATGGTGCATGCTCGAAGGAGGGGTTTGGTGTTGGTATTTTATTTATTTCACCAACTGGTAGGACTTTCAAATATTTATGTTTACTAGCTTTTTAATGTAGAAACAATACTTCTGCATATCAAGTATTGCTCTTGGGTTTACACATTGTTGTCAAACATGGAATTAGAATATTGAATGTTTTGGGAGACTCGAAGCAAGTTGTTTCTCAGATTAAATCAAAATATGTTTCCAAGATAAAAAAACTCAAACAATACAAACAGGCACTATGGGATTTATTAGAGTTCAATACAAATATGTTTTCAATTGATTGGTTGGGAAGGTCAAAGAACATAATGGCAGATTCCCTGACTAATGTTACCTTTGAAATCTGATGATGCTAAATTAGTTGGGATTTCAAAAGTTGAAATACGATCAAGTCCATCAATACTTGATAACATATACAACTGACAAGTGTTTGAATATGATGATGATATCCTCAAATTCATCTAGTGTATAGATTAGTATGAAGCACAAGATATTGATTTCAACGCATTTGAGGAAGTTGTCGATGGTAAAGATGTTGTTTTTGGGAATGAAGTGGTACAATTAAAAATAAATAAGTTTCCTAAAGGACTAGTTACATTAGAAAGAGTGTTTGATGGAAGTGAAAGTTATGCTAACAAGCCATCTTTAGTACAAAAGGAAGATTTGGAGGTTAACTTAGGAACTGAGACATCTCCAAAGAAGGTATACATTGGAAAGAAATTGAGCCCCCATGCAAGAACACTAATTGATTTGTTAAGAAAGTACAAGCAAGAAAGTATGAAGACTTGAAGGCCTACCATGAGGACCTATTTCAACATGAGATCCCTCTAAAACCAGATGCTATGTCATTTAGGAAAAATAAAAGGTCGATAAACCCTACATTGGCCCCAAAAATGCAACAAGAATTGATGAAACTCAAAGGAGGAGGAATTATTAATATTAGACATTCATCCCGGGTTTCAAATTTAGTACCAGTAAGAAAGAAAAATGGAGATATAAGATTATGTGTTATTTTAGGAACATGAATATCTTCTCATTGAATGATAATTATCCTTTGCCAAATATGGAAGCCATGCTTCATAAGGTTCTTGGTGTGAACTCTTATTGATGATGAACGAATTCTTAGGATATAATCAAGTGAAAGTCAAGGAGTCATAACAATGCAAGGTAGCTTTTATAACTCCTTAGGGCACCTACATTTATGTGAGAATGTCATTTGGATTAACCAATGTTAGTGCAACTTCTCAAAGAGCAATGGAGGTTGCATTTGCAAATATGATTGAGATAATCATGGTAGTTTACGAAGATGATCTCACTGCATATTCTAAGAAAGTTGAAGATCATTGCATACACTTGAAGAAGGTTTTTCTAAAAGATTTAGAAAATGACATTTCGTTATCCGAAGAAATACAATTTTGTTGTTATGAAGGGTAAGTTATTGGCACATATTGTTTCTAAAGAAGGGGAAAGAATTGATCTAGAACGGGTAATAGTAATTGATAAAATTCCAATTTCTAAAATAGTGAAGGTCATACAATCTTTCTTTGGTCAAATCAATTTTGTTAGGTGTATGCAATGAAATGAGGGTTAGGAATACAAAGTTACACTAAGCATTCAACAAACAAATCATTAAAACATCTAAGATTAGACACTACAAAATGAAAGAAAAGAGAAGAGAATGCAAAATCTCACAAATTCAAGAAGCTCCCAAAGTGTAGAAGATTTGTCCAAGATGGATGTGTGTTCAAAGGATGTTTTCTCAAGCTTCAAAGATGAGGGATGATTTTGGCATTATGAGGTTGTGATTTATATTTTTGCTCTTCAAAATGGCATGATAACAATGTATAAAAGGTGGATGAAAATGAAGGAGAAGAGAGTTCAATTTATAGGCAAGAGGAGAGTTGAATGGACGACCAAGATGCAAACTTGAGGAAGGGTCAAGATGCATTTGAGAGAGAGCACATAGATTGTGCTTTCTCAAATGCCTCTCATTGTGACAAGTGTCACAATGAGAGAGGTTGGGAGGTATGGGGTATGTGACCATTTTAAGAGATGTGAGAGGGGACAAGTGTGTAAGAGGGAGATGGAGTGTGTAAGAGATGTGTAAGAGCATTTAAGGTTGACATGAGGTGAGAGAGTTGGGGGATTCAAGCTCTCATATTTTCAAAGGGTATAATATCTCTGAAATCAATTTAGATGTATATGTGTGTGTGTGTGTCAAAAGTGTCGTATTCTCTCGATTCTATATGTAACATGGGTGGGACAGAGGCCCCACCATTCTATAGGCCCCCAATATTGCAATGCTGTACAAAAAAGGATATTAAATGAAATAGATTATTGATAATAATTTAATTGAGTGTTGAGTGTTCAGTATTTATATTGATCTTCAAGAGGCTCAGGAAAAGGGAGGTAGATGTCGTTGGTTCAGGGGCCATGTCAGCCAATTGAAGGCCCAATAACAGTAAGCATTAGAGTAGTTGTCGCATTAAAACATCACATAGTACCTCATCATGGTATCCCCCAATCTTGAACTTCACTAGGCATTGTTCATTGACCATGACCTTGTGGTCATCCTGCACCAAGGCGATCTGGTATGGACGTGGGTGTTTCTGTCTCTTGAGATTTAACTTTGTGACCATCTCTTCAGACACCAAATTGTTAGTGCTTCCACTGTCGATAATCACATCACAACACTTATCATCACACTTGCACCTAGTACAAAACAAGCTCCTCCTTTGCTTAGGTTCATTCTCACCACTCAACATTACTCTTCTATTAACTAGGACCTCTCCTCTTTCAGCATCTTCAGAATGTGATGACTTGGAATCATGAGGGTTGGCTTGGGTTGGTTTAGGATTTCTTAATCCGTGGATTATGATTGTGCAAATGTTTAGGGAATGATTAGGTTTGGATTAGGAGGAAAGTGGAAGAATTAAGAGGATGTGATGGGACGAGAGAGAATGAGTGGAGGATTGGATTCACTAATTATGCATCATTAGCTCATTAAGGGTGATTAGCATGTGTGAATGGGTTGGGTTGAGTAAGAACTCAAGGTTAGGTAGTTGAGATTGGATAGATTAGGGGTTAAAGTTAGGAGTCATGTGCTCAAATTGGATTAAATGTTTTATTTAATTCCAAAAATAGGAGGAAAGGGGGATTTGTGAATTAATTTAAATAGATGAATATATTTATTTAAATTAATAAAGGAAGGGGGTTTTAATTATCAGACTATGAGTTTTCATTTAGATAATTAATTGGACTATAGTTAATTAATTAAATTAATTAACTAGGGGATGACATAAATAAATTAAATAATTAATATTTAATTAATTAGTGTCCTGGGAGATAACTAAATAAGATTACTTAATTGTGTAATCAGATTTAGGTGTCTACATTTTGCCCATCTTCGACATAGTGTTAAAATAACATTATTTCAAAAATGTTTAAAATAATAAACGACGTGAAGAATTTACGAGGCGATGAGGTTGCCCCAGAATATAGGTAGAAAGGTTTAGATTGGGTGATGCCCCCTCAAGAGGGCGGTGGGGAAAGAAAAAAGGGCCCACACGACGTCTCGAAAGGAGGGTAGGGTTTTGGTGCAACGGGTCAGAAAAATAGCAAGAAAGGGAAAAAAGATGGTGAAGCAGATACGAAAATGAGATAAGAGGGAAAAAGGGAAGAATGGGTGGGATGGGGGGTTAGAGGAAGGAAGAACGATTCACAGGAGGCCCCTAATAAGCGTCGGGAGGGCCAGAAATAGGTAATTTGTGCATATACAAGCTTGATGAGATACTACTATTTTGAGCTCTAATATTGCATACATAGATGGTGAGAGGAGGAAGACCGAGCCACCGAGCTGACATCCTGAGGAATGTTTGACAATATCGAGCACCTGACAGATAGGTAGGGTCAAAAAAATCAGCTCTTTACTTTCTATTTTCTCCTTTATTTAAATTTAAAGTTAGCAAATTCATGATCTCGTAGGTTCGAGATTGGTGGGATCTCCATCAAGACCTGCAGGATCACAATCCCACAAAAGATTGTTAGAAATACAAGGTCGGGTGAGGGAAAGAGGGGATTTTTGGTGGGATCGCCGAGTTTCCCAGTTTCTTGGGATTTTAGCGGGATCACGATCGTGCGATGAATTTTTGACAGAAATACGATTGTGGACCAAATGGTTAGGGGAGGGGAAAGTTATGCGATCCCACAAGGAGTCTCGCGGGGTAGGGGAATGTTGCCATAGGAACGCATTCGCACGGTTGTATAGGTAAAAGTGCATTTCATGATCTCACACCTATAGGATCACGAGAATGAGGATTTGGTAGGATTGTGGGAAAAACCCACAGGATTGCTAGTGAAGGGTTTAGAAAAGGAATGGGAGGGGACATGGCTAGGGGAGAGAAAGAAGAGCTAGAATGATTAGAATATATTTTGAAGGAAAACTGACACAACTGACTTGGATTGGTTGTAGTGGTCGGTGGACTGACTGACTAGCCGGGAGAGGGGTGTTGCAGTGTTGGTTGTCGCGGAGCAGTTCACCTTGGAAGCCTGGGCGTGGGTAGATGCCATCGGACTAGGATACTTGGTACGTATACCCTGCAAGTGCACATACATGGAGATGGTCACCACACTCTGTGAGCAGTGGCACTCAGAGATAGCTACCTTTCATCTCCCGATAGGGGAAATAATAGTGACATTGGAGGATGTATACATGATTTTCCACTTGCCCATTCGGGGCACATAGGTGATTGCAAGAGACTACACCCAACAACAGGCGGTGACAACATTGGTGTGGCTAGGAGTGGCACTAATGTTGCAACACGACCAATTATCTTTGGCCAGACATTTGGCGACGATGCCACCAATGCTCCTAGTTTACTTATTTGTATGTGGGCTTGTCTCAGGGTACATTGCCCCTAACACAGGAGGGATGAGTGTGACACTAGCACTCATTCCTATGATTGTGCAGATTGTCGATGCGGGTGTTCCAACAACTTGGGAGATGCTTATGCTTGTAGAGTTATACAAAGACCAACACCAAATTATTTATCACAGAGGGGAGACATAGGGGAGAAGCATAGGCTTCACCTCCCTTTTACATGTGTGGGGATGGGAGCACATTGCAGTGCTGAGACCCATAGGGAGGAGAGACTGATAGGTGGATCAACCTGTAGTCTATAGCTAGGGAGAGTCGCTGACGTATCATGACGTCGATGATATTGACTACTGGAAGGAGACTCTTGATGACATATGTGACATCATGTGGAGGTCGCACATGAGACTGACAACATGGCCAGAGGATTAGTTACAGCTACCGTATGCCATGACACCCATGTACCTTGCAGGGCATTGGGATTATATTATAGAGTAGTACAAGCTTGACCGAGTGGCTAGGTAGCTCCAATACATAGGGTGTACTAGATGGTGAGCACTAGTATCAATGAACCACTTGGGAGAAGTGATCCAAGTTTGGGAGGCCTATTGATAGTGATGGTTTGGTGGAAGTATGGCAGGCTATACAGGTCATACACTGGGATTGGGTAGGAGAGTTTGCAGATGGGGGGAGTACGATGGAGTATCATGCTTCGTTTTAGAGGCCACAGGTCGTGGGGAGAATGGGATTACCGCCACAGGTAGAGAGAGTTAGAGAAGCAATGACACAGGTGGTCCCAGGGAGAGGGCGGATGGCTGCAATAATGCTAAGGGGGAGGAGAAGAAGGAGGGCAGCCTCGAGGAGGGTAGGGATGAGAGGGGGGAGGCAGAGATGGAGATAGTATGGATATAGACTAAAGAGGAGATGAAGGAGAAAGAGGAGGGGGAGACAAAGGAGGAGGAGGAGGAGGAGATAGAGTAGGAGGAGGGGATGGGGCATAGGTACCACCAGGCCCACCACCAGGAGCCCTTGGGGGTGGACCGTTGGCAGGGGGAGGAGGAGAAGACCTAGCAGCCCTGCTGACATTCCTATAGGCGGCTCATGATATGACGAGTCAAATGTTGTGGGACACACAATGATAGAGGTATGCTTTGATCACTCAATTAGCATAGGCCCTACATGATGGATTAGAGACCATTGATGAGAGGGAGTAGCTATGGAGGGAGAAAGATGGGATGTGGGTGGAGAGGGGTGGGTCTACGGGTAGAGAGGGATGGACTGTAGTTTGAGAGGGACAAGCTGCAGGGGGAGAGGGACTTGGCACTATGACAGTTAGCCGAGGAGAGGCTGTTGGGGAGGGAATGTGGCTGGGGGTCCTAGGAGGTGGTGTGGCTTCAGAGAGATATGGTGGACCTCCAGGAGCATGTGGGTTGGTACAGGGTGATGTATCATGTTGCAGTTTCTCCAGGGAGGAGAGAGCACTATCAGCGAGCTAGTTGATCAGGAGCTACAAGTACCAGTTTTGGAGCATGGGTCGAGAGAAGCAGGAGGACAGGGGGTAGCAGTTTTGGGGTCGAGCCCTCGCAGAGGATAGTTGGGAGAGCCATCGGCCCGGTTAGACATAGAGTCAACAATAGTCAGTCAGTGGCTCAGTACAAATGGCAGAGGCGGAGGGATCAAGGGTTGGGATGGAGGTGGATGGTGGAGGTCAAGAGGTGGCAGGATGAGTGCATGGACCTATATAGATATAGGGTGTAGTTTTTCTTAGCAGAGTGGAGATTCCATAGGCACAAGTTCCACCACAGGCTGCACCACCTCCGGATATTGATATGCAACCTCCTCTTAGAGAGATAGATAGGCAGTGATATGTTGCATTATTTTTTATACATATATATATTATTTTTGGATGACATTGTCCCAAGCATTGTATATGTATTCATAAATGGACTCTTCATGAGACATTCTAGAAATTTATTGATTCTTTGATGTGGGATGTGGGACATGGGACATTATTTTATTCTTTGTGGGATATATATATGATGTTGAGTTGGGTGGGAGTGTATGTGTTATGAGCCCATTTTTCTATGCATGATTTTATGATATACTAATGTGTGTGGTGTAGGATGTGATGTGTTAGATGATTATGATATGAGACTAACGTACTTGTGATGCATGATGGATGTCATATGTGTGTGTTTCATAATTTTGTGTATACATGTGATGGATATATGTGATTTATGTAGGATATAGTTACTCACATTTTGTGGATGCAGGATGGATATGATTTATGATGTTTAGATTTTTACATGTGATAGATGCATGATCTATTTACGATGTTATGACCTAATGGATGATGCAATTTTACCATGTCTTAACAATGCAAGATAAAAAATGAGTTAAGAATGCAAGATTAAAAATGAACTTAAATGATTTAACTATACAAGATTAAAATGAACCTAAAAGATTTAGTATGCAAGATCTAAGTGATTGTAATGAATCTAAAATGATTTATGGACAAATTAATCTAAAAGAGTTAACAATGCAAGAGCTAAATGAACCTAAATGGTTTGATGTAAAATTAATCTAAATGAATTAGCATTGTAACTTAAATGAATTATGCAAAATTAATCTAAATGAATTAACAATGCAACTTAAATGATTTTTGCAAGATTAATGCAACTTAAATGATTTATGCAAGATTAATGTAACTTAAATGATTTATGCAAAATTAATCTAAATGAATTAATAATGCAACTTAAATGATTTATGCAAAATTAATCTAAATGAATTAACAATGCAACTTAAATGATTTATGCAAGATTAATCTAAATGAATTAGCAATGTAACTTAAATGATTTATGCAAAATTAATCCAACTGAATTAACAATGCAACTTAAATGTAGTCTAAAGAGTGAGTGATAATGCAATTAAATGCAATCTAACATATAAATGATAATGCAAGCGAGATGGAATGCAAGAAAATGAACGTGGGGGGAACAGAGGTGGTGTATGTAGCATATCACTGCCTGATTGAACCTTCGCAATGAGATCAGATAGGTGGGAAGGGTGTTTTGCACAATCAAAATCCATGGGTTAAAGATTAGAGTGGAAAGGGAATTTTTCAGGTTTGCATCAGGATGAGAGGTTTGTTTGTGGGGACAGGATGGATGATTGAGATAGGTACATAGGTGAGGTTTTGAGTAAGGGTTCTTTGGATGAATTACGGATTTTTAGGATGATTTTCTGGATTCATGGTGGAATTTGTAATTGGGGATTGATAGGGGGATTTTTCTTGAAGCTTGAGCACATGTAGTTTGAGCACTTAGTTTGATACAGAAACATAAGCGACTCACCAAGGTTACTAGGAACCTAAGGTTGTGTCACTAGCATTGCATAGGACTGGTACAAATAGACACACAAGGGTTTCCCCAACATCACACATGGACCCAAGTGAAGCCATGATGGAAACGATGTTGGAGAACTCGCAAAAAAATGACATTTCCCAAGTGCACTATGTAACCGAAAAGATCACATGTAGGGCATGCAAGGGTCATATCTAACTAACTCATAGGAATAAACAAGAATATAAAAAAGGGACACACCCCAAATTGTCCTCATTTGCAGCACACCATGATATAAACGATCACGGCAACCTTGAGGAGAGGAACAATGAGAAGCTGCAAGAGATTAAACAAGACCCAAAGAAATAAATCCAAAACCAAAGTGATAAATCCAAAAGACATCCTTTGCCAAAAGAGATCAACTATCTGAGAGATAGTGTGATTAGGCTAGACATGAGGAAGGATGCATCCTACAATGACCTGGTTGTTGGGATGAGTTGCAAATTGTATTTAGATGGCAAAAAGAGGACTTTGGAATAATCACAATGACCTAGAATTTCCTATTGAGGTACTTGCTGAGAAACGCGACTTGGGAGGGCAACACAATCGATCATGCTTCTACAGGATGAACAAAGATATGTACAAGGAGACCTAACAATATTGTACAAGTGTGAGACAAGGACACTATATACAATTGAGACTTTACAAAGCACAGGAAATAGGATAGATCATCAAATGATAATTATATACATAGCTCAGGATTTGGGAATAGGACATGCCTTAGGATGTAAGAGAAGTTCAAGATACTGGATAGTAATTCAATATTCTTTATGATGGGAACACCTTGGGATTAAGGATTTGTGGAAGGATTTTAGGTGGGGAGATGATGGACACAGGTGTGTTTGGTTGTGGAGTGGGATTTTGATAGATAATGATACAATCCACTATGTATGATGCCTGTTTCTAGGTTTTCACCAACATACTTGTCCAAGGTGCTTGATTGCCAAGTTTTCACCACTAGATGATTATTTCTCTTTACTTTTTTTCATTTTTTATTTTTGTAATATTTTTTATATTATCAAGGCACCTGTTTACTAGGTTTTCACCAAGACAATGATTTTTTCAGGACTTTTTGCAATTTTTAGATATTTTTTCAGATACAGAGGGGATGGTTCAAGCATAGAACTGCGTCAGATGGATGATATTGAGGGGATCATGTAGGGGGTCCCCTTTAGGTGTAGACAAGTGATAGGATCTTCAGCCAAAACATGATGAGACAACGTAAGGGCCCAACCAGGTAGGCTCGAACTTGCCTTTCTTTTCTCGATCAACTTGCACTTTCTGACTCTCCTTTAGGACCATATCTCCCACTTGGACCTATCTAGGGTGGACCTTCTTGTTGTAGCTTCTCTTAAACTGGTTCTGATATATAACTAGATGATCATAGGCATGCTACCTCTTTTAGTCTAACAAGTCCAACTGGGTAAGGCGTGCCACACAGTAGTCTTCGTCAGTGGTATAGTTCTTCATAAACAACATAATGAAGATAGCTCAACCTGAATTTATAAGACGACCTCAAAACCATATACTAAGGAGTATGGGGTGGTTCCTGTGGGAGTGTGAAATGAAGTGTGGTAGGCCTCGAGGGTGGGATTGATTTGGAAGTATCAGTCATGACCAGAATCATTGACAACTTTTTGAAGGATTTTTAGAATGGTTTTGTTAGTTGGATCAGCTTGGTCATTTCCTTGAAGGAAGTATGGACTGGAGAAATGGTGGTGGATGAGAAATCTGGTACATAGATCATCTACATGTTGGTTTTCAAAGGGTGTGCCATGATCTGTGAAAATGGTGGAGGGGATGCCATAACAGTAGATGATATGGTAAAGAAGGAACTTAGATATTTGGACACCAATAGTTAAGGTGAGTGGAATTTCTTCAACAGATTTTGTGAAATATTCAGTGGCAGTTATGATATACTTGTGTCCATCCGAAGAAAGGGGAGTAATCTTACCAACAAGGTCAAAGTCCCAACATGAAAAAGGCCATGCTGGTGCAATGGGCTATAAGTCTTGCATTGGAGCATGTATCCGATTATCATGTTGTTGACACAGTATAGATTTATTTAAAAACTCACATGCATCATGCTCCATTGTTGTCTAATAGTACTTGACTCTGAGTAGGTGTTTTTCTAGGACCATGCCACTCGTGTGGGCACCACAAATTCTAGCATGAACCTCTTGTAAAGCCAGGATGGCCTTGTTCAAATCTAAACACCAAGAGAGGATTTTATGATATCCACGATGATATAGAGTGTTAGTTACAAGAGTTTAGCTGAAAGCTTTGTAGATAAGGTTCTGGCGCTGGGTGTTTGTGAGGTGAGGGGATATGATACCATTTTTTAGATAAGCATGGATGTCATGGTACCATAGGGACTGGGGACCAACCAAAATGCAAATCATTTCAGAATTGACGTTCTTGTAAGCGAGTGTATGTAGTTTCTCAACTAACAATTCATATTGAGTTGAATCTCAAGGGATTTCTAGTAAGGACCCAATGGTCATCATCGCATATGTCACTTTTTTTTGTAGTATGAGTACTTGTGTGAATTGTAAGCTTATGAATTATTCTTTTAGTCTATCCATGAGCTCTTTGTATGGTAATATCTTGTTATCTTTGGTTTGAAACTCATCCAAGACTTGCTTGATGATTAGTTGTGATTCTCGAAATACTTGCAGTTCTTTGATATTCCATTGAATAGTTGTTTTGAGGCCTAAGAAGAGTGCCTTGTATTCTACAATATTGTTAGTGCAAGGGAATCTCAACTTCAATGATTTGGGTATGTATTCACCTTGTGGAGTGACAAAAAGGATTCCCTCTCTCAATCCATGAGATGTGTAGGAGCCATCAAAATAAATCTTCCATGTCAGTTGTTCTTTGACCATGGAGAGATGTTCATCAGGGAATTCCATCACCAAAGGGTATGCATCTATTAGTGGTGCTTCAGCTAGCTGATCTACAATGACTTGCCCCTTTATTGATTTTATGTCTACATACTAGATGTCGAATTCACTTAGGAGCATAACCCATTTTTCCATTTGGCCTATAAGTGTCATTCTTGAGAGCAAGTACTTAAGTGGATCTACCTTGGAGATGATCTTTACGATGTGGCTTAGCATGTAGTGTCGAAGCTTCTAAGTGGAAAAACCACTTTAAGACATGCCTTTTCCATGGGTGAGTAATTCAACTCATAGTTGAAAAGTGTTTGGCTAATGTAGTAGATGGCTCATTCTTTTCCATTATCATCAAGTTGTGTCAAAAGTGCACCCAATTTTGTAGTAGTAGCTGAGAGGTATAAGATAAGAGGGTTTCTTGGTGTTGGTGGTACAAGAATGAGTGAGTTGGATAGGTATTCTTTGAGATACTCAACTTCATTGATAAATAGGGTCCCACCTAAAGCTAGCATCTTTGTGAAGCAGATGTGTGAATGGTTGATACTTGTTGACCAATTGTGATATGGACCAACACAACGATTACAATTTTTCATAGAGGCTCCTTAGTTTCTTGAGTGTGTGGGGAAGAGGCATGTCCATTATGGCCTTGAATTTCTTGGGATCAATCTCAATGCCTCACCATGATACAATGAACTCCAATAGCTTACCTAATGTTACACTGAAGACACATTTCTTTGGGTTCAATTTTAGGCCATAGTGACGTAGGTGATCAAATACACGCTCAAGAATGTCATGGTGTTCCAATCGTGTCTTTGACTTGATGATGATTTCATCGATATAGTTTTGAAGTATTTTGTGGATCATGTCATGGAAGATGGTTTTCATTTCTCTCTGATATGTAGCTCCTGCATTCTTTAACTCGAATGACATCATATTGTAACAGAAGGTGCCCCATGGTTTTGTAAATGTTGTATTGTGTTGGTCTTCTTCTTCTATATAGATTTGATTGTACCCTAAGAAGCAATCCATGAGTGATAGCATCTCGTGACCAGTTGTGAGGTCAAGGATCATGTCGATGTTGGGAAAGGGGAAATCATTCTTTGGGAAGGCTTTGTTTAGGTCTTAGAAATCCATACAGATCCTGATTTCTCCTGATGGTTTAGTGACTGGCACCATCTTAGATATCCATTCTGAGTAATCAATGGCTTGAATAATCTTTTCTTACTTTTTAAGTTCTACCACTAGTACATTTGAATTGGTTTTTCTACCAAAACTTTCAACCATGGTATAAAAAAGTTTTGGTTGGTCGAGTATAAAAAGAAAATTTTCATTTTTTTTAATCCATGCTCGTGTTAGTCGAAAGTTCGACCAATCCATGCACTACGTAAGTCAAAATTTTGATGAACACGAGGGCATAACTTAAAAAAAAGAAGATTTCATTTCATTATTATCATTAATGAATTTTTTCATTACAGTGCATGTGCGAAACCTCATTGGCACTGTGTATTGGAAGCTCATCGACACTATGTATTGGAACCTCACTTTCAAGGGCAGATTGGGCACTGCAGGTTGGGCATTGAGGTTTGAATTTTAAAAACCAATAAAAATGTAATCTTTTTCAAGATCAAAATGGAACTATTCTATTTTATTGTCTTTGTGGGGAGAACATTCTATTTTGAATCCATGATGTTGAAGTTTGTGTGATAATTCTGTAAATACTTTATTGTAGTTTTGGTACTGTGCCCACAAGACTCTAAATTCCTTGATGACTTGACTCAAAAATCCTATAGTCGGCCCTACCATGGAAACTTCATCTTGACTTGCATTTCTTCTTTTGGGACTCAATGTCATTGGACGAGAAGCAGGAAGGACCATGTATTTTAATTGTTCAAACACTCAAACTACGGAAGAAGTTACATTGCTTCTAGATTAATTCCCTAGGCTAGATATACTTCATGTATTTGGTTGAGAAGAGAGTGAATGTATTTGTAGCAGTACCCTAAGAATAAATTGGTCTCGAGGACTTAGGAATCATCAAAAACCCTCCAAATAGTTGCCTCCATCCTAGGTACCCACTGTCAAACCAAAACCAGTTGACCCTAGCTAACCTAATTAATTAGTCTAGTGTGATTTTGTGTTAGTCGACAGTGCTAGAGCACATGGTCAAATTATGCAGAGGAATTTACATGAAACATTGCAGATAGTGTATTCTAACCAAAACATTCCACTAGATCCTAGTCCATTGTTTGATTATGGGAAGAAGCACTGTTGTAAACCAATAGAGAACTGCCAGGGACAGTGAACTCCACACTTGGAGACTTGAAATACCTGCTAATTAGTGAATGTTAAGTGAGTAAATTTTTTTTATATAAAACCAAACAGAAATCAGAATTGGAGTAGGACAACAACAACAATTAGTATTTGTGGAGGGAATAGTAACTCTAGGAAGTCACATAAACTCAATTGAAGAAATCTGCAATTAAGGGAACCCTCTTTGACTAAAAATATTGGAGACATCCAAAGACTTGAATTATATTGACATAATTGAATATTTCTTGAAGAACATTAGAGTAAGTGAGAATCGTTACTCTTTGGATAGAAGGGTTGTCCAACTATTGCTTCTAGTTGTGAATGGATCGGTTTGTAGACTAAGATTGTAGTTATTTGGGTGATCAATGAATCTAATCGTATTGGATAAGTTTAATAGTGTGATGTAATTGGTCACATGATGGGAGAATTTGTGTCAACATGATGGAAAAACCATGTCTTCTGTAAGTTGCGATGATCAAATTCCATGAGAAGACATGTTGGGTCACGTGGATTATTTATCATGTTGGGTCACCTAAACAAGAACCTTGAGATGAATCAAGAACTTTTCTACAAAAGAGATCAGTACCTTGAGAAGCTCTCCACCTATCAGCTGAATTAAAACCTTGGACCATATGTGGCTGCCCTTTTTTGTAAAATGAGGAGTGAGACTGCCTTGCCAAAGGTGGCAATGAACTCATATTTGAGGGATAATGCCCAACATGAGTAACCTAGTTTCCCAAGCCCTGTAAATGAAAGGCCATTGACGAATAGGCATTTCTAATAGAAATATTTATGGTGCTAGAATGAAGTGCATGACCAAATTATTTGCCTACTAAACCAATTTGAGGCTTCATTTCAAATAATGCAGATGCTTTAATAAACCACTATCTTCTTTACCCAAGCAACATTTGGTTCATCTGCTCGATTGGGGCATGTTTGGGAACAGACAGTCTCCATTTAAACTCAAGTCTCTGGAAGCAGTTATATTTGTTAGTGGAGGAGATACACCCATTGGGTCTGCAATAACTTTATGCTCACTAGAATTACCATTTCTCTTCAATTGGGATACTCTTTCTAAAATTACATCTACCCTTTTACCAATTTGGGAAATCAATGGGTCTATTTGTGGACCTCCAAGGTGTTGGTCACCTAAACAAGAACCTTGAGATGAATCAAGAACTTCTCTATGAAAGAGATGGCTAGCATTGTAACATGGATTATTTATTGTAATATCACGATGTGGATTATTTGGAGATATAACATGGACCAAGATTGGATGTAGATCGTATTTACTGTCTCATAATGAATTACTAGGATAGGTACCAATCTTACTATTATGAGACAGTAAATAATATAAGCTCCTCAAGCATGAGTTGGATGATGTGGATACATTAGTTCTTATATCTACATAATCCACATCATCCAACTCATGCTTGAGGAGCTTATATAATAATCAACTGATTAATGTTTTTGGTTTTGATGTATTCCTCTCCAACTCATGCTTGAGGAGCTTATATAATAATCAACTGATTAATGATTTGAGGGACATTTTAATTGCTTGTTCTAATCACTGATTTGAGGAACAGTGATAGTGACTATGAATGAAGACTGTATTCTTATTGTTTTGAAATTTTATGAGGGGTTTTATGTAATCTTAGGTTGGAATCAAATCCATTGTTTGATTATGGGAAGAAGCACTATTGCAAACCAATAGAGAACTGCCAGGGACAATGAACTCCACACTTGGAGACTTGAAATACCTACTAATTAGTGAATGTTGACATTACATATAATGCGGAAAACAATGTAGTCAACCTTATTGAGAAACCTAAACCTATTCCAAAACCTAGGCTTGAACCGTGCATAACCTTTGATATCAAGGAAACTATTAAGGTTGTTGATGGACCCCTATACATTAATATGAAGATTAATCGAGAGCTCTCTTGAGGAGTGCTTATTGATCCTATGTATGGTGACTGTTATTACCAAATAACATCTCTTTACCTAACAATTTCATCAAGAAACTTATGAAAAATCTGATGTCATGGTTAAGGTGCATGATTGTTTTACTTGTTCTACCATAAGTTTTATGACCCTTCCTATTGAAGTTGGTAAGAAGTGCTTAGATTGTCACCTTTGTCACTATTCCTAAATCCAATCAATTCCAAGTAAGACTAGGTCATCCTTGGCTTACTTTAATGAGAGCTATAATATTTAAGATTATACAGTTAAGTGGTGAGGAAAAAAGGCTAGAGTTGGGTTGGGTTGGAGTTGGGTTAGAGTTGGGTGGGGTAATTTACTAATTTCTAGTGCCTACCTTTTTTACTATCCAAATTTGACATCCTCAAAAATTGGTACTGCTATTTTTTGAGAAAAAGATTTCAATTAATCCTATAACACTTTTATTTTTATCCATAACCTCTTCCTATAAAAATAAATCCTAAGTAGCTACATAGAACCCCAACCTTATTCAAGCCATGTCTTAGGCTCATATTTCATGGTTAAAGAACTTGTGCCCATGGCTGTATGAAATACCATCAGAAGAATCAAAACACAGTTGAAAGTCCGCTAACTTTTGGCAGAAAAATGTTCCAAATGTTACAACCATAAGATTGATCAGATTGCTTTATAATGTGGGAAATCCAAACCAATAAAGGCCTTGAGACTCTAGAATGAGATAATACAATATTTAAATAGAAAACCCATAAGTCTATCAATGGGCAATTTTAATACAAAAGGCATCTAAAACATTTCCAAATTCTTAATATCTGAAGTTTGTTTGCAAATGCAATTGCAACCCAATTTGATCATGTGGAAGACCACTGTAATTGATTGATTTCTACAGTTGTAGTGTAGGCCAATATTGGATCAAGACCTCCTTTGACAGGCTGGTTTATGGAAGATAAGTCCCATATTAAAGCTTGTGAGTCATCTCCTGTAGTAAAAATATGAGTAGAGCTATGAGGAGCCCATGCAAGGGAATTAACACTTGCTTGGTGCTTAATTAGTGATACCCTCTTGATGGCCAGCAACTGATTTCTCTTTAAATCCCCAATTACTAGCCACCAACCTTCTTCCTTTGCTTTGGGATACCTCGGTGCATCAACTGAACCTAACTCTTGTCTACCTTCAAGATCTCTTTCTAGAGTGACCTGCACTGTTACATTTTCTCCAACCCTCACATCATCACTCTCAAGTATATCATATGCTAGATCAATGTTTGGGAAGCGATTCTAAAAATGAGTAATGTCTAACAGCTATGAATCTGTCATCTATAACAATTCACACCTTTCATCATCCTCCATCTCAACTAAATCAAAAATAGTTTCAATGCTTTTCCCTGGATTTTCATGACACTTCTTAGCAAGTTCCTTGGTGAAATGTGGAAGTTGTAACAGGATAGAATCATGGTCCCAGAGACCTTGTGTAACCATTTGGCTCAATTCCATTGCTGCAAAAGCTGGATTCAACCAGCCATTACTGGAAATAACATCCACCATAGCTTGAAGAAGCCAGTGAGTAGAAAGAAGCACTTCTCGCTGATCTAGTGCTAGGTTTCCAGCTTTGACATGCCTTGAGAAGTGAGTTTGCAACAATGCATTTTCCTTTACATGTGGATCAGTATATTTTGGTTTGTCGATAGCAAAATTTTGATGATTTATACCTCATTCTAGAAATAATTACTTCCAAGATGGGACCACCCTCTCCACCAATTAAATGAAGTTCATCCACAATAAATAAGCTAACTTTCTGCACCTGCTTACATTGTTTCCATCTGTGGGATAGAGCATCCCATTTCTCAGGTGTACTTATAACAATCCAACCTTTCTCAAATAGCTTCAAAATAGTGAGGGTTTCTTTGATGAAGTTTGTAGGTACATTTCCCATTATACTCCACAATTTAATTACTATATCAACTCACCAATCTATGATAAATTTTGTATGTCCATAGTTCCTTCATGGACTTTGATTGTAACTCATCACCATACAGGTCTTATTGTAGCACAGGCCGCCTTTCTTCAATCCCAAATACCGAGAACAAAGTATAAGCAATTGACTATCGTGTAAGAATGATAGTCAATATTCTTTGGCTGCTCCAAACAATACTGCAATACATAGTGCCAATGAGCTTCCAATACATAGTGCCAATGAGGTTTCATGCGAGTGCTGCAATGAAAAAATTCGCTAATGATAATAATGAAATGAAATCTTTTTTTAAAAAAGTTATGCCCCTGTGTTCATTGAAAGTTTGACTTACGTAGTGCATGGATTGGTTGAAATTTTGACTAACATAGGCATGGATTAAAAAAAAAAGAAAGTTTTCCTTCTATAATCGACCAACCAAAACTTTTTTATACCATGGTTGAAAGTTTTGGTAGAAAAACCAAGTGAAATGTACTAGTTTTTGAGATAGTAAATAATATTCAATTCTATCAATATAATTCAAGTCTTTGAATGTCTCCAATATTTTCAGTCAAAGAGGGTTCCCTTAATTGTAGATTCCTTCAATTGAGTTTATGTGACTTCCTAGAGTTACTATTCCCTCCATGAATACTAATTGTTGCTGTTGTCCTACTCCAATTCCGATTTCTATTTGGTTTTATATAAAACAATTTTACTCACTTAACATTCAGTAATTAGTAGGTATTTCAAGTCTCCAAGTGTGGAGTTTACTATCAATGGCCTTTAATTCATTTATGGGACTTGGGAAACCAGGTTACTCATGTTGGGCATTATCCCTCAAATGTAAGTTCATTGCCACATTTGGCAAGGCAGTCTCAATCCTCATTTTACAAAAAAGGGCAGCCATATATGGTCCAAGGTTTTAATTTAGCTAACAAGTGGAGAGCTTCTCAAGGTAGTGATCTCTTTTGTAGAAAAGTTCCTGATTCATCTCAAGGTTCTCGTTTAGGTGACCCAACATGATAAATAATCCATGTGACCCAACATGTCTTCTCATGGAATTTGATCATCACAACTTACATAAGACATGGTTTTTCCATCACGTTGACACAAATTCTCCCATCATGTGACCAATTAAATCACACTATTAAACTTATCCAATAAGATCAGATTCATTGATCACCCAAATAACTACAATCTTAGTCTACAAATCGACCCATTCACAACTAGAAGTAATAGTTGGACAACCCTTCTATCCAAAGAGTACAATTCTCACTTACTCTAATGTTCTTCAAGAAATATTCAATTCTATCAATATAATTCAAGTCTTTGAATGTCTCCAATATTTTCAGTCAAAGAGGGTTCCCTTAATTGCAGATTCCTTCAATTGAGTTTATGTGACTTCCTAGAGTTACTATTCCCTCCATGAATACTAATTGTTGTTGCTCTCCTACTCCAGTTCTGATTTCTGTTTGGTTTTATATAAAACAATTTTACTCACTTAACATTCACTGATTAGTAGGTATTTCAAGTCTCCAAGTGTGGAGTTCACTGTCCCTGGCAGTTCTCTATTGGTAAGATTGGTACTAGTTTTTGAGACAGTAAATAATATAAGTTCTTATTGGAAAGTTTTGGTCTTATATGTTAATTATATATAGTTCCAGATTTATTCCTTATGAAATAGTGATGAGATTTATTCTTTTATCTTTGTTAATGTAATTATGGGTCTATTATTCACATAATGTTTGAGATATAATAATTCTAGAACCCCTAATTTTTTGATCTAGTTATGTCTTAGTTTACTGTATAGCATTGGAGTTCTACATTATGACTGTACCAAAGATATTCTTCTAACTTTGATGTTACCGTTGATTTCTAAGTGTATGTTTAATCATCTAGCTAGATTACTAAATTGGTCTTTTAACACATTCTCTCCTCTTGTTCGACGACTTCCTCACTATTCCTTAGTATGATCTTCTCACAATTCCCCTTAATCTTCTCACAATTTTGGAAAAACTAACAACATGCCTCAAGTTATATGGAAAATTGGTAAACAAGGAGCCATTGTAGTTCAATTCCCTTTTTCTAAGTCCTTCATGGAAGTTTAAGTATCACTCTTTAGGAAACTTATATCTCTGGTTCACAGTTCCCATTAAAATCATTCAAATATTCGAAAACAATACCCAAATTTGCTACAGTGGTAAAGTATTAACAAAGCATAGCCTCATAGTTCCATCAATTTGACAATCAATGGTAAGAAATTCCTAATAATATTATATTAGAAGTGAAATGTTGATGCTAAGACAATTACTTTGTGACCATAACAATCCTACATATGTTTTTTTGCACTATAGATAAAGTCTGCTATTAATGTATATTGTATCAGTTCAAATCCCATACCTTTAATGTCACCCCATTAAGAAGCACTTAAAGCTATCACTAAACTAGTTAAGTTTGTAGGTAGGTACTACACCATTAGGTTTGTAGAGGATCTCTTTCATCAAAACTCACGAGGTAAGCTTAGAAAAGATTATACCAATCTTAATTAACCAAGATGGGGGAAAATTTGACAAGACTTGAATTTAGGCCATCATCTCGGAGATCAAAATCATTTCTCTTATAACATGTCAATACCATTCCAAGAGAAACTCACAATTTCAATTGTGGCCACACTAGCCTCATCACAACAACAAACTTGTTAGAAACATGAAAAGAAAACATGTTAGCAATTCCATCATTTGTCTGTTGTTTGGGATAGTCACCATAGAATTATTTGGACTGTCTCTCCTCTTTCCTTGCAAGGTTAAAATGACCTTTTTTTCAACCCTCCTTGAATAGACCCTTACCGTCTTGCACTTGTGCAATGATAGGACACCAATGTTGCTAATTAAGGTTGGCGGGATGATTATGCATATCCTGAAAAAAGATTGTCAAATCATTATGCTTTCAAATCAATTACCTATCGACGTATCCCTTGCGAGGGAGAGAAGCCAAACACATAAAGAACATGCACATAAACATGACAACTAAAAAAATTAAATTGAATACACCAAGAAGTACCAAATGATGAAAGCTCAATTTTTGTAATGGAAAAGCAATATCAGAACTGTCCATTTATAGTCCTAATGATTTTGAAAATTGTTGACAAAGAGTGTTTCTTTTTATTTATTATAGTGTAAATGATTTTTCTTATTTCTTGTCTTTTGTCCCTTTTTGATTTCCTATGTCTGTACTTCCTGACAGGATTTTTTCACCTTCTTTTGATGGTATATTTCATTCACTCTATGTGGAATACTATTTTGTTCACTATTTTATTTCAGCTTCATATTTCTTTCATTTTTCATATACACACAGACTACACATGCTAATAAAAAAAATGAGCTATTTGATTTAGGTTTACTTTTCATTATTGTAAATAGTTAATATTTATGATGGCACTTCTTGGTGTATTTCATATAAAAATAATAAATGTAGTAACGATTGTGTGGTGCATTATTGATATAGGTTCAATGACTCTTGTCAATGTGCCAAAATATCAATGTGGTGGTGGGAAGTGTGTGTTGAAGACTTCACGGACATTGAACAACCTTGGAAGACAATTTTGGTGCTGCCCTAATCGAAAAAAGGTTGCTAATGTTTATATATTTAAAGTTTCTAATGTAAATACTATTCATTATAATATAAGAACTAATGTAGACTGGGTATCATAGGGAAATAATGGTTGTTGATACTTTACTTGGGTCGATGACAACTCATCTGCATCTATCTGCCCATCTCCACTTATCCACGATGAAGGATTTGAGTGCAAAACATGTTAGGCTAGGGTAAATTCTGAAATTATATTTTTATGATGCCTTCTCTATATTGTAATCACATATCTTTGTTGCGACCATATGCAGAGATGAACTCAGGAATTAGTTAGTTTAGTATTTTCATATTGCAACTAATATTTTAATATTGATATGACATAACTTCGCTTTGCCTCAAGTGCGCATATATATGGTTTACATCTTTTTTTAGAATAGTTTTGCATGTTTATGGCTTAGGTGATCCCCAATCTGCTATCAATCACATGATTTAATGTATAGTGTTTTCTTGGTTGTTCCATTTGTTCCTTGACCTTGACTATGGATTGACTATCATTTTCAAGCTTGAGCGAGGCTTCGTACCATGCCGTGTCCACAGATTTGTACACAACACTGATTTATGCTGGAGGTAAACTACATGTGTCATGTAAACAACATGGTTGAATGCAATCTCTTTTGCATGTTTTCAAGAGTTTTCCCACTAATACAAGCGTAAATAATGCATTGAACATAATCTATAGACGTAGTGTGGTATGAAGTCTTGTTGAAGTTTGAGCACAGCATGGTATGAAGTCTCCCTTTATTCCATTGAGGGATTGTAATGAGTTCATTTTGGATGCAAAGGAGAATGGGGATACTCAAAGAGGAATTACACCAGCAAATGAGAGAAGGTATAAACACGACAGCTGAGAAACATAAATGTAGATTTCACAACAGCTGAGAAACATAATTGTAGGCATCACGGTCACAATTTTTTGGAGACAACGTAATTGAGTTGTATACCCAAGCAATGGAGTGCAACTTCTACACCTCCGATTCTAGGTTGACACTACAGGATACAAAGACCATAGATAAGGAATAAATTTAGAGAGTGGAGGAGGTCCATAATGACCAAAATAATATAGGATGAACCTCAAGTTAAATGAGGCAATTGCAAACATTTTAATAGATTTTTATTATTAAATAATGAAATTTACATATACTAGTGTTCTAAGCCCCCTCATTACATGATTTATTATTATAAGCCCCCTCTAACTTACGCATCTAGAAAATGAAACTACAACCTATTGGGATTGAGACAAACCTTATAGAGAACAACAACAACTAGGAATGATCACTTTCCAACATCTGTTGAATACATCTGTAGCTCATGAATACAAGGTGTAGCTCATGAATACAAGGTCCTCCAATAGATGTATTCAACAGATGTTGGAAAGAAATCATTCCTAGCCATTGTTGTTTTATAAGGTTTTTCTCAATCCCAATAGGTTGTAGTTTCATTTTATAGATGCGTAAGTTAGAGGGGGCTTACAATAATAAATCATGTAATGAGGGGGCTTAGAACACTAGTATATGTAAATTTCATTATTTAATAATAAAAATCTATTAAAATGTTTACAGTTGCCTCATTTAACTTGAGGTTTGTCCTATATTATTTTTGTTATTATGGCCCTCCTCCACTCTCTAAATTTATTCCTTATCTATGGTCTTTGAATCCTGTAGTGTCAATTTGGAATCAGAGGTGCAGAAGTTGCACTCCATCGCTTGGGTATACAACTCAATTACATTGTCTCCAAAAAGATGTGACCATGATGCCTACAATTATGTTTCTCAATTGTTGTGTCCCAGGACCCCTTATGACCCTTTACAACCATTTACAACCTCTAAGAATACATCTTAGAGGTCTTAAAATGTCGTAAAGGGTCATAAGAGACTCCTAGGAGGGGCCAAATGAGCTTCCACCTTCACATGGTTGGCCTTGTTAAGTAGAGAATGTTAATTAAACTATTCTCAAAACATAATTGTAGGCATCATGGTCACAGTTTTTTGGAGACAACATAATTGAGTTGTATACCCAGACAAAGTGCAACTTCTGCACCTCTGATTCCAAGTTGACACTACGGGATGGAGAACAACTTGGAACCGGAGGTGCATAAGTTGCTCTCCATTGTCTGGGTATACCACTCAATTACATTTTCTCCAAAAAAATGTGACCATGGTGCCTACAATTATGTTTCTCAGAGAATGTTAAACTTTTCTTGAAACAAAAAGAAGCTCAATAATTTAAGGTCTAAGTACAAGCACTAGAATTGAGTTTTTTGGCATGGGCTGGGAAATTTTTGTATATCAACATGTGATAGAGTTTAGACAAAAAAACTCTATCGCATGTTGATATACAAAAATTTCCCAGTCATGTCGAAAAACTCAATTCTAGTGCTTGTACTACATGGCTGGTGCCAAAATAGTGCTCTCCCAATCACTGATTGTGACCCGCTAGCAACAACAAACATAATGAGTGTGGACACCCGAAGATAAATATCAAATAGGGGAAAGCACCTGCAACAACAGAGGCAATAGCTATAGATACATGTGAGGATATCATAGAAATCCCTAATTTAGTGTTTCAGAGAACAAATGATAGACTGTGAATTAGGGATTTCTGCAATATCATCATCTAAATCTACATCTATTTTATTTACATTGGAATGTAACCTACCGATATTGATACTACACTGGCCAAGCACAATGGAGGCATCGATTCTAATGTGAATTGTAGTACTCAAGGTATACATTTTCTATTCAAATTTTGATTAATGAATATTTAATACAAGAAAACATATTCAATTGTTTAAGGTGGATTAGTTGTGATGATGAGATGCACCATTTAGATGTTAACTGTGATAGTCTCTTGGTTTCAGGCAATGCAGAAAGAGAAGCCTAGTTCAATATGCAATCTCAATTCATATACATAGGATATCAGGTGGAGTTGAAAAACACAACAGGGTTGCATTTTTTATAGAGGTCTTTAATTGTGTATTTTAAGTTATAGACCATCATGAAAATGTAACGTGTTGTATTTTTTCAACTCCACCTGCTATCCATGCATATTATGCTTGTGTTGCATGCACATTCTTGATTCAGAGTGGGAAAAATATTATTTTCGATGCGAGGGAGAGAAGCCAAACACAAAGAACATGCAAATAAATATGATAGCTACAAAACATAAATGTAGGTATCACAACAGTTGAGAAACATAAATGTAGGCATCATGGTCCCAATTGTTTGGAGACACAACATAATTGAATTCTATACCCAGATGATGCAACACAACCACTACTCCTATAGTTCTAAGTTGACACTGTGGATCCAAAAACCATATATAGATTCCTTATCTTTGGTTTTTGGATCCCACAGTGTCCACTTAGAACTGCAGGAGTAGTGGTTGTGTTGCATCGTCTGGGTATAGAATTTAATTATGTTGTGTCTCCAAACAATTGTGACCATGATGCGTACATTTATGTTTCTCAGCTGTTGTGTCCCAGGACCCCTTATGACCCTTTATGACCCATTACAATCCCTAAGAATACATCTTAGAGGTCTTAAAGTGTCGTAAAGGGTCATAAAAGGATCCTAGGAGGGGCCAGATGAGCTTCCACCTTCACGTGGTTGGCCTTGTTAAGTAGAGAATGTTAAACTATTATCAAAACAAAGAGAAGCTTAATAATTTATATCTGAATACCAATTTTGTTCTTATCAAACAATTGAAACATTTCAATAGCCTTTTAAACTGCTATTAAAAATAAAATATTTAATCAACATTTACTTATAGATTTGTGTGCTTGTCTGAGTTTGATACGCAGATCAAGTTGTACAACCTTACTTGAACATGATCTATTCTGAAGGTTGTACAACTTGATCTGCGTATCAAACTCAGACAAGCACACAAATATGTAGGTAAACGAAGCTTTCTTAGTCAGTTTGATTTTTCTTGAGGCTGTGAATATACAATACAATGAAAATGCTTTGTTCAATATCACCGTCACATTTTTTTTAAACCAAAAATTAGTATTGGTCAATTTTTTGACCTTTAAATAACATTAATTTCGATGAGAATGCTATGCATTTGACGTCAATTTCATCAAATATTGGTCGACAAGTTCATCACAATTTTGATGTCAAGTTTTCCAAAGTTGGTCTCAATTCTGCCAGCTTCATGTGATTAGTTTGACAAAGAGTCGGTCGATAAGTCGACTAATACTCATGTCAAAATTTTGACAATGGGTTTCCCTATAGAATAATCGATGAAAAAACATCGACCATAATTTTAGTTGTCTGTCCGACCAATTGGTATAGAAAATTTGACCAATTCTCATTGAAAAATAGGGTAAAATTTACTAGTGTACTTTGACCAGTAGGGCTACCTTTGGATGCATCTTGTGAAGCTTCTATTTGATTGGTTTTGCATTGGGGTCGACTACAAGGTGATGAACAACTAAGTTTGGTTCCATCCCAGGCATGTGAGCATATGACCATACAAAATTGATTGTAGCTTCTTGGAGAAGTGTTGTGAAAGTTTCCTCCTCACTTTTGGTCAGGGATGCTGTGATGTATGTGATCCTTGGACATTCTTCAGTTGCCAAGTTGACTAGCTTGGTGTCTTTGATGAGGATGATAGATTACTCTAGTTTGTAATCATGGATAGGAGGAAGAGGCAAGTCTTCATCTTCTAGCACCTTGGAGAGGTTTTCACTAGAAGATACCCCCTTTGTTTTTTCTTTTTTGGAGTCAAAACGTGTCCTTGAGGGGTTTTCAAAGATGACTCATTTTTTTATATTTTTATATTTTCATTTTGTGGCTAAAGACTTCCTCTTCCTTGAAGTATCCCTTGGGGTCGAGTTTGTAGACATATGTTAATTTGTGCCCCCTATCTTGTTGATCTGATGCTCCCATGAATTATAGGAGTGCTTCTTCGCTTCATAACTCATCTATGTGTGCAACACTTGATTGGTTCCAATCTATGAGTTCAAGATGGATGATGGAGAGGTTGATAAGATTAATGGTGAGTTGGTAGAGGATAGAATTGCCTAGGAAGGTTTTGTCATAAAAAATATCACCGTAGGATTTCTTTTCTTCCTCTTTAGGGATGTCTTTTATTTCCACAAGTTCATCCTATATATTCAATAAGCTAATGTTAGCAAAATTAGTGCCCCAATTGTGGTATTGGGTCCTTTTATATGTAGGTGAGGGCTATTGAGGCCAAGGCCATGATTCTTTTGATTGTGTGAGGCTTCTTGCGGGTCTTTTGCGCCACCTTATTCTCTTCCTAGGCCACCATCTTGATAGTTCCATTGTCCTATGGCCCATTTATGTGATGTGGGGTACTTGTCCTTGAAGTATCTCAGGATCTCAATATCAAGAGGTAGAGGATCTTTGTACAACCATCTGCTGATATCGGGGTCCATTTCCTAATTGTTTAGAATACCACGGGAGATGAATGTTGATGGCCCCATTTAATTGACTTCAGGGTCTTCTTGAGGGGTTTTTCTTTGGTGGCATGGGTGCCCTTGGGTGTGTGGATCAAGTGACAGGGACCCTATTACAAAGGCATCAGTCAGGTTGTATTCAATGCAACCCTTGTTGTTGATCTTGATAATGGTAAGCTTGGAGGATAAGATGGTCTCTAGATCATAGTGGGATCAGGAAGAACTGGAGACAGAAGTGCCAATATCAATACTAGGATAGTGGGTGTAGTAGGGAAAGGAGGCTTCCAATGTATGACAGTATGTGAAGGGTTGGGGATCAGCATGGATGGTGATTTCAGTGCCATGATGTAGAAATTTGATGCACTAGTGGTAGGTGGAAGGTATGGATTTGATTGAATGAATCCAAGGTCGACCGAGGAGGATGATATATAGGAGGTCTAGATAAAAAATGTGGCATACAGTCTCTTGAATTATTGAGCCCAACTTGATGGGAAACAAAATAGTACCTTTTGAGGTACACTCCAAGTTATCATAGGATTTTATAGTGATGATTTCATGTGAAATCTCAACCTCTATGTACCCCACTTGCTGGATAGATTTTAGGGTGCACAAGTTTAGGGCTGAACCATTATCTATCATGACCTGCTTGATGGAAAAGTCATTTACCATGATGACAATACAAAGAGGGAGATTGAGATCAGGTTCTATGGAAGGCATATCAAAAGGCTTAAAGGAGAGGAAGTTGGGTACAGACAAGTGCCCCATGAAGTTCTTGAACTAGATGGTGTTGATGTTTGTGGGGAAACATGCCTCTTAGAGAGTGTTATTGAGGATCTCTTGATGGATGGGTGAGGTGTAGAGAAGCTTGAGGATGGAGATTTAGGAAGGTTTTTTCCCAAGGTGTTCTAGGAGGTTGTATTACACATTAGGTATGGGCATGAGATTAGCACTTGCGATAGATATCCTACCTTTGCATGTCGTGACTGTGCATTGACTGTCGACACCTTTTATGTGGATGACATTGATACTAGGCTTGACCTAGGATATGTAGCTGACAAACTTTTCATAATTGATGTGGGAAGTAGTATAGTCCTTTCTATCAGCATGGTCATCTTGTTTTCCCTTGCCTTGGTTTTGTGGTGGCAGATTAGCATTGGTTGCATTCTTTCCTGCGTTGTGTTGAGGAAACACATTTTGCTAGATTTGTAAGTTAGTTTTGGGTGACGCCTGGGTAGGCACATCGACTGTGATCTCCTTTTTATCGATGAGATATTGGACATAATGTTTGAGTTTCTTGCATTTCACGGTGGTGTGTCCCTTAACACAATGATAATCACAATACTCATTATCCTTGTACCAGGTTAGTTTGAGGGTTGACTCATTGAATGGCTGGGTTTGGAGATATAAAATCAAGTTGGCACTGGTCATTTGATGGAAGATTACATCTAAATTTTCATTGAGGGGGGTGAATGTGTGGTTTTGGTTATTTTGGACGTGAGGCTTATTTTGACCTTGGGTGAATGATATTGCATTGGCTTGATTGGCTTGAGTTTTTCAAGGCAGTCGGGGTTGTTGGTAGGAAGGTGCTTGTTTTTGACACATGGGTGTAGGTGGATTAAGACCAGCCATGACAACATGAACATGCTTGGTGTCGGTGGCCCCGTCTATGACCACATTTTTATTCTTACTCTAATATCACGATCAATCATTATTGGGTCAGTCTTGTGAGTTTTCCTTGTAATGCCTAATGGTACCATTGTCCAAGAGGCCTCTTTTGATATCCATCCATTTTCCTTTAATATCTTGATATGTTTGTATGAAATTCATGTGCATGAAGTGGGATAATCTCAAATGTATATTATCAATGAAGATCTTGGTGAGATGCTTTTTTGGCAGTTGATATGAAATCGTCGTGGTGAGGTTCCACCATCTTTGTAGGTAGTCAACGAAGATCTCACCTCCCTTTTCTTTTGAATTGCATAGGTCCAAGAGGGATAGCTCATTCTCGACATTGTGTGTGTACTGTCCCACAAACTTCTTAGAAATCTCCACAAAGGTTGTGATTGACCCATAGGGTATCTTATAGAACCAATCAATAGCAGTTCCTCCCAAGCTCTTGGGAAAGAGGTGCATGAGGAAATTGTCATTGTATGCAACCTCTTGGAAATCCATGTAGAATTCTTTGACATCACTAATTGGATCTCCCTTCCCCCTGTACTTGTCAAATTTTGGTGTCACAAAATTCTTGGGGAAGGGAATCACTATAATGGATTTGTCAAAAGGATAGGGACACACTTCTTAAAATTTGAAGGTTTTTCTTTTAGTCCCAACATGGAGCTCCTTAAGAGAATTCTTCATTTCTTCTCATTCTGAATTGACATGCATTGGAGTGGGTACTCCCATTGGGAAAGGATCTGATGGCACAAGGGAATATGGATGGGTTTGAGGTGGGTATTGTGGGATTAGATAAAGGGATTGCCCTGCAATGTAGGTAGATTGGAATGAATTTTATGGTGAGGGCTAGGTAGGGTATTATTGCTGAGATGTTGAGGTGTATTACTATGCATGGGATGGCATCACCTATTGCTACTAGTGGATTAGGGGATGTTTCTACTATGCTAGGAAGTATTGCTATTATGGAGGAGGTTGGTAGAATGGTGTGGATTGTTGATGCACTTGGCTTTGTGCTTGGTCGATGTAGGTAAGATGCATTCATGCATTGCTGAGTAATAGAATGGTTTCCTAGAAGTTGGTGGTAGGAGGTGGTTGTGTGAGATAGCTGGTGAGATGAGAAGAAATTTGTAGTTGCAATGGTGGCATGGTTTGAGAGATGGTTTCTGGCATGGATAGATAGTTGGTGAGTGTGGGAAGAGATGTGTTTTGAGGTGGTGGTGGAGGTCATGCTACATATTGGACATGTCATATGATCACATGATTATAGATTTGGGACTGCATTTGTATTGCTAAGGCATTCATTTGTGCCCGATTAAAACCCCAGGAAGATCCAACGCTTGTAGTAGGTTGAGATGTGGAGGTAGTTGGAAATACAAGAGTGATGGTGGGATTTTGTGACATGGATGGTGGGTTTTGGGGTCCCATAAATGGCATTTATGTTGTGAAAGTAGGTTATTGGGCTTGTGTGTTAGTGATGAAGGGTGGAAGAGAAACTTGTACAATATTTAGCATAGTGAGAGGTGGAATAGATGCTTGAGTGAAGGGAGGTGCTTGTGTTGCCCCTTGAAAGAATGGTGTTGATATGGAGTCTTGGCTCATGAAAGGTGAAGGTACTTCTTATGTGAATATTTGCATGGAAGGTGAGGGTTTTGTTTGTGTAGAGATCTATGCCTGAGTGGTGGATTGAGATGTGGAAGGTGGGGGTGGTGCTCCAATGATGTAAAAAGGAGTGGATTGTGTTGTTGTGTGTATGACAGGGTTCGTGGAACTAGATTCCAAGAGATGGGGGATAGGTGAGGCCTCCTAGGATAGTTGTAGGCTGGGATCAATGATTTTTTGGACAACAACGGGGTAGGTGTCAGTGGGGATGTGTATGGGTTTTGTGGGATTGAAGGTCTGAAGTTGTGGTGGAATGGGAGTAACCTCCTATATGTAGTTTGCCAAAATGGCAAGGTGATTCTGAGCTATGATTTCACTAACCATTTTTGCATGTCCATGATGTCTCATAAATGCTTCCATGAACCCATAGTGGGAACTTCAGTTGGATCCACCCACATGTTCTCGATTTGTGGTAGTTGGGGATCATATGTTACCATAACACTATTAGGATCATTGGGATCAGATGAGCTAGTGGTGAGATTCAGACACATATTCTTTATTTTCTTAGATTGTGTCTTAGAAAGCATGAAATGCAAACCCTAAGATGGGGAAAGATGTAGCAAACAAATAAGTGTGATATGGTTCTAATCTTTGGGTAAATGCAAGACCTAGGGTGAACCTAAAGGATGTTTGAATGATGGCAGTTGGATGCAATGATGATAATGTCCTAAAGACCTATGGATTACTAAGTATCAAAATGAGTTTATTTTCCTGATGTGGGATCAAATGGGGTGGGATTGTCGACCTTAGAGACAAGGCCTCATCATCTTTTGAAAATGAAGGAAAAGAGAGTTTAATTTATATGCAAGAGGATTTTAATGGATGACCAAGATGCAAAATTGAGGAAGGGTCAATATGCATTTGAGAGAGAGCACATGGATTGTTCTTTCTCAAATGCCTCTCATTGTGACAAGTGCCACAAGGAGAGAGGTTGGGGGTATGGGGGAATGTGACCATTTTGGGAGATGTGAGAGGGGACAAGTGCGTAAGAGGGAGATGGAGTGTGTAAGGGATGTGTAAGAGCATTTAAGGTTGAAATGAGGTGAGAGAGTTTGGGAATGTGAGGATGTGACATGAGGGTTGAATTGGGTTGGGTTAGGATTTCTTAATCCATGGATTATGATTGTACAAATATTTAGGTAATGATTAGGCTTGGATTAGGAGGCAAGTGGGAGAATCAAGAGGATGTGATGGGAGGAGAGAGAATGAGTGGAGGATTAGATTAGCTAATCATGGATCATTAGCTAATTAAGGGTGATTAGCATGTGTGAATGGGTTGGGTTGAGTAAGAACTCAAGGTTACGTAGTTGGGATTGGTTAGGTTAGGGGTTAAAGTTAGGAGTCATGTGCTCAAATTGGAATAAATGTTTTATTTAATTCCAAAAATATGAGGAAAAGGGGATTTGTGAATTAATTTAAATAGATGAATATATTTATTTAAATTAATAGAAGAAGCGGGTTTTAATTAATTATCAGAGTATGGGTTGTCATTTAGATAATTAATTAGACTATAGTTAATTAATTAAATTAATTAACTAGGGGATAGCATAAATCAATTAAATAATTAATATTTAATTAATTAGTGCCCTAGGAGAGAACTAAATAAGATTACTTAATTGTGTAATCATATTTAGGTGTCTACATTAGGATATTTATATCAAATTTTGCAGAAATTGTAAAACCTATTTCCAGAATGTTGAAGGAAGGGGCCAAGATTGAATAGAAAAATGAAGCACCGGAGGCTTTTGTAAGCATAAAAAGGGCCATCAAAGAGGCACATGTACTGAAGTCACCAGATTATAGTAAAACTTTTTGATTATTCTCTTTTTCTTCATTTCATACAATTGCAACTATGTTGTTACAAAAGAATAAGCAAGGTTTTGAGCAACCCATTTCTTTCTTTAGTAAAACCCTTTAAGAAGAAGAGTTGAAGTATGACCTTACTGAAATTATGCTTTAGTCAAGGCAATAGAGAAATTTAGCCCATACTTGGCAGGTGCTAATGTTGTCGTATATGTGCCCAGTGCAACTATTAAGGATATTTTTTCTCAATCTGAGGTAACTAATCATAGATGTAGATAGATTAATAAGGTGTAGGAATTCAATATTGAGACCTTGATAAATAAATTGGTTAGAGGTTTAGGACTAGCTAAGTTTATGGTTGAGAAAAATCTAGATGTCGCCCAAGTGAATAATGTTCAGATTAATGATCGAATGATTACCATCATTGAAAGACAATTGTGTATATTGATATAGTACATTTTCTAAAACATATAAAGTGTCCTAAAGACATGAGTTATTACCAAAAGAGAACACTAAGGCTGCAGGCCCAAAGGTATGTGCTAACATATGAAGATTTATTTTGGGCAAATAGAGATGGTATACTGTTGTTATGTCTTGATGAATATCACTCTAGGAAAGTGTTGAAAAAGATGCATAAAGGTTTCTCTGGGGGGTATTTTATAGCAAAGACCACTGCTCCTAAAAAAATAAGGGTGGGTTATTATTGGCTGACCCTCATTTATGATACCCATCAGTTTGTACTAAAGTGTGAACCTTGCCAAAAAATTTAGAAAAACTCAAATATGAAGGAGAACTTCCCCTTAGGCCCATGCAGATTGAAGCCCCTTTTTTATCAGCAAGGGATTGAATTCATTGGGGAAATCATTGATAAATCAAGTGGTGTTTATAGGTGGATAGGAGTAGCCACATAATATTTTACTAAGTGGATATAAGTTGTATCTACTAAGCTACATGCAAGGTTATGATGAACTTTCTAAAGAACAATATTCTAACAAGGTTTGGTGTTCCTATCAAACTAATAATGGATGATGCAATGTGCTTTAGGTCAGAAGAGTTCAAAGAATTTTGTGAAATTTATGGGATCATAATGTCATATTCTTCCCCATATCATGTTGGCATAACTGATGCAAGGATAAGTTGAGAATGTTATGGTATGTATTTGATGTAGATAGGTTGATTAGTTATGATGTTGTCATTGATATCAACTTAGTATTTGTTGGTTGATAGTGTGCTTGTTATGTTGGTGTATGTTCAAAAGGTTGGATCTAGAGTTGTAGTAAGAATTATAGTGTGCAGATCATAATGGAAGACTAAGTGATGTATCGAGATGCTATATCTATGACTGCATAGGTTTATCATATGTATGTTGTGACTTATGATCGATTGAAGGTTGACAGGTCAATAGGAAGAATAGGATGTAGCCAAGGAAGAATGATTTGATGATTGTATCAAATAGGTTTGGATTTAGGTGTTGGGATTCATGATATGTTATCTTAGATATGTTATGGGGTTGATGTTGTGATCAAATCATGATTGGTGACTAGAAGACATATTTTCAATAGACAAAAGATCACTTGATGAAAAGTAAATGAAGTTCTTAGAACAATCAGTTAGATCCTCAACTAGTAATGGTGTATCGTATTGTGATAAGTGATTACATGCTCCAAGGATCATAGTGACATGGTAGATGGATGTGGAATGATGAGTTTGCATTTTTATGATCGTTATGATAAAATTTATTGAAGTTGTGCAAGAACATCAAAGAGTATGATTTGGTTTGACTTTTCTTCATCAAATTGATTATGCAATGGATCTGGAGGTTGACATAAAATTGAAATTGTAAATGATAATTGGTAACACATTTTAGGGTCTGAGAATTGAGAGGGAATGAATTATAATGATGAAATTGAAATGTAATTAGAACTATTTGGCCGACCTAGTTAATAAAAACATATTTATATATTTTTGATGTATTATGAGATATGTGTGGAGGAGGAAGATCATGAATGTAGTTGTGTGATTGTAGGGTTTGGATGTTCTACATGTGAAGTAGAGATTGAGCTTGGATTGGATATGAAATAGCATAGGAGTTTTATTTTCTCAGATCATTTTCACTTGTCGATTCCTAATAGTTTCATCAAGATAGATCCCTTAATTAGGTAGACTCTAACAAGTCTAATTTGTAAATCCTTTAACTAGGTGACTCTTTAACTAGGGTTTAAAATCCCTTAACAGTGTTACTCCTAATATGGTAAAGCTCCTAACAGGGCTAGAGGTAAATTCCTTAACCAAGTGTCTCCTAACAGGGTCTTGCTCTTAATCAAACATTTGTAAGCTTTTAATAGGGCTAAGCTCTTAACTAGGTGTACTTTAGAAGAGTGCATAATTATTTGTGGGTGTCATCCCCACACGTGGTTTTTACCAGTTGGGTTTCCACAAGAAAAATACTAGTGTTATTGTGTTGCATGGTTGTATATTTTTATCTTTATTGGTTTGTTTATTCATGCAATGGATGTTAATTGATGCAAGTTGTTAAATAGTTTATTAAAAGTTTAATTTGTTAGATTATTGATTCACCCCCCCTCAGTAATATTGGACCTAATAATACTAAAAAATGCTATCAGATCTTTGGTCCTCTTTGTGGTAATCCTAACAACTTAAGGAAGAGATCACAATGATGAGGAAGGAACCTCCCAAGTTTACTAAAGATAACTACCTGGTATGGAGTGACATAATGAAGTTATATCTAAAAGGTATGTGATCAAAATATTGGATACATGTCATACACAAGTATACCACTCATGATGGAACTCTCAATGCATATCAACTGAAGAAGTAACATGGGAATACTCAAGCACAAAAAGTTTTTATAAGTACCTTATCTGATATTGAATATGTTGATGTCCATGGACTTGATGCTACCTATGATGTTTGGGAAAAGTTGAAGTTGATCTATGGTGGAGATATTCAAGTGAAAAAAGCTAAGGAAGACATTCTTAGAGGAAAGTATGATGACATGAAGATGGTAGAAGGAGAGAACATTGCTCAGTATGGTCAAAGAATAAAAGAATTTGTTGGTGCTATCAGGGGTGATGGTGGAACTATTGAGGAAGATGTTGTAGTAAGTAAAATGGTGAGAAATTTATTGCCTTCTTATGCCATTAGAGTGTCTTCTATAAATGAGCTAAGAAATTTTGATAATGTTACAATAGATGGACTAATCAGTAAGCTTACTATATTTGAGTTAAATAATTTTGATAACAGTATTCCAATAGTTGAGTAATCTTTCAAGACATCGGTGTCTAATATACCAATAAGGAAAGGAAAAGAATTAAGTTATGATTTTGATTTCATATAAAGTTACACCAGGGAACTTGAAGCTATCTTGGAAGATGAAATGAGACAAGCAGATCTTGAAGCACTACTAGCAAAAATATTTCCTAGAGGGATTGGTAAGTACAAAGGAAAGCTACCACTAAAATGTTTTTCATGTAATAATATTGGACATATGAAAACTAGATGTCCTAATGATGAAAAAAAGGATAAGTTAAAAAAGTTTAATGGAAAAGGAAGAAACAATACTATGTTGCAGTTGATGAAGGAGTTATCAATGAAGAATAAGAAGATGATGAGGAAGAGGAGATTGTATTTGCTGTAGTCAAAGAAGTTCCATCTAAAGGAGAAAAGAAACTAGTTTCTTACATGGGACACAATGATAAATGGATTATAGATAGAAGGTGCTTACATCACATGACTGATGACAAGAGTAACTTCATTAAATTTGAAGAGTTTGATGGTGGTGTGGTAAGGCTTGGAAATAATACACCTTGTTTGGTGAAAGGAAAAGACACTATTAATTTGAATGGTAAGAGTAATATAGATGTGGTTTATCTTGTGGATGTTCTAACATATAATTTGTTGAGTGTTGGTTTGCTACATAATAAAGGTTAAAAATTGGAATTCAAAGGAGGTATGTGCAGAATACTTGGAAGATCCGGTGATGAGATTGCTACTACTAGGAAAAATAGAGGTAATTTATTCTATCTAAATAATACGATGAAAATTTGTTTGGTTTCAAAGGTTGAAGATAGTTGGCTATGGCATAAAAGATTCTATCATGTAAATTTTGATAGTTTGATCAAAGTGAGTAAGACAAATGTAGTTAGGGGATTGCCACAATTAGTCAAGCCAGACAAAATGATGTGTAAATAATGTCAGTTGGCTAAGTTAACTAGTTCTACTTTCCAAAGATAGTCTTTTTTATTTGAAGGCATACTTGATTCAGTGCATACTGATCTTTGTGGGCCTATGAGACAAAGAAGTTATCAAGTTGATAGATTTTTTATATTTTTTACCAATGACTATTCTAGAATGATGTGGATAACTTTCTTGAGAGATAAATATGATGCATTCACTAGTAAATGTTTTCCCAATTTTTGACACTCATTTGTCATTTTTGCGATGCACAAATGTAGAATATTCAACAAATGTGGACGTCAAACTTTTTTTTTTGAAGACACCAACGACCAACATTTTTGACATAATACCAATGACATATTCATCATAAGAAACAAACTCCATGGTCAAGAATTTAGATTGAACGTACGACCAACCCATTTCCCCATTCATTGAACTTTCGACCAAGTTACGACATGAACATTAATAAAAATTGATGAGGATGTTATATAGGTGACACCTTCATCGTCGAAAAGATATATTGTATGCCTTGAAATTCTAATGAAACTATGATGATTATGTCATTGCTCATATAGCCTTCTCATCATAGAAGAGTTCAATGAGAGTCAAGATATCGATGAAAGTTTTTTTTTAATTAAAAAAATTATTTTTTATTGGGACCATTAGGGTTATTAAATTTAGAGTGATATGCTTATCCACCTATATCAAGATCCATTTCAAATAATACAATTAATATAAAATAGAAATGCATGCAAAGCTTCCATAAATGAAGAGTTGGAGACTAAGAGAATATGAGCATGCCTTTATCTTCAACTTCAACCATATGATCTAATCAAAGACATGCCTAATATTATTAGGCATGTCTTTGATATAGACAATCCTTGCCCCTCCTTGAATTGTCACAATTTAAAGACTTAAAGACTTCTAATCAAAATAGTTGAGACACATTAGAAAATTTGGTGTTTCCTAGTTGTTTAGATTTGAAGTCTTCAAGGCTTTAAGCACTTACAATGTACACCTAGACAATAGTTTCCCTTCAAGTCTTAGAAATGAGCTGAAGGAGGTGGACTTAATGTTTACTAACAACTACATCTTATTTCAAATGGTGTTTAAATTGAATGACACCTGCCAAAATATATTCATATATGTATCTTATGTAAACAAAAGGAAAATAAAAGTATGCATATGGAAGTGAAATTGTTCAAAAATATGTTTGGATCAATATCATTAAGAGGTTATTTCTTATAAATGTAGATGTATACCTGCCACATATATCATAACTCTTTCAATTAATGGCATTTTCCACCTTTTGACACTAGCTTGTTGAAGAGGAAGATCAACGAATGAAGAAATGGATGCAAATGATTTACCTATAAGATAAGGAAAATATAAGGTGTAAGGAAAATATAAGGTGTACAAACATGTAAATCATCTATCAATGTTGAAAAGTACATGGACCTTAAATTGTAACATCAATACAATTCTTACCATCATCATCCATGATAAGATCCATTGCAAAGTATTCCACAAAAAACTGAATATGTTCTAAAATTTAAAGCTTTTAATCCTAAGGTCAAATGAAATTATGGAGTGAAATTCCTTAACTTGATTAATTAGTGGTGTTAGGATTACTTCCAACTGATCTTGATCATGACCTAACTTGTACATAATGTTGTATCAAGGATGTTTCCATTTATGATTCCTAAAGAGGGACTATGGATACCAACATCCCCAACCAACAATAAGGAAAAGGGGGCTTCCTTTAAACCCATTCCTTTAGCTCCCAACAATATTTTAGGGATGTTGAAATCCTTGAAACTTTAAGGGATTGGTGATGTTAACACCTTCAATCCCCAAGTGTATAGGATTCCACTTTATGTCAAGGAAGTGTATACCCATGCTCTTTGAAGGGAGACCTAAACTAAGTACCTTAAGTGCATGAACACATTTTTCTTAATATATTTTATGTTCATATGGGTTTAAGAAGATGTAGATCAAAGATTTTTTATTCTTTAAATAATAATAATGCATATACATAGTATACTTTCCATTTTATAGCTAGTTTTCTTTTTGTTCATAACTAGGATAATTGAATAAAATTTTGAATGGAACTGATTCCTACTTGTTATGTGAAATAAGATATGACAACTATTACCCCAATGAAGTCTAATTTTATAGAATACTCAAAGCCACCTAATATGGGAAATAACCACCAGGAGATCAAAAATATGGATCGTGGTCATGTCAACCTCGGTGACTTTAAAAAATACATGGAAAAGCTTGAGGGAAGATAATTTGAAGCTATATATTAGGTTCTCTTAGGCCTAATCCAAGAAATAGTGAGTTTATATGCCTAATATTAGGTGCTCGTAGGACTATTCCACTTGAAATAGTCTACTTCCGCAAACATCTTGTTATTACTAAATTTTCAAGTACTATATGTATATGCACCACCACCCACTATCCCCAAACATAGGCCCTTGGTCCACCTGCCCTTGAAACTTGTCCCTCTATCTTGAAACAACATGGAACATTGGTATATGCCCATTAGAGTGTTATGAAATGTTACTGAAGGTTATATGAACTTCTTTCTATTTAAGGAGGTACTAATTTTGGAAGATAGTTGTCTAGATTCACTTTAGTGGTTTTAAGCTTGTTTAATATTTAATAATCATTATTTAATGTTTATAATTCCATGAAACCAATAATAATTATGTTAAGGCTCATAAATAAAATAAATCTAGTTTCCTTCTTATACTAGTGCTAACCTATTCAAGAATTAAAAAAATCAAAAGATCCAGGTTAAAGAGTTTAATAGAAGACTTGCTCTTCCAAGGATGTGATACAATTTTCTTTGTTTACTATGGCATTGCCTGATAAATACTTAAATCACTAAGAATATTCAATAATATCTTCCCTATCTAATATTATATCAATGAGGAGATCAAAAGTAACAAATGATAACAACCATTAATACAAGAAAATGCCACTTGTAAATTCACAAAATACAATATTTGCCCAATTTCTCTTTTAGTATTAATAACACAATCAAGTTGATCCTTTGCTTTCTCCAAGTCAATTTGGATGAATGTTTAAATGATGGCATTTTTTTCTTAAGTGTCTCTAATGTTTCCACCAAATCATTCCTAGTTCAGAATTCATTTCATCTCAAATTCATTATTCATTCCATTTATCACATATGCAGTAGTAAATAATAAGAGCAGGACATGAAACACACATAAACAAAAATATTTTTATGTGGAAAGCCCAAGGAGGGAAAAACCATGGTGAGATCCAACTCACACTATATGAAAAGAATATTTATAATGGTTGTTTTAGGCTCATGGCCAAGAAAGGACATTGCTCCTAAGACTTGTCAGTTTAGGCACACTGCCTTAGGGAAATATACAAGGAGTTGTGGACTGAAGATCAATTATCTAAATCAAGATACAATGAAATATGTTTGATTAACTAAGCTACAAAAGGCATCCTTTTAAATGCTAATTACAGTTCTTTGTTTCATACATCAAAAATTGACATCATCATTATGTTTTACAACATTCACTGATTATCTACTCTATTTTCACACTTGCATGCCTTCACACTTATACCATACACCATGCACACTCATCAATCCTACAAAAAGTTCTGAACACATATATCATTCACAACGTACAACAATATCAACTAGGTTATCCTAATTAGATAAAATGTGTAGTATGCAATCTGTTGGCCAAGAAGATTTTTTCCAATTACTTGCCGAAGGAAATAAAAATGTGTAAAGTATCAAACCAAGTCAGAACTTTTACACCTTTGCACTTATACCATACACGATACACACTCATCCATCTTACAAAATGTTTTGAACACATATCATTCACAACATACAACAATATCACCTAGGTTGGCCTAATTAGATGAAATGTGTAGTAAGCAATCTGTTGGCCAAGAACACTATTTCCAATGAATTTCTGAAGGAAATAAAAATGCATAAAGCATCAAACCAATTCAAAATGATCTTCAAGCATTCCCAAAACTTTTCCTTAATCACTACATGCTCCCAAACTACTTAGTTCGACTCCAAAAAATAGAATAGATAAAGGAAGCCAACAGTACAATCCTAATTCACCACGTGAACCACCAAAAAACTTGCGATACACAACATATCATAACTTGAAATCAAAAAAACATATTGGAAAGTCTCAGCACACAACTATTATTAGTGGATAAATGCACTGCATTCCATGAGAGGATACTTTATCTTTGTATAAACCAATACATTGTCATTCACCATTTCACCTGGAAAAGGTTTTAGCACTTGAAAGTGAGTTTATATGCTAATCTTAGGTTATCTTAGGCCTAATCAAATAAGGAAATGAATATAACTCAAATCTTAACCATTCTACTTCGCTTCCTCACCTATATTACAATGTTCCAAGCATCTACATTCATAGGAGTAGTGACTCTGCCTACTATTAGAAAAATGACTGTTGCAAAAATTTAGTTGTCAACTCGACAAATATAATCCTTTTTACTCGTTACACATTCTAATCACATCTTGACTATGATTTTATCAATGAACTTGTGTTCATAAATCCTATTTACCCCACAAAACTCCTATTATGTCTTATAGGCATTTTGACAACTTGACACAATAGTGAGCCTCTTATATCATGATGGATCTTATTACATCATTACATGACCAAATTTTATTATATGTTATACATTTGTGTAGGTAAAGTGTTAGTGTCATAGTAACTAAACAACAATGTCCAATATTGTATCACCATGCATAGTGCAGAGATAGGATAGTCTCAAAACAACAATAAACGGAGGTCATAAAATAGCATGAAAATCAGATTTAAAGGAGCATCCTTATTGAAAAATCACATACAAGACAACAAAGCCATGGTTGATACAATTTATTTTTTCTTTCTACAATGAAATTCATGATGAAAATAAAGAACAAGGAAATATTTCCATGAATAACATATATAGCTTTGCAACCAATACAATATCTAATTCAACCATAAGATAGTATATCATAAGTGAAAGAACATTTTTCATTATGGAAATGAAAATTTTAAGATTCCATGAAGAAGTTTTCATTTAGTGGAAGAAATCTCAATCATTTAGTACATAATGACCTTTATAGGCCTCTTGCCTATAGTTAGAAAAATGATTGTTGCAAAAATTTATTTGTTAATTGATCAAAATTGGTTGCATTCCTATTCTCCCAATATTTTCATAGATCCAACATTTAAATAGAGCCTCATACTTCTAATACCTGAAAACAACCTAAAACTACCCTTAAAACTGAATTTAGATAGTTTAAAACTGACTGTTGCAACTTATAACCATTGACAGGTCATTTGTTAAGATATGTTATGTTGTTAAGTTGAAAAATAAGTTTTCAACTCAACAACTATTATCCTTTTTACTCATTACACCTTCTAATCACATCTTGACTATGGTTTTATCAATTACCTTGTGTTCATTAATCCTATTTACCCCACAAAAGTCCTATTATGCCTTATAGGCCTTTTGGAAACTTGACAAAATAGTGAGCCTCTTATATCATGATGGCTCTTATTACATCATTGCATGAACAAATTTTATAGGCCTCTTGCCTCACATTGGCAAGTTTTCATACATTGACTCATCTTGCTACCATTTACAACTTTTTGGCACTAATAGTGTCATGGGAGAAACATCAAGCATTCTAGCCATGTGAGGATGGTATTTTATGTTTGAATCCTTATTTTTATACCCAAGACAAGGTGAAATGACTCTTGGAAGTTCATGGAAGTGACTGCATGTTTGAGAAAAAGAAATCCCTATCTTAGTGTCCCTTAAATGGAGGGTTTGATGCATGGAAGGCTTAGACAGTAGGAAGGCTTAGACATGTATGCTTAAAAATAGGTGCATCTATTTAGAAAAGGAAACACATTTAACTAATATGGAGATGAAAGCATTTTTTTATCTTTCCATGGACTCGGTAAATTTTATCCACACGCAAGATGAAAAAATTGAGTTGTAAAATAAATTAAAAGAACATGTATATTCAAAACCATGTGTGTCATAAAAAAAGAACATGTTAAAAAGATTGTAATAGACATGTTCATGAAAAGTTTGTTAAAAATCATGTGAAACAAGAGTAATGTCAAATTTTTAGCTTTTGTACCTTGAGGATTTTATTGGCATAAAAGTGTGATTATCTTTAACAACCTAAATAAATATTCACTAGCAACTTGAAAAATATTATGTAATGTGTTACCACTTGTTCGGTAGATAGTTTTATGATGGGACATGAAAAAATTAATTGAAATCTTTGAGAAACCTGACTACAATACAATTATAAAAGAAGGGAAAAAGAGATGTATGCTTAAAACTATGTGTGTCTATTTAGCAAGGGAATCACCTTTAACTCAAGTAATGAGGAAAGTATTTTTATCTTACAACTAACTTGGTAAACTATATCCAAATAAAAGATGAAAATATTGATTTGTAAAAGAAATGAAAAGCACATGTATATTTGAAAGAATGCATGTCATCATAGAAAGAGAACATGTCATAAATATTGTACTAAACATGTTCATGAAAATTTATTTAGAAAACAAGTAAAGAAAGAGTAATGTAATTTTTTTAGCTTTTGTACCTTAAAATTCTTATTGGTAAAATAGTATGATTATCTTCCGCACATTATTGTCTTCCAAGGAAAAAAAGAGATGTGTGAGAACCTGCAGAGTAAATAAATAAGGAGCTTAAAAATGAACATGAATTTATTATTGGGACTGAGAACATTATGAAGCTTGAAATTTTTTTTCCAATATCTTACTAGTGCCTCGATATATCATACTTGCATGTGACATGAAAATATTCGATTGAAATTTTTCAAAAGTTTAATATTTTTATTTTATTTTATTTTATGCAGGGATATTGAATGATCTTGTAAGGATATAGCATTGGTGGGAAAAGCCTAGGGGAAGTAGGGAAGGAATCTTAAGAGTCACCAAAGGATACTACGGTTAGTGAGGGACATTGAGATGAATGTCTTGGGAGATTGGTATGTAACTATTCCAAAATTAGAGTTGGGACAGTGAGTTATGGTTTGTGTTTTGCTAGAGTATTGAATGAAGGGGCCTTGTGTGGGTGTAATCCATGTTACAAGGTGTTGGGAAAGATAATACCAAGTGGAATCCAATCTAATACTTTGGGTTGGATATGATAGATTTAGAAGAGAGAGAATTGGTGAGGACAATCACAAGTATTAATACAGTGGACACAATGATCTCATGAAGATTTGGAATCAAGTATGAAGAGTGCGTGTAGAATCCATGGTCATGGAGTTGGTTGAGTTTAGGCTAGGAGAATAAGCCTAAGGCTTGGTGATCCTAGAGTGAGTGGGATCTAGTGAAGTGTGTGTACCTATGAACATGTACTGATCCATGTGGAATAGGACTAGTAGGTGTGTTTGACCATTGAATCTACATTGGTTTAGTTTGAGCTTCACTTGGTTTCGATAATAGTTTAATATTATCTAATTAGCAAGGCCAACCACGTGAAGGTGGAAGCTCATTTGGCCCCACCCCCCTCCCTTAACATCACTCTAAATTCCCCATTAACATCTAAAATTCATTCATTCATTCATCCATTTATGAAATATAATATTCAATCATTATAATCACATAACATTCATTAACACATAAAATTCATTAGCACACAACATTCATCAATAATTCATTAACACAACACTCATCAATAATTCATTAACACATCATTCATCAACATTCATTAAGACATCATTCTTTCATTATAAAAAAAGGTTTATTACAATCATTTCTTTTTTGGTTTTTTCTTCTATTTTTTAATGTAAGGGCTAAGAGGAGCATCAATATCTTCATCATTCCCCTCCTCTTATTCTTGTGATCTCAATAAATGCCTCCTCTTGTGTCATGGAGGAGGAGGTTGGTGCGCCAAAGCAGGGTCTTCTACAATAAAAACTAAATGGATTAAATTCACAACATTTTATATTAGTGTTACAAGTATTTCATTAATTAAAGGAACATAACTACTGATCAAAAAAATTAAAAGAACATAATAGAGTTTTTTTACTTGACAGTGCCACATCATATACAATAACATTTTGTTCAGCCCCAAAGTCAACATGGTGAACACTCGGATCATCCTCCACCCGTTCACCATGACATTTTGCATGCTCTAAAATATACACAAAAAATGTTACACCAATTTCAATTTAAGATGTTAAATTGTATTAATAATTACATGATTAATTTTCAATAGAAAATGAATACCTCCATTGCGATACACGTCAGGGCCTTCTTCATGTGTAGGTTCTATGATTGGATTAGAAGGCTGCATTGCAATGTCATCCGCATTGTTATCATTTTTTTCTTTTTAAAACAAAAATAGTCAATTTATGTTTGAAATTAAAATCAAATAGATTATTTCTCAAGTATTCAATTTGAAATACTTTTCATTTGGCCTATTTACCTATGTAAACCAATGCAAAAGAATGTTGAGTTTGGCTAGAGGAAGCTTGGCATAGGCATTCAGCCACATCTTTATAGCCTTCCTTGAAGGAAATATTTTTGTCTTCTTCTATGAATGCTACATTAAAATCTAACCCCTGCATTATTGGCTTAATATAATCAATTATGCAGGTATTGTTTGATTAAACAAAACTGTTTGCAATTAATAAGAACTTTGATTCAAAATTTCATTTATTGCTACTTAAAATTCATTCTTGAAGATTTAGATAACCACCAGAGCCAAGTTTGTGTTGACCATTCTTTTCTAATCTAGCTTTTGTAGCCTTTAATGTGTCCTACAGTCTATGAAAAGTTTGAAATATGTTAGACTATATAAATATAAAGATCACTAATTAGTGGATAATTGTATTCTACTTAATACTATCACATACCTTCTATTGTCATTTGGTGGTGTAATTCCTCTTTGACTTTTCACTTTCTCCCTTGCATCCAAAATGAATTCCCTTCATTTCTTCTCTGGAATCATGGGAGGACAATCATAGTTTGGGTTGTTCACTACATTCCTTTTGTATGTATTCCTCATAGTCTTTAGATGTTTGCAAGCTCTCTAAAGAACTTTTTTGTTGTAAAAAATGTTACTTTGAAAGAGCTCCTCTAAATATTTTATGACTTGATCTTTTAATTTTTTATGTTGCAAATTCCACCTTTTAAGAAAAAACAAAATTGTTAGATAAAAAAATTAACTAAAGTTGCATACCTTGAATATAGTACAAGAAATGAAAGGAAAAATATTCTAGAAATTATATGAAATCAAAGAAGTAGGATAGGGTTAGTTCACATGTGATGTTCCACTTAGTACATATGGTGGGCTCGAATAGCGACAATGTCATCTCATTAAGATTTTCATAAAAAAAACATCATTCCCTAAAAAAACATCATGGGATCATCAATCCAGAAAGAGTTATGAATAAGTAAATTAAAATTACAATATAAATAATAATAATTTTAAAGTACCTGGAAGCTTAGGTAATTTTAAAGGAATCGTATCTTCATCGGTCAACAACAATGACATTTGCAATTTTCCCATACTAGCAACATCGGTAGATCCAGAAGTCTCACCTATGAAGATACAGTTTGATATCACCGGTAGTTATGTATGTAATAATTTTAGTTTGATATCACTAAAATTATTACATACATAAATTATTACCAAGACTTTGGACTAAGATATCACCGGTAGTTATGTATGTAATAATTTTAGTGATATAAAATTGTATCTTTATCGGTCAATTATTACATACATAACTATTAAGTCTTGTGAGATATGTGACCTTGACCTAATAGGCTATGACTATAATTTAAAAATCATCAAGCACACTGAATATTCACTCAACAACAAGTTTTAGGAGAAATGAAGTAGCTAATTTCCTAAGAAATCAAGGAGTTTACTCTATATCGTGGTCTTGAAGAAAGTGATATATATGTGAAATAGAAAAGTAGGTACAAGAAATAATTACGAGCACTCTGTAGATTTCATATATAGTTGAATGAAGGAATCAACACTTGCATAGTACTTTTATAAATTCAAACACCATAAATTTGTTGAAAATGCAAAGAAAGTTAATAAGGATGATAATAACAAAAAGTGAGGGAACTAAGAGGCCCTTGAGATGGTGGTGATTCAAAAAACTTGAAAAAGGGATGATAGTTTATATAATGTGAAGCATGGAAACTATTAATTTAATTTTAGTTTTAACTGTGAAGCAAATAAAAAATGATGTCATTTATATTTAGAAGAAATTTTTTTCTCCATCTCCATAATGTCTTTTCAAGTGTTGCACCTATATTGGAGATTTGGCTTGAATATTTTGATATCGTGACCAATATTAAATTAAAAGATAATAGAATTTTAATGTTTGTAAGATTTAACACATATTTTAAAGTCATCTCAAAGGTAATCACCATTGATAATCATATATCAATGACATGTCTTCTCACTTTGTAGTAATATTTACAAGACAAGGGGGAAAATTTAGTACACAAGCACCTCTAAGCATTTGTTAATATGGAAGGAACAATGATTGTAATCCACCACTTTGTCCTTTTGACCCTCTAGTCCCTTTCTCCCTTAGAAAATCTTTTGGAGCATGTAATGCCTTATAAGTTACCGAAGTCTCAAAATTATTGACAATGTGATATCAACCCAAGTACAACCAAATCTTATATTTGTGCTAAGTATTGAAAGATTTCACATGGTCCTTTAATTAGAATTTTTGTTTTTATGGGACTTGACCCATTTGTGTTTTAAAGCATCTAAAAATAACTAGTCATTGCTAGCTGAAAACCACCAATACTTGGTCATTTATTACCACCATTTCTCAAACATTTATAATGATATCTTAAACCTAACATATATGTCAAACCATCATGTTGACCAATTTTATATTAGTATGGTAGAGGATTAGACATATTAGGAAAGTTGAATCTCTAAAAATCAATGATCAACATTATATATAGCTTCTATCATCAAATACAAATATTTCCCTTACACCCAATCATATGACCAAAAGAAACATTCTATCTTTTGATACTAAGAGTGGTACCTATGTTGTGGCAATGGTAGGGTCGAGGATATATTTTACTCTATCTAGTACTATTGACTGCATCTTGGGCATGAATAGTTTTCTAGCCCTCATCTTTTTAAAAGTATGTCACTTATGAAAGGGGAAAAAATTGTCAATATGATTTATGGCATCTTATATAGAGGGCATTTCTTTGGAAAAATGATCTGGCATTTGATTCTAGCACTAGGAATCCTAGTTTTCTTGCAAACTATCATGATTGGCACCACCCTTTTATATCCTAAGGTTCCCTTTCTTGCTTGTCCTTATGCTTTAATTTTACCTTATTCTTGATTACATGTAAAAATCTTTAATACTTAAACTAACATGACCTCTGTAACTTCATGTGTTTTTTGATGTATGAGTGCAAGAAACAATTTTACTTGATAACTATGTGTCTTTCCATGCCATGCATTTCAAATTTTGCAAAAATAGTATGAAAAGTAGTGTAATCTCACACCAGTTGATCTTGTCAGAATGCTAATGTTTTAACTCAATTTTTGGATTTCTTAATGAAGTTCCTAAATGACACATTGGTGTTTATTGGAGGGGTGACACTCTATCAAAAATAATTACTGACCTTGGCTTCCATTTGAAGATCTCTATTTCGACTCGATGTCAGCCAATGCAAGTTACCATCTAGAAAAATGAGGTAAAAGATATTCCATGTGGTACTAAGGGTGGAGTGACCAAATTATCTGTGCTATTAGAATCAATCACTACTTTTCTTTTATTATAATGGAAATTCTCAACATGGACTAATCTAAATTCACATATGTAGTTGCATTTTATAACCGAGAGGAGTATGAGAAACATGAGGAATTTGCTTGGATAGGAGCAAAAAAAAGAAATCTAGTTCAATAAGGGGTACCTTTTATGTTATGAAGTGTCTTTTTATGTTGTATAATGGTGAAACCATCATTGGTTGAGTGAGGAAGTGACATTTAGAAAGCCCTAGTTTTAAGGGTTTTTGTGAGGCCAATTTGGGGATTTTAGGTGAGTCTAAATTTGAAGTGAGGAGTCAAGATATGTGAGTTCGAATAAAAATACTGGCACAAAAACCTCATCTAGGGTATTAGTACGTCCAATGAAAAATGTAGATTTCTAATCAGTAAGTCCAATGAAGTTTGTGAATGTTCCAAAGAAAAAATTCCTTGTAACTTGTTAACTTAAGAATTATTTTACCTGAGGGACTTGCACTAGTATAGTCCTCACGATGTCCATGAGCATGTGGTTGAGTACTCAAAAATTCCTATAAGAAGAACACATACATATTTTAGTTCATGACATAAAATAGTATAAAATATAAACATTTATTGATTTTTTTTTATAACTAAAGATTCATTACTTCTTACTTCCAAACATCGTGCTTTCCGTATCAATTCATCTTTATGCACATTAATCTCCTCATTTGGATCTAGATGGAGGAGGCCAAGAAGATCTGCATTAAATTTTTTTAGGGTCTTTCCGACCATCTTTATGGGGTCAGAGGTATATGCGATGTCATCATCACATAATATTGTCACCTCCAAATCTACATCTATTTCCTTAGTTGTTATAGGCACTTTTCCATTTCCCTGAACATAAATTTATGACAGTAATATTAGTAAAATATCAAAATAACTACAAAACCTTAAAGAAAAGAACATAATAATATAACATTTTTCTTTTATCTAATTTGTACAATTACACTAAGGTTTACCTTTGTCGAAGAAGGGGTGGGAGGAACATCCCCACCTCTGTCATGTGGTGGATCCATGTCATCTTGTGACAAAGATTAAATATAAAAACTTTAGCGAAATGAAAGCAATAGAATTAGCAAATTTTTTTTTTTAATAAAATGGTATATTGGATTCATTAATTGGAGGTTAGTTTAAATTGTATATAGTACTTACCACCCCCATGATAGTAACTTTGTTTGTATCTATGTGATTTAAATGGTAATCTATTAGCAGCTCTTTCCCTGCACTTATTGATTTTATCGCACATACAAAAATATGATTTCCCTCACGTGCCTCAAATATGCAATTGGGTCACTTATTAGTTGACCCAGGTCACGTACTATTTATAAAACCCATAATATTCCTTGTTTCTTTTGGCCTTCCGTCAATGTACATAGAAAATCTTTTACTTTGATCATTTTATTTCTATTGTATATAATTTGTTGACAGTAAATACCTATGCATATTTTTTTATATCAAATAATCTGCATCCAATTATTGTAATTCTAACAAGGTTTGACATACTCCATCAATTCAACAACCTTTTTATAACATACATTTATGTAATCTATAGAAAATATAGGCCCAAACCATGTAATGACGATGGAGCTATGTGATATATCCTCATGTTAACACAAAAATCAATGTTAATTGGAGGTAGTTCCTTGGGTACCCATTCTTTTTGAAGATGTGTGTACTTCAAGGGCACCTTGATGTCTCCTTTGGTCTCATCGTCATAAGAACATGACCCCCCTTCAGCAAGGAAAAATTGCATGCATTTATTGAATTTTCTTCTAATATTTTGACCTCTAGTTGATCTCCCTATTTTAGGCCTACTACATGTCTCACTTTCATCTTCTATTCCCGCATTTTCCTCACTCAAGGAAGAAAAATCTGACAGTTACGTATTAGGTGGTTCCTGCAGTCCATCAAATGAGAGATATATAGTTGGTAAGCAATGATATATTTTTCTAAATGAGGGTAATGTTGATGAAGTTGGCCCTAAAATTGATGTTGAGGGTAGTATTGTTAAATCACGAGCAAGTTAATACCTTATTATTAAACCACTCAATGAAGATGGGCGTAAAGAGAAAGCAAGCAAATAATAAACTATTTCTATAGGGTGTATTGACTTATACCTACCAATCCATGTCACTATGAAGGATCCTCATAAAAGGGGTTAAATTTTTTGCATATGTGAATCATTTATCTTAAGTTAGCTAAAAATTACATGATACGTATGCTAAAAATTGCATAAAAGACAACATGAACAATATGCATTCATCATAATTATTATAAATTTTAATTCCTTACCTGTACTTTATGTGTGCTATGCAAGATCATCAACAAAAGGGGTGACGATGTTTGTATTCAATTTCTTATTTCCACAAAGGGTGACAATCACAAAAAATATATACATGTAATTAACACCAATATTTGAGCATCATAAGCAATACATTGGTAATTTGTTAAATAAAAAATACATTAAATATATGAGTAATAATTGAAACACGTGTATCATAAATCATATATGTTGTAATCATTAGAATTGAACACAATGAATTAATTATACCATGCCATTAGAGTTTAATACATAATAAATTAATTATGAAAATATACAAATCAAATAAATTTCTATGAATAAATCAATATTACCATCATCATCATCATCTTCTTCTTCTTCTTCTTCTTCTTCATCATCATCATCGTCATCTTTGGTATCTTCTTTTTCTATCACATTATACTTTACTGGCCTTCCTCTTGGATCATGTCTATCAACAAATGACCAACCCGGTTTATGTGGAGCTTCTAAGTAAAACATGTTCTCACATTGGCTTGGAAGAACATAGGGCTCATATCCAACTGCCTCAAATGACCTTGTATTAATAATTGTAAATCCATTATCATGTTGAATAATAGTTCTATCAAGATTGTTTTGATTTAGTCATAGCCTATACCATTTGATGATGAATATAACTAATTTGAAGGATTTAAAGTTGCACTCAAGTATTTCATCCAAAATGCCACAGTATTAGTTTTTAGATGAAATATTAGTGACCTCAAAGATTGTAGTTATCCTAGAATCACAATTTTTCTTCATGTCATCCAACTTTTTATGTGAAATTTATGGCCATGGTAGTACATAGCTTTGTGGTATTTGACTTGTAATTTTTCAAACATGTGAAAATTATTTTCATTGTGAGTTGATATTAAACATATGGATCATGATTAATAAATTTATACGTACCTTTCTATCTCTTAAACCATATGCTAGATCAATTACCATTGGCATAACATTAGAATCTCTGTTACGATGAACTTCTTTAACCAATGAAGCAAAACCTTTCCATGTTAATGAGTGATCATTTTGTTGACATCATTCAATTCATATCATCATCCAATCAAGATTGTTTGCAATATATAAATGTAGTGCATCCCACTCTCGACCAACTATATAAAAAATTAGACCACTTAGAAATAAATTACATTGAAGATTTATAAGAATTAATTAACTACAATAACATCTTATAATTACCTCTCACTTGTCTCAATCTACCTTTCCCCATCAAGTACTCCCCTTTGAATTTGTTAATGGAGTTGGGATCTCAAATGTGATCTACATGGATCTTTTCTACAAACTTAGAAAGATATTCACCAACGTACACCATGGTCTAGTATACCATATATCTCTCCACCATAGAACCCCCATGATGTTCTCTTTGTCAAACCAAGCCCTTCAAAATTTTTAAGTTCCTCTCAACCATCCACATTGATCTAGTTCGTATAGGTACACACAATTAAATATCCTCAACTTGATGTATGAGGTAGTGTTCTTGTGCATTAAAAAAAGTTGAAGGTAGATACTTTTGCATTTCACACATAAGATGAGAAATTTTTCTCTTCCAATATTTTATATCTTCTTTATTGATTTGTTTCGATGACAACCACCTAGAAGAAATTCAACATGCAAAAACATATAAACAATACTTTACAAAAAATATACAATAAATTACAAAAAAAGTAAAAAAAGTCACAAATATAATATATATACAACAAATCTAACAAATAATGCTTTTAAACGTGTGTATTTTCAAAGATCATATATAACTTGTTTGACACTGTTGTCGAAGTGGTATGGGAGAGATAGAGGTAGAATGTATTTCAATAATTATAAAATGATATTTTCAACATTTTAGAAAATAATACAATAAAAACTACATGTTGTATACAAATTTATAGAGAATATAGAATAACATGAACTACCTTAATAAATGTATGTCAATCGTGTGTTTTCATCCCTTGCCCTAATTCACTTTTCTTTGATATGAGATTTTTTATGTTCGTAGCAAATCATGTGGGAAATCAATTTTTTTGTATTTCTTTTATAGCATTTCTTTGTTTCTCCAATAATAACCAAGGAAGGGTACTTATATCAATATGGTCTTCATTGTTATTTGATCGAATGACATTTTTCAATGCATGGTTTGAATCTTGAATGTCGCTAAAAATTTTGACATTTTTTTTCTTTGGCATGCCTTCCATCCAATAATTTCCATAATGTCTCAGTTATATTCTTTCCAATATGCATAGCATCAAACAAATGCACAATTGGGAGGTGTTCGTAGTACGACAACCTACTAAATTATCTAGGACAACTTTTTAGTTATTTTGGAAGTTGGTCATTAATTCCTCAACAAATTTTATGAGCATCAATTACATCATCAATAAACAAAACAAAATATCAAAATATAAATTTCAAACAAAAACCATTAGATGGAATGCCATTACCTTGACAATTTATTCTATTGTATTCCAACTTCCATAGGTGATGTGTCATTCTTCGTGGCTTTGATGTAGTCTCTTCTTTCCCATTGAAAATATGTTTTTTGGTAACTCTATACTTATTATTTCTGTGGAGAAAGTGCCTATACTCATCAAACACCTACTTTCCTAAACTTTTTGAATCATGAGATTTCATCTTTGGACCACAATTGGACATGCAAATTTTCCCTTTGTCTGAAGACCTACAAGATCATTTATAATTGGATTAAATATGTTAATTTTGATAATTAAAATTATCATGTGCAAACTTAAACATACAACAAAAATGTGTTAGCACTATAACATACAAAAAAATATGTGTTAACAATATAACATACCACAAAAATGTGTTAGCCTAGGGGCATCATGTATTGTCCATACAAGCATTGCATGAAATTGAAACTGTCTTTGTCTTATTGGTCTAGAGATGTCATACACAGTGACCCCATTCTATAGCTTCAATAAATCATCGATAAGGGGCTCAATATATACATTCATATCTTTAACTTGGTACTTACCTAGTTGAATTACCATAAACATTACATAATTATTATGACCGTTTTGATGTGGCATTTATAAATAAATTTAGATGACTATTAAATGAAAGAATACCTAGAATAATCATTACCAACATTATGTGCTCCCTCTTTATGGACATCCAAGGAGGAATGCTATTGTTGATAACAAAAATAAGCAACACTGAGTAAACAAATCTCATCTCTCCAAATGGATTGACATCGTCTGTTGCCAATAAAAGCTTGAGATTACAAGGTTCTTTAAAGTGTGGCTAGGTTCCTCTATGTCCTTAAATGTAGAACTATCTATAGACATTTGCATAATGTCATCTTGAATTCTATTGTGTGCATGGTAATCTATAAATTGTGCCAAGGTAGTGCACCTTAATAATGGTTGCAGACATGGAATAATGGGAATATACCAAAGATCCTTGCGAGGCACCTTTTTTGTTATTTGATCTAATTGATATCTACTAATATGACAATCAAGGCATTCTGTTAAAAATTCATGTTGTTTATGATATATAATATGATCATTGGGACATGCATGTATTGTTTGATACTCCATTCCAATATCTTCATAGTGGAAGATAATTCTCAGTGTGAGCGAGGTAGAATGTTTGATGGTGGTAACAAACACTCACCTATCAACCTATGGAAAAAAATATAATTTGTTAATATAAAGAATATTAATGGTACATGATTTACCCTTTGTTAACTATAAGGAAATTATGACTAAAATAGATGACATATATGACATACCTTAACATACGTGAGACTTCTACATTGGATAAACCATTCATAACCTTGAATTTCACCAATGATAATACAATGGAGAGAAGAGTTATTTGGGAGCCTTTGTAAAGGGGCTTGTATGAATTCTCAAGTATAGGTAAATCAAGGTCATCTTCGTCATCATGATCAGTGCTAGTACTATCATCTTCAATCATGTTCTTTGGCACATGATCAAATGCAACAATATCATCATCTTCAATTATGTTCTCTACCACAGGATCATCTTCTTCCATGGTATCATTAGCTTCTCCTTCGATACTCACACCTCCGTGTTCCTCCACTTGGAAATTTACATTCTCCAGATTGTTATGGTCCATAACATGTAACTCAGGGTGGTTGACCTATATCAAAATTATGACCTTAAATTAACCATGACCATGATCTCATCATCAATTGATTTCTTATGTATAATTTTTTTAAAAATAATATATTGAAATACTTACCAATGGATGAAAATTGTGCCCCCCTTCAATGTGACCATGTTGCCTACAATTTTTCTCAGATGTTTTGATTAGAAGTCTTTGAGTCTTTAAGCCCTTGCAATTTTTACAGGGAAAATAACATTTTCCATCACCTTTTGTTTTGAAATTAGACCATAATCTAGCAATTGTCTCCTTATTTTGTTATGGGTTCATATTATCAGACATGGTCTTTCTTCATAGGAAAATATTCGGGCTATAATTATACCAAAAAATTATCTCCTATACTCTGAATTAAGTTATTAATGTTTCCATCTGTCAAATATAAAAATACTAGCATTAGTAGTATCTTGTATAAATTCAAGTGTAAATCCATTAAATAGATTTTGACTGCAAAGCATTGTACATTTAATCTAATCATGATTCATATTTGATTCATTCTCTAAAATTTTGAATGGATCCACACATTACATATAGACTTCCCCAAATCCCACCATTATGGAGAAAAATTCTACATTACTCCCAAAACCTATAACACACAACACAAGATCCAACTTGGTCTACAAACAATACTAATTGCTCATTATTTCTTAAGATAGTTAACTTGCAACTTTAAAAGACAAAAAAAAAAAAAGGTAAAGTGGGCTCGATTGGTCTCAAACCAACAACATGATTCATTAGATCCATGTAATGAACATGGAATTAACATAATATTTCATGTACTATACAATTATAACATCTAATGTGAAAATACAATGAGTTTGAATGGTGATCATTGTGACAGGGTTGAGGAAAACTAGGGAAAGTTCAAGAATTCAGTTGCTAGGGAGCAGAAGTAAATAATTTTCCTTAAAAAGAGGTGATTTTTATGATTGAATACATATAGATACACCAAATACAAGGAAAAATCATCCTTGTTTGATTTCAAAATTTTTTGGAGACCAGACATTGGAGAAGTCCTAAGATAGAGGGTTTGTTTGAAGCCAAATTGGGGCTTTTATAGTTGCAGTGACCTTGGAAACATTTTGAGTTGATATTACTTTGATTGAATCCATAGTAGAAGTCTTGTAAAAGTTTCATAACTAAGGGATAAATATAGTTTAGATTTGCTTTGCTAAATTGCCATCTTTTTAGCCTAAAATGGGGTCACCCGTGTGAGCAACAAATACTGCACCAAAACAATCCTACCTGATCTTCTAGTATATTGTATAGGGCTGAAAAGGGTATCCAAAAAAATAATTTTGGGAGGGGAATGTATTGGAAAAGTTTTGAGTTATTGAGTCTGTAACCCAAGGTGGGGAAATCCAAGGTACATAGGTAAACATGATTGTCTTTGAATGATAGTATTTTAGTGAGTTGATTTGTTTTGTGTAGGAGTCTAAATGAAATATTGGATTAGTGGATTGAAATGGATCTGGGTTAAGTTTAGAAAGGTGTGTACTATGTGGGTGTCTTGTTGATGAGAAGACAAAGCTAAAATGCTTAGGGGGAATGGTGTGATGATTGTCCCAAGTATGGAGTCATAAGTTGTAGAGTCACTATCTTTAGGATAGTCAATAGTATTTATTGTGTAGATCAAGAGGTCAAGGGTTTGGTCCCATGAACAAAGGAGTAAGGGTTTATTTGGTGTTTGGGTGTAGAGGAATCTAATAACATGTGATAACATAAGTGCCACCAATGTCTCCAAGAATCCTATAATTCATCCTAGAAAAAAAACATATTTCTATCTATACCATCATTGAAAATTAGCGCTCTTTCTAGGTGAATAACGATGAGAAAAAAGTATGTAAGGTTAAAGAGTATATGGAAAAAGTGGGAGAAGATTGTGTTTGGTTTTTGAAGATAGTCATTTATTTAGGACATCAGAGGCATGTAGTACAATGGCTCAATTGAGTCTAAAATGAGTGTGATATTATAGAGGGATACAATTTATGAAGCACTAAAATCATAACTAAATCAATATATGTTATTACCAATATTAATTATTAAATTATATTATATATAATTAATTATTGTTAATTTAGATATGATTGGTCAATATTGTATTTATATTACTAATTTGTTGTTTTCTATTATAATTACTAAAAAGAGTACTACATTCTTCTTCCTTCTATTTTAAAACAATGATTGACATCCAATTCCATATATAAGGATGGAGAAAAGTAATTCAATACTTTATTGCTATCAAATTTTATAGTATTTTTTGATTGGATTTCCAAGGATTGCAATTCTACTAATTTTTGATATCAAACCAACATAGTTTTCTTTGACTACTTGTGTTCAATCCTTTGTTATATCTTCATCAAGGGCTTAAAGTGGGTACATAGAATTTTTTGCAGGTCGGAGAATCCTTATTTTAGAAAAAGGTCTTTTGGGAATATTCTATGGGTCTTCTCTCTACTTCATACAATAATAATACTAAATTTTAGATTCTAAAATGGGGGCTTTGATAAAGACAAATATGAAGATTTTGAGCATCTATAGGCTTTTTCACGTTCATAGTTTGCGGAATCCATCAAATTTCCTTAATGATCTATGCAAATTATGACATGTCAAATCGCAAGGCATACAATTGATTGGATACAATTTAAAGGTTTTGAAGTTCAACATTTGCCTCTTGTGATATCGCATAGTTACAAGATTGTTGCATGTGATGCTTTCAAAAAAATTAGAAATGTCATGTATTAATAACTTTATGTTTTCTAGGCTTGTGTGGGTTCAACTTTTGAATATCCTCCAAAAGCTCCAAAAGGATTAGGTTTTTCTTGATCTTTTTATATGTTAGATACATCATAGGCAAGTGGTAATTTAGCACCTTGTTGTGCTAAGGACTTGAAATATATCTCTTTATCCATTTCTATCGACTTCTCCATCATTTTGGTGAAATGTAGATTTTGTAACAGTTTTTTCATCTTGTCTTTCATTATCTCTTCACAATGTTGACCATTAGTTCTACTTCCATCATTTATTGAGGGCCACTTATTTTACCATATAGGCATGGCTGAAGGTTTTTTTTATTGATCTTGTTGGTTATCCTCAACTTTAATTGGTTTTTAAGGAGATTGAGTTTCTTCTTGGTTCTCTTAAACTTGAAATGGTTGATAACGAGATTGATTTTCTTGTTGAGGAATATATTCAGTAATTAATGTTCCATCTTTATGATAAGTGTATTTGAATATAAAAGACCTTGTTTCACTGGCATGAAAATATTATCACTATCTTTCTTCAAGAAATATCTCTTGTAATGAATTGATTGAGTTTCAAATTTAGATTAGAATGTCCAAGAAATTGATAAGTTGGGTAGTTTCAATGTTTGATACCTAATGGATATGGTTCCATTTTCTTGACAACCAAAAGAATAATAAATTTTTACTCTTGTGCTCTCCCAACTATAAAATAGACCCAAAACATTTGCATCATGGCCCATCGAGATTTCATGACTTCTTGAAGCTCAGATTGTCTTGAATACCATACAGTGAAGAAATACTTGGCATACTTATTTTGGTACAAAAATGGGATTTTGTATATGAAGACATCACTGGTCCTCAATAGACTTCAAATATGGATAACTTTATAGGTATTGGAGTTGCAGGTGTTAGAGCATACATGTGAGATGCATAGTGCGCTATAGTTTTGTACAGGTTGAACATGCTATGGATTTTTTTGTGGGGCTGTGAAAAGTTGAAACTTTTTTAACGTACTTGATGTCCTTATCACTCATGTCATTGTTGAACCAGTTTTTCCTATTTTTATCTAAATATATCAATTTTTTTAAATAGAGAAACTATGCAAGGGTTTTACACACACTTGTAACTAGTTCTCCGCAGATTCCAAGTGATGGGAGGAGGAACAACTAGCAAACATGAGTAATAGTGTCTCATGTGTGGTCCACTTCACAACATAAACTAAATAAAAAAATGTAGTGCATCCCACTTTGTGCCCTTAATCTTCATCTCACTTCGTGCCTTCGACCTTCATCTCTTTTTTTTCGTGTAACTGTAGCGAATGAATATGCAACACAATGAATTGAAATAAAACCTTTTTTCTAAGTTATCCTCATGTTCATCTCAATTACAAAGAACTATCCTGGTAGTCATAATTTTGACCAACATGGGAATGGATTAAAAAAAATTAAAGATTTCCTTCTATAATCCAACCAAGGAAAACCATTTTAATGCTTTGTCAGAAATGTTGGTAAAAAATTAGGGTCAAATGTATTAGTGATTCCAAAAATTTGAAGCATTCAAGGCACTGATTGAGAAGGAATTAGGTAATAATTCAAAGTGTTTAAGGTTAGATAGAGGAGGTGAGTCTACTTCTTCAGAATTTGTTAAGTATTCACTAGTACTTTTTGCACCATTTTTCAACGCAATATTGGTCAAAGTTTCTACCCAACATGGTTGAATAGTCGACCAACTAGTTCGTCACTATTATCTATGTCGAAATATCAACCCATACCTAAAACCATCGAATGATCGACTCACATATTGGTCAAAATAGAGGGTAATCTAGGCCGAAAATAACATTGGCATGTGTTTGTGTATTGTTTGATCTTTTGACCAATATAAATTAATATTGGTCAAAAACTTTGGTCAGTTCGACCAGGATGCCAAACTCATGATGGTCATATTTCTACCATAGTTGGTCAAAATATTTAGTGGCTCCGACCAGGATGCCAAACCCGCAATGCCACATTTTGACACAGAATGGTCGATTTTATGATAGAGTTTCGACGCAGGTGGGTCAAAATTTTGATGAAAAAAATTGAAGATAAATATCCAGACTAATCACCAATGATATCCTAGTTGGTGATTAGTCTAGATATTTATCTTCAGGTGTCCACACTCATTCTATTGCATGTTTCCAATGGGGCTCTACTTGTTCTATTTTCTAGACTGCTTTGGGATCTAGCAATCCATTTGCTTTGTTCTACGTGAAACTATGGGTTTTTTCTTTTGTTTGAACTATTTGAGAGATAGGCTTTGACTGGTGATCCATGAATTGGTAGAGCTTCCTCTTAGACACCCACAACTCTTCAAATCTATTGGTGTGAAGCCCCCAAAGGGTATTCTTCTCTATGGGCCTCCTGGTTCTGGGAAAACTTTAATTGCTAAGGTAGTGGCAAATGAAACCGATGCCTTCTTTTTCTGTATCAATGGACCTAAGATGATGTCAAAGTTAGTTGGAGAAAGTGAAAGCAATCTCTGAAAGGCTTTTAAGGAGGCTAAGAAGAATGCCCCATCCATTATATTTATTGATGAGATATTACAAAGATTTGTCAGTGGGCTTGCAAGTATGCTATTAGAGAAAATATTGAGAAGGTGAGTTTTAATTGTGGTGGCTTTTGCAAACTAAATTTGGTTATGAATTTCTTAATGGTTTTTTTTGAACTGGTTTGTTAGAATTTTACATTTTTTGATTCAATTTTCCTCAACTTGTATCTTATTTTTTCAATTTTTCATGTTCTCTTTCCTCTGCACTTTTACAGGATAATATTGAACGTGAAAGAAAAAGAAGTGAGCACCCCGAGGCAATGGATGAGGATGATAGTGATGAGGCAGCTAAAATAAAGGCTGCTCATTTTGAGGATTCAATGAAATATGCCTGAAGAAGTGTTAGTGATGTTGATATTCAAAAGTATCAAGCCTTTGCACAAACACTACAAAAATCTTGAGGCTATGGTTCTGAATTTTGATTTCCTGGTGCTTCTACTAGTGCTTTGGCTGTATTTGCTACAACAGATAATAAAGATGATGATGACCTATATAGTTAGGAAACTTAGTACACAATTGTCATCTTAATGAAGTGACAAATGTGTCTATTCTAGTCGAGGACTTACTAACTTGTAAGTATTTAGAGAAATATTAAATGTGGAAAGGAAATTTAGCTATGGAAAATTTTTCTCAAGTGGTAGATAATGCTATGAAAACCTTTCTTTAAAAAAGAAAAATCCTGCTAGAAAATATTCTATACTAAATCAATTCTACAACAAAGAAAGTCTAGTTCAACTAATTCTGACTGGTGATCCATGAATTGGTAGAGCTTCCTCTTAGGCACTCACAACTCTTCAAATCTATTGGTGTGAAGCCCCCAAATGATATTTTTCTCTATGGGCCTCTTGGTTCTGGGAAAACTTTAATTGCTAGGGTAGTGGCAAATGAAACTGGTGCCTTCTTTTTTTGTATCAATGGGCTTGAGATCATGTCAAAGCTGGTTGTAGAAAGTGAAAGCAATATCCAAAAGGATTTTGAGGAGTCCGAGAAGATTTCCCCATCCATTATATTTATTGATGAGATATTACAGATATTTTTCAATGGGCTCTAGCAATCCATCTGCTCTTCTCTGCATGAAACTATGGGTTTTTTCATTTTGCTTGAACTATTTAAGAGATAGGCTCTGACTGGTGATGCATAATTGGTTTGCATGTTTTCAATGTGGAAGTAGTGTTGGGGATGCTGGTGGTGCTCCAGATAGAGTCCTTAACCAGTTGTTGACGGAGATGGATGGTATGACAACTAATAAAATGGTTTTCATTATACCTAATGGCATTGGCCTATTATACCCAAGGATTCAATGGAGCCGATATTACAAAGATTTGTCAGTGGGCTTGCAAGTATATTATTAGAGAAAATATTGAGAAGGTGAGTTTCAATTATGGTGGCTTTTAGAAACTAGATTTGGTTATGAATTTCTTAATGGTTTTTTTTGAACTAGTTTGTAAGAATTTTACATTTTTTGATTCAATTTTCCTCAACTTGTATCCTATTATATCAATTTGTCATGCTCTCTTTCCTCTGCACTTTTATAGGATATTGAACATGAAAGATAAAGAAGTGAGAACCCTGAGGCAATGGATGAGGATGATAGCGATGAGGTAGCTGAAATAAAGGCTGCTCATTTTGAGGAGTCAATGAAATATGCCCGAAAAGTGTCAAGTCCCTAGTCTAGGCTTTATGTGTAGATTTTTTTATCTCAATATTAAAAGAATTAATTTAGTTAAATAAAGCTTTATGTCCCAAACACAATGACAACTAGGATGTGAATTTAATCTTTCTGACAACTAAAGAGTCAAAAAAGATAACAGATGGTTCAATATAACCTACAACTTTGTCCATGTAAGAGTTGAACTCTAAAATTTATGGTATGAAGACTTGAAAATTGTAGCTAAGAATATGATACTAAGTAATTACGACTTATTTTAAAAATTCAAGAAAAATTAACCATTTCTACCTTGATTACTTAAAAAAAAGTATACCTGATCGATGACTCAATATTTGTAACCTCTCAAAAAAATTTCCTTTCCACTTCAATATCTTTCCTTGATAATTCTTGATCTCCTCAGAACCACTAGAAAAAAACAATGACAATAGAACTTGCTACTTTAGAAAATTGCATCAATACTTAACTTAAACATTACAGTCATGAAGGGTGTAACAAAATTTGATATGCTAATAGACAAATGCATTTTTCACAAAATGGCATTAATCATGGATTTTGTTTTACATGTGGTACATCAATTCCTTCATCAAAGACATTATCTATTACATTTATAATTGTTTATTTAGGTTCCATAGCACTAGCATATACATAAAAAGAATCTGTATTAAAAAAACATGGGCACTACATATATATAAAAATAACCTGTTAAAAAAAAAAGAGGCCACTGACGACAATTACATAGGTCTCCAGAAACAACATTACCCAACTCTTTCTCTCAAGCCAAAAACTCAGTGTGTTCAATTGCCCAGACTAGCAGTCAATTCTATGTTGAGTATATCTGTCAGGCCCTCTTGCAGTTTGAACGAATTAAGAATAGAAGATAGGAAATGATTTAACACTTCACCTACTAGGATAGTCTAAGTGTCTCTAAAATTAGAGAGTGGGTGAACACCAACTAAGTTTTTCCAATGAGTTATGGTAGAGAAAGTAGGGGGAACAATGAGCAGGAAAGGAGGAATTCAAATTTCAAACCTAGACAACAGAGGGAATGGAAGATCTGCCATTGGCCCATTGGGAGCTGGAGGTCAATAGGAGGAGACAGATATGGAAGAGGCACAAGTTAAGATTCCTTATGTCAGTTTGGGGACAAGGGACCTGAGGGGGGAGCTAGGAAGAAGCTTTTTGATTAGAATAGGATGAATACTGGTGAATCTATCAAAAGTGGTCAGGCCTTTTTGGTGTCAAACCAATAGGTAAGTCCTCTCTCCCACCTATGAAAATCTTGCCCAACGTTGAATAGGGTACCTTTGTTATTACCATTCTGGATCAAATTATAGACTTAAATATTTCTTGAATGGCTAACTCTCTTGTGGGGAGAATCCTAGGATCTCATCCTAATATCAAGGTGGTTAGGGTTTTTGTTAAAAGGAAATGGGCTTTGAAAGGCCAAGTGGAGGTAGTGGCTCTACCTAAAGGATGTTTAGCTTTTTCTTTCTCATGTGAGGAAGATTTAAGGAATATCTTGTGCAACAGACCGTGGATGATAGGAAAGTATTCCATGATCCTTCATAAGTGGTGTCCCAATCTAAACATGCAAGAAGATTTGAATGTGCAAGCACCGGTCTGGGTGACTCTCCCGGGTCTGCCTCTAGAGTTCTAGATGGAAGATATTTTTAAAGGAATAGCTAATGTATTTGGGGAACTCCTATCTATGGATCCTATCATGATTTCCAGAAGACGCTTAACGTATGCTAGGATTTGTGTTGGGGTGTAGTAGGGAGTGGATATGCTAGAATCTATTACTCTTCAATCAAAACTTGGATCATGGGTCTAGAAAATAGAGTATGAATTGACTCCTTTTGCCTATTTTCATTGTAAGAAAATAGGACACTGGGAAAAGAAATGCCCAAAACAAATACCCCCAAAAAAGAAAATGATGATGAAAAAGGTGTGGGTTAAAAAGGCAGGAACTGGAATGAACTCTAATGGGATTAGTGATAATGGGAAGCAATAAGGAAAGATGGAGGGAGAGGACATGTCTGCTGAAGGTAGTGACATGTCCCCCTCAGACACAGTGCAAAAAATGGGGGGTAGCTTAGAAATAATAAATGAATCTAAGCCAAAAGGATATGATGATTCTCTTGCAGAAGAAATCCAGAGTAGGCCTTTGGGAGCTATGGAAGGTAAGGAGAATTTTGATGTGTACTTGATTGAAAGAGAAATGTTGGGAGGTAATGGTTTAACCTTATCTACACAAAATAAGGAAATTTAGCAAGATGCTCAAATATGTCTGATTTTGGGGTGTTCGGAGGATTTATCATAGAAGAATTTTGCTACACCTAAGGGATCTGACAAGTAGTCACCCATTCTATCCAAGTTTGCAAAATAGGGTGATAAGGTGGATATTGATGCAGTCTTGTTGGTTTCTGAAGAATCAACTGAAGAGGGATGGTCAAAAGTGGAGAACAAAAAGACAACAAAAAATGCTAATAATAAAAAAGTTGTGCAGAAGATGATGAAGAATGCCTCCTCGATTCTCAAAAGCACTAGAAGTAACAAAAATGGAGACATGGGATCCCCTCATGTCTCACCAGGTAGGCCCTCAAATCAGAAAAAGAGAGCTCTTGAGACCAGTAGGAGTATAGAAGATGGCAGTAAAAAAACCATCCTAGAGTCTGGTTCATTTCATAAACAATGAAGATAATTTCTTGGAATGTAAGAGGATTAAATAATCCTCACAAGCAAGACATGGTTAAGAATATGATTAGAGATAATAAGCCTAACATTATTCTTCTTCAGGAGATGAAGATGTCTAAGGATAGAGTTGAAAAAATACAGTTCTTTATTAATGGTATGCCCCTTGGTGGTGATGCAGATGGGGCTTCAAGAGGTATTGTGACAAGTTGGAACTACCATTTCATTAAGGGGGAAGTGATATCCCAAGGAAATAATGTTACTAATATCAAATTTTGGCATACTAAGGATGGTACTTCTTGGGTGTTGACTAATATCTATGCACCCGACACTAGATGGGGGAGGAAATCTTTTTGGAGGGATGTTTCTAGATATAGAAATGATTTTGCTGATGAAGGATGGATTATTATGGGGGACTTCAACACTCCATTAAAGGAGAATGAGAAACTTGGTGGCAGCCAACCCAATCTGGACAATAGAACTAATCTTATGGACTTTATTGATGGCCAAGAGCTTCATGACATTGATTTTTAGGGGATAAATTATACATGGACCAATAGGAGGTGGGGAAATGAGTTAATTCAGGTCAGACTTGATAGGGCGCTTGCAAGTAGCAAGTGGTTCAATAGTTATTCTTGTACTTTATCTACCTATGTAAGAGTTGGTTCTGATCACTACCCAATTACCATTATTGCTGAGCACAATGAGTTGAAAATGAACTTCCCTTTTCATTTTGAGAAAATGTGGACTATTCACCCTAATCTAGAAAATTTGATTGAGGAATGGTGGAGTATTAGGATTGATGGAATGACTATGTTCAAAATTGCTAAGAAACTAAAAAATGTGAAGGATAACATTAAAAAATGGAACAAAGAGACTTTTGGAAATATCTTTACCAATAAAAGAAAAATTGTAGAGGAGCTAAAGGAGATATAGGATAGTATTTAGATAGATGGTTATAGTCTTTTTACTAAAGGTGAGGAAGATTCTAAACTTATTGAATACCATGATATCATTTCAAAAGAAGAATGCTTTTGGAGGCAAAGGTCTAGAAAGATCTTTTTAAAGGAAGGGGACAGGAATTCAAAATAATTCTTTATGACCATGGTGAAACATAGAATGGGAAACAAAATTTATAGACTTAAGGTTAATGGCAACATTAGTGAAAATGAGGAGGATTTTAAGGAAGAAGCTAATAAATTTTTTTGGGATATGTTAAAGAAAGCTGATAACCTAGATATGGAATGCCAAAAGAAGCTGTTGAATGGTATTCCCTACATCCTAAAAGAAGATCATAATAGAGCTATCACTACCATCCCTTCTATGGATGAGATTCATAAGGCTATTTTTTTCCTTTGAAGGAGATAAAGCCCCTAGACCAGATGGTTACCCTCTCTTTTTATTTCAAAAGTATTGGAGGATTGTGTAAGATGATGTAACGAATGCAGTTAAAGAATTTTTTGGAGCAAGAAGGATCCTCAAGGAATTTAATGGCACCTTTATTGCCTTGATTCCAAACAAATCTAGGGCTGATAGTTTAGACCAGTTTAGACCAATAAGTTTATGCAATTCAGTGTACAAGATTATATCAAAAGTCCTAACTTCCAGGATTCTTCTCTTTCTTCCTTCACTAATCTATGGACAACATAATGGCTTTGTCCCTGGTAGGTAGATTCTAGACTCAATCATTTTTGTTCATGAAAATATTCATTCCTTGACTATGTCTAAGAAGGAAGGTTTCTTGCTGAAGTTAGACTTGTCTAAAGCCTATGATAGGGTTGATTGGGATTTTTGGAAGGATACCTTAGAGGCTTTTGGTTTCAACAAGAGAAGTAGAGATCTTATCCATTGCTTGGTTTCTTCTGCTACTTTCTTTGTGCTTGTGAATGGATCTCCTACCCCTTTTTTCAAGTCCTTGAGAGGTCTAAGATAGGGGGATCCTTTATCTCCAATTTTGTTTGTCATCATGGATGAGTACTTGGAAAGATATATTGGCAGATTGGTTAACTTAGGAGAGTTTATAGGGCTCAAACCTTCTTCTAACGACCTTATTTGTTTGCATCAATAGTTTTTGGATGATTCCATAATTATGGGTGAAGCCTCAATAAAGAATGGAAAAACTATCAAAAAATCCTTGGACATCTATCCTGTTGCTATTGGGCAGAGTATTAACTGGAACAAGAGCTCTATTTTTTTCATTAATTTTCCTAAAAGAAGACAAGAAAGGTTAAAAATAGTTCTAGGTTGTGAGGTGGATTGTCTCCTAGGAACATATTTAGGCTTACCTTTGTGCCTTGTACCTTCAGACTCTTTTTGGAGAGATATGATTGATAAATTTCATAGGAGTTTAGCTAGTTGGAAAGGTGCTCTCCTTAGCTAGGTTGGTAAGTTAGTGGTGCTCAAAGCCACCCTCCAAAGTATTCCTCTCTATGCTTTAAGTCTCTTTAAAATCCCTAGGAAGTTTGCTGAAAGTATAGAGAAAATCCAAAAGAATTTCCTTTGGTCTGGAGTGGAACATAAGAAAAGAATGTCTCTCATATCTTGGGAGAAGGTTTGTAAACCTGTTAGGAAAGGGGGTCTTGGTCTCCATACTATAAGAAGTATGTGTTAGTGTTTGAACCTGCAGATTAATCAATTACTCAAATAATCCCAATGGCTGTAACCTAGCAAGTTACAAACTACTAAGGTATTAAGGTTAAGACCTTCTTCACTTCGAGTAATATATACTCAGGTGGGTGTACCTCTATCAATTCAACGGTCAGCTGAGCTCTGAATTGAGAACTTGCTCCTTCACTGCTTTGTTACTGCCTTCAAAATCTAACTCAATAAGTTACTAAAACTCTGAGTATAGCCCAAATCATCCTGATACACAACATCATGATATAGACTATAAAAATAGCAACACGATACAATGGCTTAAGGATATTCATCCTTCTTCCTTTTAGAGTTAAACTCAGGGAAGGGTTAACCTCATTTATTGCTTCTTCAAAGCACTGAAATACATATTTTATGAACTTGTCATAATATGACTCAAGTCTGGAAATTATGCATATAAAGTAAAATTTAAATCAATTATATATTGGATGGTAAACCAATGTAAGTGGATCTAAAACCAGTCCCTTATCCGCTGGGCATCAGAGTCGAACTCTACCTTCACATATATCTATTAAAATGAATACAATGAAACTCAAATAACATGCCTAACATATCATTGTTTCCATTCCTACACCTGTCATCAAATCCACATATAGATATTCAATTCCCAGAGACCTCCCCTAAGATTTTACTCTTTCCTTGAAAGATACTTAAGCTCAACCCCTACCTTCACCTTGTGAAAGATGTATTTAAACTGTCTTACAATTTAAATGCATAAAGAAACTAAAACACTCCACATGTAAAGACAATCAAATTGTAGTAACAGAACTCTAGTGTATTTGTATTAATTGATAAAATGCATTCGTACAATCTTCCTTGATTTCACAGAAAATCAGGTTCTATATTTCAGACCTCTCCTTTACAAAATATTTTCCAACCTCGATCATCAATAGGAACAGACTATTTATACTAATCAACCATCCTGGAATCCTTGAAAGGATGCAACAAGCTTCGGATGGCTGATAGAAATTTGCGCTAGAAAACAAAAGAAAATACAAACAGAAAGATATTTAATAAAGACAGCAAGGCGTATTTTTCAGTTCTGAACAACTTCCGCAGCTGGCACCTTTGTTTGTAGATATTTTCAGAGCAGTTACCAAGTTTGTCATATGAATTATGACCGCCATTACAGGCTAACTTACATCATTCTCTGTTTGAACACGCTCTCCCTCAAATTCTGGATCAGGTGCCAAGTGCGATCTATTCTTCTTCCTCCTCCGTCAGCTGGATAACCGGTTTCTTCTTCTTCTTTGTGATTAGCTTCTCCCAAGCTACCACATCATCATCAGATGGCCAGTCGTAACTCTGCAACTCCTATAACAAGTTGACTTGCCGTTCCCATGTAGAATCAATTACATTTTTAACTTCTGATATAAACTTGATACAGTCACTTTCAACTTTGAATAAACTATCAATTATATTGTTAGTTCCTTCCACGTCCAAAGCCTTATTATCTTTTAGGAAGGCATCTTGATTGATGACCAACTAACCCATTGACAACTTCCAATCTTCCAGCTTAACCACATTTCCATTGTCATCATATACCGGGGGCAAATACTTGCTGTAATCTTTATCAAACATGGCTAACTTAGCCTTTATTTGGTTTGATTTTCCTTTGAAAAACTTTGATGCTGCACTTATTAGGCCAATCCTTTCAAACACATCAGTTACTACTTTTGGGATATCAGGCCTGTGTTCTTGTAAACTGTCAAGCTTATCAAACAATAAATTCCTCCCAGACCAAATACTATAGAGTGGCTCCAAGGTGGCTAAATAGTCATTCACCTTTTGATTGGTCTGATGTAATAGGCTGACTGATTTATGAACTGCATCCATCCTGTCCTTTATTTTGTCCTGCCTGTACTGCACTATTTTGGCTATAGTGTCTAGGGATGCATCCAATTTCACCTTTTCCAAGTCTTCAACAGGTCCCTCAGTTGCCTCCAAATTTACCTGAACAGGTACCTCAACTTGCAAAGGAGGAGGAATTATTTTTGAGGCTTCCTCAAGTTTGACCTTTATTTCTGCCAGCTCATCTTCCAACTATTTGATCCTCATCATTTTCAAATCTCTGTCCTTGGCTACCATGCTTGAACTCTCAAACAATTTGGCATATCTTTCTGACAGCTGAGCTGTCTTGGCTTCATTCAGATTAGCCCAATGAGTTACTACCTTGGAGACTTCAAGGTCTGTTGTATTTTGTACAGTCCATATAATCTTATTCCCCTCCATCTTATCCTCTATACTCAATAGAGATGGCTTTTGAGTTTTGGGAGCCATGGACCACATTGCAACAGCTTGGGACTTAGGGTCATAGCCACTCCCTCTTATCATGTCACCAATGTGAACTTCATATGATAGGCTACCCTCTGGTTGCTTTCTCAATTGATCAATGAGGAATGCAGAAGTCAGATCGCATCCTGGGGTTAACAACATTCCACTTGATTTAACCAAATCTCTGGCTTCATCCACTGTTATGGGATCAAGGCTAGGATCATATGAAGCAAGAGCTCTCAAAGTTTCTTCACTTGGCTCCATACCTTCAGGTAGAGCTTTCTTTACTTCTTGCTGCTTGTTCCAAATGAGAAAACTCTTGAACTCATCAGTCTTAATGAACTGATCATCACTCAAGAATTCCTCTTGATAAACCTCTCTGATATCCTTCTCCAACCATAAGGACTTTTCTCTGCTTTCCTGCTCAATGGCTATTTTCTTGCCTGCTCTTATTGCTTTCCTCAATTGATGATGGTATGGCCTATCACCTGGTATAAGAGCATATGCTCTATCAATTTCCCTTCTTTGTCTCACATGCCTTGAAGGTTCACCTTCCTCAAGCCTCTGTCTCTTCAATGGTGGCTCTGAGATATCCTGCATTTCTGGTTGATCTTGAGTGAGATCAACAACTGGTGGTCTCTCAACCTGTGGAGGACTATCTTCTTCTTGTGACTCATTAGTAAATTCTTCCTCATCAGAAGATGAATAATCTTTCTTTTTCTTCTTCTCTGGCTCATTCTGATCAATCAAGCCTTCCAATTGATTTGCCAAGGTATCATATTTCTCAATCATCCCATCAATCTTCTTCAGATAAGGAAGATCAGGGAAAAAACCCTCAAAAGGAATCTGAGATGCTTTCAATTGGTTGGACAAATCCACTAAATCAAAGAATCTGTACCATCTCCTTTTAACATCATCTTCATCTAAGATGTTTCTGATCACATCTTCTTCATCCAAACCTTCATGCTCTTTGATCACACCAATGTTTGGGATGTAAGTCATCCTGGCAGTCTTGATGAAGTCCTCAGGATCTATGTGCCTACAAGCACCAGTAACCATTTTGAATTGTTGTAGCCATGCACTGATTTGAGGAAAAGCCCTCTTTCCTATCAGGAAATCACCTACCCTGAATTGTCTGGGTGTGAATGTACCCTTTCTGTGAGGGGCCAGAAGCTCTTTATCTATACACATTAGTTGCCAAACAAATTCCAAACATGCCAATCTCGGAGGCACATACTTTGGTAATAAATGTGGGGGTTGGGGACAACCATAAACTCTGATAATTGTGGAATTATCTCCCAAGTAGAAATCACCCCAATTGTGATTTCCATCCCACTTGTCCACATACTGCAGTGGTCTTAAAAGCCTAAGGACTCTAGGAGATAGCCTGGTGACATTTATGCCTAGCATCCTGATAATTGGATAAACAATGAAATTCTGAAAAACACAAAAATCTACTTCATTAGAGGTAGAATTCCATATCCTCACCCACAACTGCACTGGATTGTGCTGATCTTTGAAAGTGAACCTTGGTTTTAACATGTTTGCATCAAAACTGTTGATATTGAAAAATAGAATCAAATGCATTAATAGAGAATAATGCATGAACTCAATAGGAATTTTACTTTCTTGGACAGACATCAGCCCCTGATGCATCCTATCGATCACATACTGAATGTAATCATAGTCAGTGTTTACCAAAGGATTTTGAATATCCAGGATGATCATCAGCAAGTTAGCTGGTAAAAATTCTGCATTCCCATCCATTCCCAAAAATCTACATAATGCATAACAAGTATATCTCATATAATGATGGAGGGATTTGAACTGGTATGGGGCATTCATGTTAGCAGGAAGGGGGGCTATGTATTTGTCCTATTTTGGCATATGCTTAACCAACTGGTCTTTTACTGACCCTACATTGCTTCTGTATCTTGCCTTTTCTTTGTTCAAATCAATCTCCGTGGAAAAGGACGTGTATAGACCAAAAGCTTTCATAAAAGATCCCCTATCAAGAGTAACTAAGGGTGATTGGTCTTCTTTTCTAATTGTCCTTGAAATAGGGTCATATCTTCTGGCTAGGGCAACAATTAAATCAATATCTAGGAAAACGTCAGGGACAACCATTTTTCCTAATCCTAACACCCAACCATTACAGACAGGAACATGCTTATTTCTATTGCCGTAAAAGAAGTTGAAAATGGTGTAACCTGTGAATTCCGGAGTGATTGGGTCTCTACATCATTCCAAAAGATCTTCAAACACGTCATCAGCAGCCCTCTTGTTCTGACTGGAGCACGGAAACAATCTCAGGAATTCATCTAAAAAATTAGGCTTATTCTTGTCCTCACCAGTTTTGGACTTGGCCTCACTACTGGAAGACGCTGCACTCTTCTCAGGTTGACTCATCCTTGCTACAGAAACACCTTCAATTCTCTGTATCTCAAATGCTTTATGCTCAGAAATGCTCTGGACAGACAGAAACTCTTAACAACTGAAACTTGAACAAATAAACAATGAGCTTCAACTTATTTATCGATATGAATCCAAGGTGTGCAACTACCACAGTTAATGCAAATCTCCTTAATGGATCCCATATTCAATTTCATGTACCCCCAAATTTCAAATTTTGAGCTCACCATGTCCGGATGTTGACAGATAGATTAAACTACTTGAAAACAAGGTGAAGAGGGAATGATCAGGATTCTGTACTTTAAAACTGTTTGCGTCATGCAATCTTTCTTCTTGAAGCTGATTTGATGGCTTACTAGTTTTATGTCCATATTGACAAAGTACTTTATCTATGTGGCAACGGTCCTTTTTCTTTTTCCTTTATGACCTTTTCCATCTGAGCCCATTTAGCGAACCAGCGACTAATGGCTTCTCTTAATCACTGAATAGAATGCTAACCCTAGCTATCAACCAGAGAACTGGTGACCACTGGCTTTGCTAGTTCTCTGAATCCTTGTTTGACCCCGGTTCACATTTGGAGAACTAGTGACTATTAGCTTCGCGGGTTCTCAGAATCCTATCCTTAACCATCCATGCATTTCACGAATCAGCGAACAAAGGGCTCCCACTTACACAGTTAACCTACAATTACCATTTGGCGAACAAGCGAACAAAGCCATCTCCCATTCTCTTAATGTTATGACTGACGGTCAATTTTCCTAGAGATCTAGCGAACAAAGGGTTCACGCATTCGCTTAAAGATATACTTAACCACTTGACTATCTGGAGAACTGGTGAACACTGGCTTCGCTGAGTCGCTAAATCATTTAACTTAATCATCACTTTATACCAAGATTCCAGATTAACCGTTGATCTTCATCAATCGATGGCTATCGCTAGTTCTCTGAATATCAAAACCCTTAACCATTTAATTTTGAGAATCAGCGAACAAAGAGCATTCGCTAGTTCTCCAAATACTCTATATCAGTGACAATTTCATTTCGAGAATAAGCGACTGAAGCCTTAAAACTTATCATCCATTGATTCGCTTATTCGCCAGATTGCTTTAACCTTTATCCTTTTATTAAGAGAACTAGCGACCAAAGGCATTCACTGAATCGCTAAATGGTTTAGCATGTCACCAACTTATTCCGAGAATAAGCGAATAAAGAAAACTTATCTCCGCTGAAATCTTTTTGGGCAAACCATCAGAACCACCAAATTTAAAGGATAGCATTATTTTCATTTAGTCGCTCATTCGCCAGATCAAATATGCAGGACCCACAGATATTTTGAGATTAAAACAGGGCCGTTGATCTTGAAAGAAATCCACGGTATTCGTTAATTCTCTAGTTGAAACAACCCTTGACCGCCAGATTCTGAGAACAAGCGAACACAGTGTTCGCTGAATCGCTAGATTGTTTTAAAAGATCACCAGATATTGCGAGAACTGGAGATAACTGCCATTCGCTAGTTCTCGGAAAGGAAAATGAAACCGCCGAAACACTTGGAGACTTAGCAAACAAAGGGTTAGAAGCTTGGCTTTAATGCATTTGCCAATTCGCTGGATGTCTGGGATAACCGCTGGAGGATCTGGAGAATTGGCGACTGATATTAATAATGAACATGAACATGACTCATTCGCTGAATCGCTAGATTGTTTTGACCTTTGATAATACATTTCTCAATTCAGCGAACACTAGGGGCAAATAAGCATGTGTGCAAATAGCAACTTAAGTGATTTAAAGGTAACCAAGAAAAAGAAACAAGAAGGCCACATGAAGTTTGGAAACAAATTGGAAACATTTTGGAAGACAAGACCTAGGGTAAGGGTTTTCCTGAACATGTCAAGACCATTTTCACGACACTTTACAAGCCCTAGTCCAGGAAAAACACTCGCATGGAGACCTAAACCATGAATTGGACTTCAAACCTTGAAAAATTTTAGGATACCCAAAAGTATGAATGATTTTCTTATGGCCAAACTTCTTTGGAGATTGTTCAAGAACTTGGGAGAATGGAACACCATTTGGCACAATAAATATAAGAGGGATAGGAATGATTTAAATTTTTTTTGAGTTTTGAAACTATTCAAGGAGGGTCTAGCATTTGGAACAATGCTTTGAGTAGAAAGGAGATGATCAAGAAGGGTATCAAGTGGAAGGTTAGAAATGGAAAGAATATTCTTTTTTGGGAAGATGTTTGGATTCTTGATCAGTCTCTCAATGAGGTTTCAAACTAGAAAGATAAGATACAATGCAAACAGATTGTGGGAGATCATGTGGCTGATTAATGGGAGGGGGATAAGTGGATTGATTTGACTATGGTGGACCCTTCTCTTAGTAGTCTGAACAAAATTCTAAATGTTTTCTTCCTTGTTGATGAAGAGGATACTCTTATTTGAAAATATAATGCTAATGGCTCTTTCTTGGTTTCCTCTTTGTATATGTAGAGTTATGAAGATTTCCTTGAAACTTGTTGGGATAAGGCCAGGTATAAGGGTTTAACACCTAAAATTAATGTTTTCTTTTGGATTTTGTTGTAGGATAAAATTATTACTATTGATACTTAGGAAAAGGGGTCTTTTTTAATCAATAGGTATTGTCTTTTCAAATGTGATGAAGAGAACATCAACCATATGGCTATTCATTGTTCCTATGCTAGGAAAATTTGGGAGAAATTTCTTGATATAATGAATATGGTTTGGGTGTTTCCCTAGAGTATTCAAGATTTGTTCACTTGTTGGAAGCTGCCTACGAATAACAAACTTTTACAGTCTATTTGGAACTTCTTTTTTCCCTACATGTGTTGGGGGGTTTGGAAAGAGAGGAAAGATATAATTTTTAGAAACAAGGAGTCTACCTGGGTGGTTATCTTTCAAAAGATTAAGAGATCTCTTTTGGAGAACATAGGATTGAAAAAAAATTACCAAGATCTGAAGGATGAGAGGGAGGCTAAAGTTTACAATAATGGGAAGTTTGAAGGGAGGAGGGTTTTGGATATCAAGGGAAGTTTGAGAAATGAAGCTAGATGGGACTGTCCTCCTAATGGTTGGATAAAAGTCAATTTTGATGGTGCCTCTAAGGGAAACCTAGGAATTGCTAGTTGTGGTATAGTTATCCGTGATGATTATGGAAATTGCAAAGGGGCCAAGGCCATTCCTATAGGTTAGAATACTAACCATGTTGCTGAGGCTAATGCTTCTCTTTATGGTTTGATGTTAGCTAAAAGGAAAAACTATAGAAATGTTTGGGTGGAAGGGGATTCCCTAAATATTATCAAATGTCTTAATAATACTATGACCCCCTCTTGGACTATATTCAATGCTATTATCAAGGCTAAAAACATTATAGACTCCTTTGATGAGTGTATGATCACACATAACTTTAGGGAGGCCAATTTGGCGACTGACTGGGCTGTGAATGTGGCTTGTAAAAGCCAGGTGGATATTGAGTGGGATGATGGTTTTGCCCTCCCTTTTGAAGGGCTATCATTAATTGACAAGGACTGAGTCTATAGCAAGCAACACATTCTAAATGAAGAGCCTATTAATGAGTATTGATTGCAAAATTTTATGCGAAGATTATGAAGGACAATAGGGTGATTTTGAGATGATTATTGAGGTCATTTGGCATGATTTATGGGTCATTCATAGAAAAAGAGGGTTTTATTACAACTTTAAGAAAATTGGGAGGAGTACTATGATAAATTTTGAGAAAGGTTTTCCAAATTGTTATAGAGCTATGGGAGGCAGGAAGAAAAGAAGCGAGCTAGGGAATTATAGCGAATGGAGCCAGAACCAGGAGGTGTGGAAGATAGTTAAAGATGGGGGTCTGGCGGTTTACATGGAGAAGTTGCATGGAGGGAAAGTGGTCATGACCTAGAATTTCATAAAAACTTGGAACAAGGGGAGAGTCATGGTGGGTATGCAGAGTATGGAGGTCATTGAGGAGATAATTATAGAGGAGATGGGTTTGAGGATTGATGGTATCAATTTATATAGGGATAGGAAGATCTTGGATAAAGCATTGGAGGCTTTTGTGCCAATGGAGCAAGAGAGTAATCATATGGTAAAGGTGGAAAACTCTTACTTTAATCCTAAAAGTATCTCCAGGCCTTGGCATCTGGTTATTTTTGTGATTATAAGCTATATTACACTTGATGGTTGTTATACCAAAATTTACAACCATCATTTGATTTTACTGAATCATTTTAGGCATGGGGTGAAAATTAACTTCCCCTTTTACCTTTTAAGCTCTTTAAATGCTTCTATCCTCAGTTGGCAGAGGGATTTGGAAGGTGATCATGTCTATCATGAAGGGCTTATGGTCCTCATTTATGAGGTTTTGAAATGAAAGAAGGTGGAGAGGCCCCGACTGAATAGGAAAACTCTTGAGGACTATGATACTGAGGGGAAAGAGTTAGAGGAGCCCTTATGGAGGATACTGAGGATGATGAGGGTGATTCTGAGGAGTATCTGGAGTCTAGTCCCAAAAGAAAGAAGAAGAAGACTAAGATGAAGGACTTGGTAACAGAGATGAATATGGAGGAAGAAGAGAGCAGGGAGGAAAGTATCAAGAAGTGGGGTAAGAAAAATATGGAGCCCATTGGAAAGCATACTAGAGAAAAACAAGGGAGGAAGAAAATTGCTAAGAGGGTCTTCATTTCCTTTGATGAGGGTTCTTCTTCTCAGGAGAAAAGTCTTGACAATCAAGAAGACCAGGTGGAGAATGATCTAGCTGTGGAAGAGAGTGTGGGGTTGGATCAAAACATTTTGGTCGAGGACAATATTTTGCATGATGTTTCCTAGGATGTGAGAAATATTAAGAAGGATGGGCGGGAGAAGGAAACGGTCAGCACGGGGAAGGATAAGGTGGAAAGTTCCAAGGAGAAGATAGAGGGAGGGAACAAGGATTTTGAGAATCTAGGTTGTCTGGATTTTTGACTACCCTTAGCATAATGAAAAATGACATCACACCTATGAAGTCTCATATGCATCAGCTCAAAAAAGAGACTGGGGTCCTTATTAAAATGAATCTGGGGGAGAAAACCATGGGCCAAACTATAGATGATCTCATTGAGACTATTGGAAGGGCTGAGGGGCTCACTATCTTCAATGATAGAATCACTGCTATGGAAGAAAAAATTGAAAGTAGTGTTGGGATGAAAAAAAGATTGAGATTATGGAAAACAAAGTCGATAAACTGGAGAAAACAATTAGGAATATTACTAAATAGAGCTTTGCTATCCTAAAGGCTTTGAATGAGCATGTGAAAATACTAGTGGACAAGTTGGACCAGGGAAAAGGGGAGCAGGTGATAACTGAGGTCAAAGATGATCAAGGTCCTAGTAGGAGAACTAGATCCAGGTTTAGGAAGCTGGAGGATGATAAAAACAATGATATTGAAGAACTAAAAGTGTCCACAGGTAACATGCAGATGCTGGCTAATCAGGTGGCAAAAATTATGAAGTGTATTTAGACAACAGGGTGTTGTCCTGCTGTCTTTTTGTTGTTCTTTGCTTTTCTACCTATTCTTTTTGTGTTTGGACTTGTGTGTGTGGCTTTTTTTTGGTGCTGATGCACAAGTTTTATTGGAGCTTTAATGCATATCTTTTAATTTTGATGTAAAAGGTTTTGGGTCCTTTCAAAACCTACTTTTATGTAATCAAAACACTTCACCTACTCAAAAACAAAAACCAATGAAATAGTCCACATTAGGCCAAGAGAGGTTGACGCATTCAATATGAGAATACTTACACAAAATGAAGCTGAATCATGCCATACAATGACAATGAGAAGTTGACTATTGGCCCTTCTAGTTTTTTATTTGATAGTTTCCTGAAAATGACACATTCGAAATGCACTTCTGAGAAAAGACCTAGAATGAATGAAATTGATTAAATAATGAAGGTATGTTAGTTTGAGCTTCACTTGGTTTCGAGAATACTTTAATATTCTCTACTTAACAAGGCCAACCACGTGAAGGTGGAAGTTCATCTGGCCTCAACCCCCCCTAATATCAATCTAAATTCCCCATTAACACATAACAATATTCATTAACATGACATATAATTCATTATTAATACACAACATTCATAGATAATTACTTAAAACAACATTCATGGAATTATTATGATAGTTTTACTGATATTTTTGTCACAATTTGATGTTTGGGATAGGGGAAAAGCACCTAAAACAACAAAGGAAATAGTTGTAGATACAGATGATGATATCCCAAAAATCCTTAATATAATAAATACGGTGAAGAAAAACCTAAAAAGAGTCAATGCAAAAATTATACCTATTTTGCATGATGCTACTACCAGCCTCACTGCGATGTCCATGACTAGGTAATTGAGCAAGCAAAAAATCCTGTAACAAGATCAAATACATATTTTAGTTCACGACATAAAATAGTATAAAATATAAACCTTTATTGAACTTTTGTTATAACTAAAGATTCATTATTGCTTACTTCAAAATGATGTGCTCGCACCATCAATTCATCTGTCCTCTTCAGTATGTCCTCGGTTGGATTTGCATCTTCCAAAATAGTAATAATTTCTACATTACTCTTTTTCTTCACCGTATTTATTATATTAGGGATTTGGGATATCCTCATATGTATCTACAACTATTGCCTTTGTTGTTGCAGGTGCTTTCCCCCTATCTGATATTTATCTTTAGATGTCCACATTCATTCTATTTCTTGTTGCCAATAGGTCACAGTCGGTGATTGGGAGAGCCCTATTTTTGCATGAGTCATGTAGTACAAGCACTAGAATTGAGTTTTTCGACATGGCTGGGAAATTTTTGTATATCAACATGCGATAGAGTTTTTTTCCCAAACTCTATCACATGTTGACATACAAAAATTTCCTAGCCAGTGCCAAAAAACTCAATTCTAGTGCTTGTACTGAGACCTTAAATTATTAAGCTTCTCTTTGTTTTGAGAATAGTTTAACATTCTCTACTTAACAGGGCCAACCACGTGATGGTGGAAGCTCATCTGGCCCCTCATAGGAGCCTCTTATGACCCTTTACAAAATTTTAAGACCTCTAAGATGTATTCTTAGGGATTGTAAATGGTCATAAAGGGTCATAAGGGGTCCTGGGACACAACAACTAAGAAACATAATTGTAGGCATCATGGTCACATTTTTTTGGAGACAACATAATTGAGTGGTATACCTAGACAATGGAGAGCAACTTCTACACCTCTGGTTCCAAGTTGTTCTCCATCTCATAGTGTCAACTTGGAATCAGAGGTGCAGAAGTTGCACTCCATTTGGGTATACAACTCAATTATGTTGTCTCCAAAAAAATGTGACCATGATGCCTACAATTATGTTTGTCAGCTCTTGTGAAATCCTCGTCACCCTTAGCTACCATCCTAATTAAGCCCTTCTTCCCTCTCCAGTTCTTCAAGCCTCTACAAGATATTTGGATCAATAAAGTTTGCAACATTGTGTCCATCCATGATCTTAGGAATATCATCTTCTTTCCACTCTTCATTTGCCAAAATATATCACTTCTTCAAGCTTGTAGAGTAGTCTCTAATGGTTGCAAATCAATCTTATTACAAACTACAATAAGAGGCTTCATAAGTCTAATTTAATTTTTCCATGGACTAAGACCTTAAATTATTGAGCTTCTCTTTGTTTCGAGAATAGTTTAATTAACATTCTCTACTTAACAGGGCCAACCACGGGAAGGTGGAAGATCATCTGGCCCCTCCTAGTAGCCTCTTATGACCCTTTACGATATTTTAAGACCTCTAAGATGTATTCTTAGAGGTTGTAAATGGTTGTAAAGGATCATAAGGGGTCCTGGGATACGACATATGAGAAACATAATTGTAGGCATCATGTTCACATTTTTTTGGAGATAATGTAATTGAGTGGTATACCTAGATGATGGAAAGCAACTTCCGCTCCTCCGGTTCCAAGTTGACATTGCAGGATCCCAAGACCATAGATAAGGAATAAATTTAGAGAGCAGAGGAGGGCCATAATGACAAAAATAATACATGACAAACCTCAAGTTAAATCAGGAAACTACAAACATTTTAATAGAATTTTATTATTAAATAATGAAATTTGCATAAAGGGGGCTTAGAACACTAGTATATGCAAATTTCATTATTTAATAATAAAAATGTATTAAAATGTTTGCAGTTTCCTCATTTAACTTTAGGTTCATCCTGTATTATTTTGGTTGTTAGGGCCCTCCTCCGCTCTCTAAATTTATTCCTTATCTATGGTCTTTGGATCCCGCAGTGTCAACATGGAATCAGAGGAGCGGAAGTTGCTTTCCATCATCTAGGTATACAACTCAATTACGTTGTGACCAAAAAATTATGACCATGATGCCTACAATTATGTTTCTCAGCTATTGTGAAATCTTTTGCAGTCTGGCCTTTGTTTCCTTTGATGTGTCTTGCAATGTATGAAAAGTTTGAAATATGTTACATGATATAGATATAAAGATCACTAATTAGTGCATTATTACATTCTATTAGTAGTTAATACTATTGTATACCTTTTCTCATTTGCTGGTGTAATTCCTCTTTGAGTATCCACTTTCTCCTTTGCATCCAAAATGAACTCATTCCAATCCCTCACTAGAATAAAGGGAGGACACTCGTACTTCAAAATTCAAACTTCATCAAGAATTCATACCATGCAGTGTTCATAGATTACATTTAATGCATTATTTATGCTTGTATTGGTGGGAAAACTCTTGAAAACATGCAAAAGAGATTGCATTCGACCATGTTTACATGACACATGTAGTTTACCTCCAGCCTAAATCAACATTATGTACAAATATGTGAATGGTGCATGGTATGAAGCCTTACTCAAGCTTGAAAATGATATTCAATCCATAGTGATTGTCTATTTAAACTTTAGGATGATACTTATATGATGGCTTAAGTAAATTTTTCTTACCTTGAGACTAGTACACCATGAGATTAGAGGATGGTTGTTAAAATAGCAATTGTGTGTCTATGGGATACATTTATATTTTGTATTAAATGATGATACATATGTGTTTCTTCCTTTTACAACAGTTTATATTCTGATACTTATAGCCTATGATTCTGATACCTTGTATTCAATAGATGTTGGCAAGCCCATCTCATCTTCCCCCATCTCATCATCCTCGTCACCCTTAGCTGCCATCCAAAGCCCTTCTTCCCTCTCTAGTTCTTCAAGCCTCTGTAAGATATCTGGATCAATAAATTCTACAACATTGTGTCCACCCATGATCTTAGGAATATCATCTACTTTCCACTCTTCTTGCCTCTCTTTCCCATCTTCCAGCTTGGGCATTGCAACATGAATAATATTTTCCACAACTACTAATGGATCCTTAGGTGTAGTTGAACAAATGGAATAACCAAGAAAACACTATACGTTAAATCATGTGATTGATAGTAGATTGGGGCTAACCTGAGCCATAAACATGAAGAATTATTATAAAAAAAGATGTAAACCATATATATGCACACTTGAGGCAAAGATAAGTTACGTCATATCCATATTAAAATATTAGTTACAATATGAAAATACTAAACTAAATAATTCCTGAGTTCATCTTTGCATATGGTCACAACAAAGATATGTGATTGCAATATAGAGAAGGCATCGTAAAAATATAATTTCAGCATTTTCCCTAGCTTGACACATTTTGCACTCAAATCCTTCATCATAGCTAAGTGGAGATGGATGGATAGATGTAGCTGAGTTGTCATTGACCCAACTAAAGTATTTGCATCCATTATTTTCCTGTGATGCCCAATCTACATTAGTTCTTATAATATAATGAATAGTATTTACATTAGAAACATTAAATATATACACATTAGCAACCTTTTTTCTATTTGGGCAGCACCAAAATTCTTTTCCAGGGTTGCTCTGTGTCCATGAAGTCTTCAACACACACTGCCCACCACCACATTGATAGTTTGGCACATTGACAAGAGCCATCGAGCCTATATCAATAATGCACCCCACCATCGTTACTACATTTATTATTTTTATATGATTATTTATGTATGGAATACACCAAGGAGTACCATCATAAATATTAACCATTTACAATAATGAAAAGTAAACCTAAATCAAATAGCTCCTTTTTTTATCAACATGTGTAGTCTCTGTGTATATGAAAAATAAAATAAATATCGAGCTGAAATAAAATAGTGAACAAAATAGTATTCCACATAGAGTGAATGAAATGTACCATCAAAAGAAGGTGACAAAATCTTGTCACGAAGCACAAACATAGGAAATAAAAAATGGACAAAAGAAAAGAAATAAGAAAAATCATTATGACTATAGAAAAATCATTTATACTGTAATAAAAAAAAGAAACACTCTTTGTCAACAATTTTCAAAATCATTAGGACTATAGAAAAATAATTAAGACTATACAAAATCAAATTTTAGAAATGGACAGTTCTGATGCTTTGCCATTACAACAATTGAGCACTCATCATTTGGTATTGTGTATTCCATTTAAGTATGTTGACAATGTTCAAGAAATAAGAAAAATCAAGTTCTAAAAATGGACAGTTCTGATATTGCTTTGCCATTATAACAATTGAGCATTCATCATTTGGTACTTCTTGGTGTATTCCATTTAAGTTTCTTGTTAAATCCTCAAGTTGAGTTGGCCTATTTAAGGTGATAGTAGAGGGCTCTACATCAATAGTCTACAGAATTAGACCTTTATTTTAAATGCATTTAATGGTTTGTTTCATGTTTGAATGTACTAGTGAATGAAGCTTGGCTATATTAAGTACAATCTTAAGACTCGTGACTCTTCAAATTCTCTTGTTTCCTTCAGACCTCCAAACATGTGTACTATGAGATTTCCTCCAACAAATGGACTTGTGATGATTTTCACAATAGTACATGTGTTGGAGGACTACTCAAAGTACTGCTTAGGAAAATCTGAATGTTCATCACCTGTGCATATAAGAGTTGATCATAGAAGATATATGCACAGGTGAAAAATATGCATATTTGACCAAGCAATATTGGGAGCTAGACCCAACAACAAATAGATTTGTGGTGATTTTCACAATAGTACATGTGTTGCTAGGTAAGATCCCAATAGCACTCAGGAAAATATGCATGTTCATCACCTGTGCATATGAAGTGGCTCTAATGGAAGATACAATCACTAAATTCTGCATACTCCTTATTTTGTTATGGGTTGATATTGTCAGACATGGTCTTTCTTGAATGGAATGACTCGTTACTTGATATTGTCAGACATGAGAGTTTGTAGATTAATAGGAATTCACATTCTTATGGGAATGTATCATTCAATTGAGCATTAATGCCCATCTATATCTAGTGAGATGAACATAACTCATGTACCTCATGCTAGTGTGCTTGGATTAGACTAGACATTATCCAACTGCCTATGAGGGTTGTCACTATTATTAATTGGTGTAAAAGGAGGACCACCTGTGTGTTATAACACTTTATATAAATACTCACTATTTGGATAATGTCTAGTCTAATGAAAAATAGTGTATACAAGGTATCCAAGCACACTATCATGAGGTACATGAGTTATGTGCATCTCACTAGTTATAGATGGGCAACTATGGAACACTAGTATCTGTGAATGATGGAGGAGCATCTCAGGTCCTTGGCAATCTTGTGTCACTAAAAACATTTTGGAGTTTGTCTATGTTGCTTGGTTTTTGCTTTGACTGATTTGGTCAGTAGTTGGTTGGTTTCCTTTGGTTATCGAGTGTAGTCGGTTATCTCCTGGGTGGTTAGTTGGTTCACTGGCGACCGACGTTGCTTGTCTACTACTCGGTTTTCTTTTCTCACCGACATGTTTAGTTTTAGTTTATGTTACATGGATGACTTGTGCATTTATGTTGGATCATAGATTTAATGTTGATATCAATCATTGGGAAGCATGTGGTCGTAGATCTGATCATTCCTTCTATTGATTATGAATTTGAAGGTCGACTCAGTTTGGTAGACTCTTGTATAAATGTAGCTGTTTGGTTGTAGTATAGGAGGCAGTTTTGGTAGAAGAGAGAAGATAGGAAGAATAGAGATTGTTGATAGATCCTTGCATGTTTGAGGACTTCTGTAACTCATTGAAATATCTAGCCCTAACTGGGAAGGCCTTATAGCTTGGCATGTTTGAGTCTATTTGGTGAAAATTAATGAAAGCTTTTGCACACTCTCTCTTAATGTTGTTGCTTATTTTCTTTCGCATGTGTTGAGCATGCTTGGATCATTAGGGTGTGCCATTTTTTGGCCCCTCTTGGCCCTTGCCCTTGGGTCAAGTGGTATCAAAGTGAGGTGAGATCTTGATCTAGGTCTGTGGATCTAGGTTTTTAGGTTCCTCTTGAAGCCCTAGTTGATTGTTGTGGGGTAGTAGATTGCGATTTGAATTGCAATTGTAGATGATTGTCAAGATGGTTCATGGGAGGTGAGATGTAGATCCAGGATTGGCAGATATGCTAAGGAAGATTGTTACTAGGTTAGAAGCTATTGAAACAACCCAGAGAAGAGGTAGACATCTTGAAGATGTTAGTGATGATGAAATTGAGGAAGAACAAGTGAATGCAGAACGTGCACCTATTATGGATCAAGGTGAAGAAAGATTTTTGAAGGCTTTGACAAGTCTGATGTCAAGACCACATTTCAATCCTCCTGAGTATGGTGGAAAGCTAGATTTTGATGAATTGGTGGATTGGATCACTGAGATGGAAAAGTATTTTGAGTATGACAACATTCCTAAAGACAAGAAGGTGAAGATTGAAAGAACAAAGTTGAAAAGTCATGCATCCTTATGGTGGGAACATTTGCAGCTAGATAGGAAGAGGAAAGGCAAAGATAAAATCAAGGTATGGAATAAAATGGTGAATAAATTGAAAGGAAAGTTCTTAATTGTGATTATCAAATTAACCTAGTTCAGTGAATGAAAATTTTAAGGTAGAAAGATAGCTCAGTAAAGGAATATATTGAGGAATTATATAGATTAGATATCAAATCTAAACATGATGAAGATGATGTGGAAATAATTTGTATATACCTGAATGGTTTGAGAGTTTCCATCCAAGAGGAAATTAGTATGGTCAAGTTGGACAACACTGAAGAGGCTTATCAATTTGCATTGAAGGCCAAGGAGAAATTGAACAAAAGACATGAGCAAAGACAAAGAGGTTGAGGTGGTATATTCCCTAAAGGAAGAGGTAGATCTAATGGTGAAAATGGTAGATTTGAACCAGAAAAGACAAATCTGGACAAAGGAAAGACCGAGTGGAAAGGTGAAAGTTCATCTAGAGGTAGAGTCAATAACTAACGAGGTGGTTATAGTAGAGGAAGTTTCTGAGGAACTTGTTACAATTGTGGAGAAGAAGGACATAGGTCTTTTGAATGTACACATGCTAGTAAGAAGGCTAGTAGCAATAGAAATGCCTTGGTGCAAGAAGAATCACCAAATGAACCTGAGAAAGAAAATAACTTGATGGTAAGGAGAGCACTGTGGAATGAAAGAAAAAAGGAAGATCCGGTAAGGAAAAGTTTGTTCAAGACTAGATGTAGAGTTTATGATAAAGTTTGGAAGGTGATCATTGACAGTGGTAGCTCAGAAAATCTGGCATCTGAAGAGATGGTCACAAAGTTATAGTTGGAAAGGTTGGTGCATCTAAAGCCCTATCAGATTTTATGGATCAAAGATGAGCATATACTCCTAGTAAGTGAAAAATGTTATGTGAATTTTAAGATTGAAAAGTACTATGATAAGGTGTTATGTGATATCATGCCTATGGATTGTTGTCATATTTTGTTGGGTAGACCTTGGCAATATGATAAACATGCTATATATGATGGGAGATTGCATAAGTATACTATTGTGGCTGATGGAAGAAAAAAAATCTTGTTACCATTGATGGAAGAACCTATTAGTAATGTTTGCACATCTATGAAAGTTTGTTTAATGGAGGGAAGAAAGTTTGTTAACTCTTTGAAGAAGAATGATGTATGTTTTGTTTTGATTCCTAAAAAATTGAGTAAGAAAATAGAGGATAATGTCCCTGAGGAGATTAATAAGTTACTCACCGAGTACAGTGATATCATTTTTGATAATGTACCTAATGGTTTTTGACTGAAAAGAAGCATTGATCACTGTATAGATTTAATCCCTAGAGCTAGTTTACAAAATAAGGCACCTCATCAGTTGATACCTACCAAGAATCAGCAATTGAACCGACAGATTCAAGAGTTGCTGGAGAAAGGTTTGATTAGAGAAAGTTTGAGTCCTTGTGCAGTACCTACTATATTGGCACTAGAGAAGAATGGAGAATGTGTATTGATTCTAGAGAAATCAATAAGATAACAGTGAAGTATAGGTTTCCTATATTGAGGATGGATGACATAATGGATAGTTTGACAGGAGAAAAGTATTTCACCAAAATTGATTTGAAAAGTGGGTATCATCAGATTAGAATCAGAGAAGGTGATGAATGGAAGACTGCTTTCAAGACAAAAGCAAGTTTGTATGAGTGGTTGGTTATGCCCTTTGGTTTAACTAATGCATCAAGTACTTTTATGAGGCTAATGAATGAAGTTTTGAAGAAATTCTTGGGTAAGTTTGTGATTGTATATCTTGATGATATTTAGTAAGACCAGAGAAGAACATTTGTTGCATGTTAGACAAGTTTTGCAGAGATTGAAAGAGGAAAATTTTTTGATAAATCTGAAAAAGTGTTCATTCATGAAATAAGAGATTGTGTATTTGGGATTTTTGATCTTAGCTGATGGTTTGAAGATGGATCCTGAAAAGGTTGAAGCTATTTTGAATTGGCCTACACCTATGAATGCTAGTGAGGTAAGATCATTTCATGGTTTGGAAAGTTTTTACCAAAAGTTCATAAGGAATTTCAATTCAATTTGTAATTCTATGATTGCGACTATGAGAGGAGACAAAAGAGAATTCAAGTGGACACATGGAGCTAATAAAAGTTTTGAGACTCTGAAGCAGAAAGTTGTTGAATTACTTATTTTGGCATTACTTGATTTCAGTAAGGTATTTCAAGTGGAATGTGATGCAAGTGGAAGTGCAATTGGAGTTGTGTTGAGTCAAGAAGGTAAACCTATTGCTTTCTTTAGTGAAAATTTGAATGATACTAGAAGGAAATATTATGTGTATGATCAAGAATTCTATGCTATTGTTCAAGCACTGAAGAAATGGAGACATTATTTGATATCGAGTGAATTTGTGTTATATACTGATCATAAGGCTTTACAATATTTGGGTAGTCAGAATAAGTTGAATCAAAGACATATGAAATGGGTTGAGTATTTGCAGAGTTACACATTTGTGATAAAGCATAAGAGTGGAGTCACTAACCGAGTTGTTGATGCATTGAGTAGAATAAGATCTTTGATGACCGAGATGAAAATTGAAGTTCTTGGTTTTGATGAGATGAGAGATTCTTATGAATTTGACCCTAATTTTTCTGAGCCATGGAGAAAGTGCAGAGCACCTATTCAAGATCAACAAGATACTAAATGGAATGAATATTTTATTCAGGAAGGTATGTTGTTTAAAGGTATCCAGTTGTGTATACCGAGAGGAGTAATGAGAACTAATTTGATAAGGGAGAAACATAGTAGTGGTTTGGTTGGACATTTTGGTATTGATAAAACATGGAATTTTCTTAAGGAGACGTACTATTGGCCGGAGTTGTATAAAGATTGTATGTACTGATTGTTGTTCCTGAGAAACCTTGGATTGACATCAGTATGGATTTTTTTCTTGGCTTACCGAAGATAGTAAGAGGTAATGATTCCATATTTGTTGTTGTGGATAGATTTTCTAAGATGACACATTTTATACCATGTAGAAAAACATCAGATGCAGTACATGTAGCAGATCTTTTCTTTAAGGAAATTTTTAGATTGCATGGATCACCAAGAAGTATTATCTCCGACAGAGACAATAAATTTGTTGGATACTTTTGGAAGACCCTTTGGAAAAAAATTGGCACTGAGTTGAAATATAGTTCTACATTTAACCCACAAACCGATGGACAGACTAAAGTTGTGAACAGAAGTTTGGGAAATCTTTTGAGATGTTTAGTTGGAGACACACTGAGTAATTGGGATTCTGTATTGGCACAAGAAGAATTTTCATACAATAATTCAGTGAATAGAAGTACTGGAAAGAAACCATTTGAGATTGTGAATGGCACACAACTAAGAGGTATATCTAATTTGAGAGACATTGATGATGTAAGTAAGAGAAGTGTTGAAGGAGTGAAATTTGCTGAATACATGAAGACATTGGATGAAGATGTGAAGATGAAGCTAGAAGGAAGTAAGCAGAAATATAAAGATAGAGATGATAGATCAAGAAGACATAAGACTTTTGATGTTGGTGATGAAGTGATGGTTCATTTGAAGAAAGGTTGATTTCCTGTTGGAACATATGGGAAGCTGAAGATGAAAAAGTTTGGACCTTGCAAGATTTTGAAGAAATTTGACAGTGGAAATGCATATGAGATTGAGTTACCTGATGACATGGACATATCACCTATTTTCAACATTGTTGATTTATATGAATATCATGAACTTGATGAAGAAGTGATAGTACTGATAGAATATCCTAAGAAGCAGAATGAAGAAATTGAATAGATTTTGAAGGAAAGAATTGACAAGAGTACAAGAGGAAAACAATATAAGGAATATCTGGTAAAATGGAAGAATAGAACGATGGAAGATAGTTCTTGGATTTCACAGTCTGATTTGGATGAAGCTCAGATCATACCTACCAAATGATTTTGAGAATCATTTCAAAATAACCCCAAGTGTCTAATGCAGGAGCATCTTGGGTCCTTGGCAATCCTGTGTCACCAAAAACATTTTGGAGTTTGTCTGTGTTGCTCAATTTCTACTTTGACCGAGTTGGTCAATAGTTGGTTGATTTCCTTTGGTTATCTAGTGTAGTTATTTATCTCCTAGGTGGTTGGTTGTTTCACTAGTGCTCGACGTTGCTTGTTTGCTACTCAGTTTTCTTTGGTCACCGATGGGTTTAGTTTTAGTTTTTGTTGTGGCCGACTTGTGCATTTATATTAGATCATGGATTTAATGTTGATATCAATTATTGGGAAGCATGTGGTTCTAGATCTGACTGTTCCTTCCATTGATTATGGATTTGAAGGTCGACTCAGTTCGGTATACTCTTGTATAAATGTAGTTGTTTGGTTGTAGATTAAGAGGCAGTTTTGGTAGAAGAGAGAAGATAGGAAGAATAGAGATTGTTGATAGATCCTTGCATGTTTGAGGACTTATGTAATTCATTATAATATCTAGTCCTAACTAGGAAGGCCTTACAACCCAACATGTTTGAGTCTATTTGATGAAAATTAATGAAAGGTTCTGCATTCTCTCTCACTATTATTGTTTTATTTGCTTCTGCATGTGTTGAGTAGGCTTGGATCATTAGGGTGTGCCATTGTTTGGCCCCTCTTGGCCTCTACCCTTGCATCAGTGAACTACTATTAATATACAAACTCTCATGTTAAACAACTAAAAAATAAAGTCAACATAGTTATGTTAGCACAACCAAAGTTAAAATTAAATTATCTAAAACAAATTGTGCCTTAGAGGGATAGAGGAATACTTTTCTAAAGAAGTTTGAATATTGTTTGTGAAAATGCCTCCAAGGAATGTAGGTACTACTAGGGAGATCTGGGAGTTGAAGGAGAAGAACACAAGGTTGCAGGAATCTTACAATGCACTTTTGGCTAGACTTGAAGCATTGGAATCCAATCAAAGAAGAGAAACAGATGAAGGTGCTGATAGTGAAGAAGAGGAAGAAACCCATAAGGAAGGGGAAGGAGAGGAAGAAGAGGAACAAATAGATCCTAAAGATCCTATACTATCTAATTCCTATTACATCAGCTCATGCCTTTATAGATTTAGGCTTATTACATGACATTCCATCAAATTCACAAAATGGACCATAAGTCCAATTACATTGATATATTCATGTTTTGATCTTTTAGATCCTATAATCTTTATGATCATTCTTCAAGATCCATTCAAGTGACCCCTTTTCATGACTTTGTAAGGGTGTCCTGCACCATACTCCCAAGGATCAAATCAATCCAAGTCCCTTGGATTGGGAGTTTCTTTCATTTCCTCTAATCTCTATCCACTTCTTGTTGAGGACCTGCAACAAAAGAGTATTCCATGTTCATGTGTTCTATGCCCCTGAAATCAAAAATTATGTGCTCATGCCAAACATTAAATCTTTCAGCCTTCATGTTTATATTCCCATAGATGTGTGCAAAAACTACCCTTGCATGGTGAACACTATCAAACTTTGACAAACCTGTCATGAAAGTGTTAGAAAAGAAAATAAACAAGGTTTTCTTGACCACTGGTTTCTATACAACTCTCAAAAACTTGTACACTCTCCTCATCAGAAACTCCTTGAAATCTCTCAGTGAGTCCTCCATTCAGTAGTTTCTTCTCTTCCATAAGCCTTTTAATAGGCCACACAACCCTCTTCCTCATCTTCTTATGCTAACTTGTGGCTTCTTGCTACAAGACTATCTTCAAGAGCTTTGACTCTTCACTCTCTAAGGTCCCTATCACCTCTAAGACCTCTTTCAACTTCTCATTCCAATGCCATCCTCCTTGGCATGCAAACAAGTCATCTATGGCTTTCTTCACAACCTTGTCTTCTATCTTTTCAATAGAAACTTTTAATGGACACTTGACTGTCCCAACTTGGATTCCTTCATCCATGCACTCATCCAATTCATTAGCAACCTCCACAAGTCCCTTCTCTATCTCTATTATCTCAACTTCTTAAGAATTTGCCTTTTGTGGCCCACACATCCTCATTGTCTTCTCAATCATGTCATCTTCATGAGTATCCTCATACTTTGACTTCTCTCTATTCATCTTCTCATTCATCTTTGTTTAGAAACACTTTATATGGTGTTCTATTGATTTTTCAATGTTGTCAGTAGCATTCTCACCAATCTTCTCTTCTATCCTTTTGTTTGTTGTCTTCCCTTCACTCCCCAAGAGTCTATTCCACTCGAAAATACCAACACTCCTTGTCAATGTCCATGACACTTCTTCATCTTTCAAGGGCTGCAACACAACTCTCCTTCCTCTATCCAAGAATGTGTAAGTGTTCTTTGCTCCATCATGGAGGGTACATTTACTTATTTGCCATGCTCTCCCAAGGATCAAATGAAAATCCACTATGGGAATGATGTCACACCATAGGCTATCCTCATATGGCCCAATGCTAAAGTTCACTTGTGCTTGTTTTGTCACCTCAACTTGGTCTTCCACATTAATCCCATGTGCCCTATATGGCCTCTCATGTAGTATCATTGGCAAATTCAACTTCTGAACCATCTTAATGGAAATTTTCTTTGAAAACACACCATTTGAAACTATAACTTTACAAACTTTGTTTCTTCACTTACAATGTGTCTTGAATATGCATGGCTCCACAATGTACCTTGCATCCAAATCTGCATTAATGATCACCATCTTTTTAATATCCCTCTGATGTTAGCAAAAAATTTCTCCACACTTCATCTACAATCTAGGATTCATTCAACTTTGAACCACCACCTTGGAATGCTCTTTAAAGGATAATTCAACTTTAAGGGTTCAACACGGGATTCTAGGTCTTAAAAATCTCAGATTTTCTTCTCCCACTCTTCTCCCAAATAGATCTCAAAGAGAAGAGCACAATCAGGATACTGAAGGATATGAAGAATGAGTAGCATAAGGTGAGGGGAGATATCCCTATGTATGATGGAAGTATGAAAGAAGAAGAGCTTTTGGAAAAAATTGCAGCAATAGAGGAGGTTCTTCAATGAGGGGAAGAGGAGGAAGGGAAAATCAGGTTTGGGAAGAAAAAGACAAAGGATTGAATAGGACAATGCTACATAGTCCTAGAAATACAGACTTTTGGGATTTGAACTATGTTCAAATAGGTATAGTCAAGTGTCCTATTGAAGGGAAGCCAATAAAAAACCATGTTCAGATGTGGACATCTAGTGGGTAGAAAGAACTAACTATCAAGGCACCATATTCCTAAAGGACAGGTTCAGACTCAGACATCCAATGCCATGACCGATTCTTGGGACAAGAATCCTTTCAAAGGTGGTGAACATGGTGTAGGGGCACCTAGAACATCCAAAGACTACTAGGAGTCCATAATGAAAACCATGCACCTAATGACATCTAAATACATCAATTGGAATGTATTGGAACCTTAATGGCTTATAAGGTCATTCCATGCAATGCAAATGGAAAATATGTAATAATTCTTAAAAGGCCTAATAGGCCTTAGGACCAAAATAAGAGCCTAGGATGGTATTTGGTGTTACAAGTTTATAATAGTTTAGATTTGATTTTAATAATTCTTAATAAGTTCATTGGGGTCACATTTCAAAGTCTTAAGGCTTCATTATCTTTAAAAGTTTCAAAAACTCCAAATTTGTAATGTTGCAATTCAAAAATTTGAAATACAATGATTATTAGAGAATGGAGGGAATTGGATTTTGTTATGTTTTAGTGAAAACTAATCCATCCAACCAATTGGGATTGGTTGGGGTAGTTTCCAGGAGTGCATCAAATATGCCAAAGTTTCATTGTATGATAGAAGAGGCCTTGTGTATGGATTGTACTGAGTTTTTGATAAATAAACTTCTTTCCAATTCAATTTCCTTGAGTTCTTAGAGTGATTTTGGATTCATTTTGTCATTGTCTTACATTTAAATTCATTTTTAATAGTTAGATATTGATCCTAGACCACATCTATGCATTTGTGAGGTCTGTATTTGTGTATTCCAAACTAAGCCAAATAATTAATAACTAACTATTACCGGTTACATGGAGGTTGTAAACCGGTTGGAGAGGCTTATTAGAGCATGGATGTGTATGTTTGAGACACAGGGGAGTAAGGGAAGATAGAAGAATCAATAAATTCCAAAGAAATAATGTAACATACTTAGTTTTTTAATGAATTGTAAATTATTCTCAAACAGACCCTGTCACTTCCTGGTGCAGGAGCACCTAGGCTAGCCTCCATGGATAGTGTGTTTTTTGGCTTGTACTTGACTCTAGCCAAGTCAAGAAGTTAGAATAGGTTGTTTGAGGACCTTAGTAGGTCTCTTTCAATGTTGGATAGGTGAGTTAGTCATTAGGACTAAGGTCACAATATTAGCCTTTGTTACTTGCTATTTCAATTTCCTAGTGTAGGAATAATAAGATTGAATCATTAATGTGTCTTAGGCTTTAGAGTTTTTAATGGTTGTAAAGATGAAATTATGGTCATAAATGACCTTGGATACTGAATAAATAGGAGTTTATGAGACCTAGAATACAGGATCATGACATAAAACAAAGTTGCCAAGTGTTGAAAGGAAGTTGCCATCAACATTGGAAATTATTGCAAAGAGTTGCATGCTTACGGGTATCTTTGGATTCCCTAAATTTTAGGAGTTGGTACTCAACCAAAAAGCCCTGAAAGTAAGGAAAATAGAATCTAATGATACCTAAGACTAAAACATGAGATTCATTCATGCATTGTAATAGTTTTAGAGAAAGAAAAGAGAGCTCTGCAAGTATTTTAACAGATATTTTCTGGTGTTTGTGTTGACAATCATACTTTATGGATTAAAAATATAAATATAATTCTTTTTTAAGGTTCTATTGACTTTTAGGATACTTTTTCATTTGAAGATAAAGTCATTTTGATTTAATCTAATTGCTGGTTTTTGGCATTCTAGTTCAGGGAGTCCATTTTTAGCTTGTTTTGAGTAGTTTAGAGAGTCATGGCTCCTCCATGAAATATAACTATGGATAATCATTCATGTTAGATGGAAATGGTAGAGGATTCATTTTTTTATATATTTTTAGGAGTTAGGAGTCTTGAAAGCATGAGGAAATATTTTATATACTAGGCCCTAGGTGAGTTTGTGAAGCTCGACTAGAGGTCTAGAGGTGAAAGAAGTGAAGAAACATTGCATGGTTGTACAAATCCATACTGCTCCAGGAATTTTTCATGAAGGTAAACATCATATCTAGCCATTCTAAGAAGATAGAAGTCATAACAATCATTTTTTATTTGGTTTGAACAAGTTTTCTATCAAAATCATAGTTCAGTCCAAGAAATTAGGCCTATTAGGCCTCTTGTCCTTGTTTGTAGGAAGCACCTGTACGGTCACTGTCAGACCTTGATACTTTGTGAATATTTTAAAACTTACAAAAGGGTATCCAAATCAAGTCTTATTTTTTCAAGTCATTTGAAATTTTTTTGCAAGAAACATCAAAAGGTGACTGGTAAGGGCTACCAGAACAGGCCTATTTTTAAGGTCAATTCATGATGAATCATGGAATCCAATAAGAAGATGATTGAAGACCCTTCAAAAATGAATCAAATGGGAAAGAAAAAGAATTTTTTCATGATGGAGAAGACCCCTAAAATGTTGGATAATTTTGATGGAGATTTGGCACTTAGAGCCTTCTAAGTGAGTGTGGAGAAGTGAATCAACACTAAGGTGTTGATCATTCAAGGTGAAGTTTTTAGAGATTGACTCTTATAGAAAAGTTTGAATAGGTCTTAGTTAATTATCTAAGCCTATTGGAAGATTCTATAGAGGAATAGGATACTAGGAGGCAAGAGAAGTCTCTTGGAGGGTGTGAAAATAAGCCTTGAAGTTTATCATACATCATATTGGTATTAGAGCCAAGTTGATCAAGCTTGTGGTTAATGTTGCAATCTTCTAAATCAATAGGAGAGAATACACTAGATAAAGCCATGGTGACTAATGATAAACTAGCAAAGAAGGTTGAAGAACAAGAGGAGGATAACAAATTGCTAAGGCAAAGACTAGCTCAAATGGAGTAGCTCTTGGGTGAAGTCCAAGACAAAGAAGATAAGGTCAAGGATAAGATTGACCAAAAGGAAGAAGCTGAAGCAAGGGAGAAGGAATTAGAGTTTGAAGAAGAAGAACCAACACCTGACCCCATTCTTCCTAAAGAGCCATTGTTAAAGGCATTAAAAGCATTGAGTGGTAAATCTCTGGAAGGTGTCCCACCATTTACTGGACAAATGGATCCAGATTCAGTTGTGGATTGGATTGATAGCATAGAGAACCATTTTGAATGTGATGGTATCTCTGAGGCACAAAAAGTTATGGTGGCCAAGTCTAGATTAAGAGGTTCAACTCTTACTTGGTGGAAGTTTGTGCAAACTGAGAGAGAGAAGGATGGAAAAGGTCCTATTGTGACATGGAAGGGTATGGTATCCAAAGTCAAGAAAACCTACCTTCCTGATGACTATGAAGTCCAAATGCATAGAAGGAGACATAATCTTAGGCAAAAAGATTTGGATGTCCAAGCCTACACCAAGGAGTTTCAAAAATTATGTTTGAGGTCCAAGGTAGTTGAAGTGTAGCACCTTCTCATAGGTTGCTTTTAGTTTGCTTTATGTTTCAGTTGTATGACCGAATTCTTTTAGGTCACTTTTCATGTGATCGATTATTATTTCATTAATGATGATTATGGATTATTATCATATGTTTATCAGGTGTATGTATAGATTAGATGATGATGTTTTATGATATTGAGATTACATGTTTTATATTGATTACGATGTACTTACCCCATACTTGCATGTGTATGGTGATTATGTGTCTGTATCTATTTGACGTATTTGTGTGGTAGAGGACGGAGGCATAGTTACTTGCATAGTTGAGATCCACACATCTGATCGTACCCTATCATTGTCTATTATATATTATATGTACATGCTTTGTCTTGTGATGACAGGTTTGCAGGTACAGGGCATCGTATTCCCTGAATTGGCAGGAGTGAGCGTGCCCAAAAAAATTCATCTCAATGGTAAAGAGGGGAGATAATACACAAACACAAAACCCTAACCTAAGCCAAACTGTCCTAGGATTGGACAAGTGTCTGTTTGACTACCTTACCCGAATTCACTTGGTTGGCTTGAATTCGTGAATCCCATTCTTGAGTCTGTGCATGGTTTCAGTTTGCTTGATTTTACTGTGCTTGATTAAGTTGATTCATGATTATTTAGGTGATTGTATATGATTGTCGATGTTAGGATCATAGATGAAATTAATGATTTAATTATATTCCTATGTTTAATTTAGAAAATTATCTAAAGTCAATTATATGATTAATTGGAATTAATTGATTATTTAATTGAAATTAGGATTAATTATGCTTGAGTGTATTATTAAATAATTGACTATTTAATTACATGCTTTAGGATGTATTAAATATTTAATTTATTTAATTTGGGTTTTAATTATTAACATGTGCTTACTTGGAAAATGATTTGGATTATGCTTGCATATTTTATTAAATGATTAAATAATTAATTGCATGAATTTGTGATGCATTAAGTATTTAATTTATTTAATAAATGTATTTAAATTATAACATGTGCAAATTGGAAAAAGGAGTTTGTTTTCAAAAAGATAACTAGTTTTCAAAAGTCAAGTTGAGTTATGCCTTTCAAAGATATTTTTATTTAATTAATTGTATTTACTCTCAAATTTTGGAATTTGAGTTGGATTAGGAGTTGTCTTATGAGTCATCTTCTAATTTGGAGTTGAACTATAAGTTAGCTTTTGAGTTGCCTTTTGGGATTGCTTGAATTTGGGAATTGAATTCCTAGTAGGGAATTATTGCATTCATTTTTTGAGAGAGACAGGTTTTGGAGAAGATTTTTGGGGGAGCTTGTGTGCTTGGTGTTTTTGGAAATTTGTGGATTGTTGTGGCTGCATGTTGAATTGAATTTCTTTGTGCATCTGGATCAGGCACCTATTTGCAACATAGTTTTCAGATTTGCAGGTTGGGCTTGATTTTGGAGAGAGTTTCATTCTCAGATCTACAAGGGTTTTCATGTTCAGTTTCTAGCATTGGATCTAAGGTAGGCATTGAATTTTTCCTGTTATCTCTATTTTTACATTCATTTGTCTTTCTGTGTTTTCAATAGATCTGGGTATTCAGAAACCCTAGTGTAAATGATTTTTTGTATTTTATTATTACTTGGCATCGTACCATTATGCTGGCCAAATTTTGTTAATTAATTCTTCATGGTTTGCTTATAAATTGATAAATCAATCCCGATGTTTAGTTTAACTATAGTATTGAGAGAAAAAATAATCCCCTATTAAGAGAAATCAATTTAGGATAAAAACCCAATCTTAGTACAAAAATATTCAGTTCTGGTTAAAAAATATATTCTCTGTAAAAAAATATATACTGTGCAAAAATTTACATGATTGTATTTTGTTTGAATATATTTAAAATCTGTGAGAAAGGAATATATTCAAAGCACAGATGAATCTTAGTTTTGAAATTGTAAGAGAAAATTTCTATATATATATATTCTCTGTTGAAAACTTTAATATATATATATATTCTGTTAAACTAATAATATATTTATATATATCTTGGTTTCTGAAATGAATAAAAATAAAAAATAAAAAGATTTATGCTTTGGAAGTATGTTTTGTTTTTAATAAATAAATGAATTAAAAAAAATATAAAATGAAAATTAAAAAAAAATTGATTTGATTTGATGGAGGTGGGGGCCACCACCTCCCACCACCTCCCTTGACTGTCGTGTGACAGGCGCAGGCCTCTCGATGGTACCCAAGGGTACCATGCGGTAGGTCTGCCACCTGCGCGGCCGCAAGGGGAGTGGGGACCACTGTTCCTCCCCCCCCTTTTTAAATTTGTTATTATGTTTGTTTTAAATTTGAATTTATTAATTTTAAACTTTCATTTAATTTAGTTAGTTTTAAATAATTGCTAATTAATTTTATGTTTTGTAATTAGTTTATTAATTTGTAATTAATAACTTGTGATTAATTTGGTTTATAATTTATTTTGTAAATTAATAATTTATTATAAATTAAATTAATTTAAGGCTGCTTGGTTTTATTTGCATGTTTAAAATTGTTGTTTAATTTATTATAAGATAAATTTGTCTTTAATTAGTATAGACTAATTTTTAGAGGGATTTTTATTTGATAATAAATCAATCTAATTGATTTATTTAAATGTGATTGGATTCAATGTATGAAAATTGATATAGACAAGTGTAGAGCATTTTCTTAGATAGAAGCAATTATTTGTTAAATGTTTATGTATGTACCAAAATTGGGCGATTTTTCTATTGAACTCTTAGAATGTTATAGGGAATATTCTCTTAATTATGGCATCATAGTAATGTTATGATAAATTTCTTTTATCGGTTAATGTATTCCCATGTTTGGGTTCAATTATGTTGATTATGGTTCAATTTCAATTCTTTAAAATGTGAGTGTTTGACTTCTTGTCCTTGAACTGTATTCTTGTACTTATTGTGGTTTCAGATTAGAATGACCTAGGGGAAAATAGAGGCAGGGATCTTTGTTAGTTGGATTTGTTTTCGGTATCAAGTTGATGTGTATGTTTGTTCTGATTATCATCTATGATATGATCTTATGGGCTCTTATTGGTTAATATCTATTTTTGGTATTTGTGTAATCATTTGGGTTTCTATGTGTGAAATTGCATCTAGGATTACCTAGTAGTATACCTGTTCTATGTTTATGTGATTATGATCCTAGGGGAGATTGATTAAGTGCATCTTAGGGGAGTGGCTTACAACAGGGGTCAGGACCCAAAGTGGTCAGCACTTGGGTAACCTATTGTAGGTTATGTAATTAAGTGATAACTTAGTAATTAAAAACTTTATAGATCATTTAAAAAGATAATATAGAGTATGGTTATGATTAGAATTCCTCATATCTAAGAGAGAGTATTCTAATCCCACATGGATCGTATTGAGGGTCCAGGGCCCAGAGTGGTCAGTTCCAGGGTAACTCAATGCTTGAGGGTCCAGGGTCCAGAGTGACCAGTCCAGGGTAACTCAAGTAGATAGACATGTGATGGCACTCCCATAGCATGTAGCCTAGATCATCTCCTGAGTTTTCTGTTTATGCCTCTAGATTAGTGTGTTCCACCTTTCACTTTATTGTTGTGTACCTTGAGTAGAGAGCTTCCAGGATTCCTTTCTTAGTGGTTTTGTCCTCATTTGGTTTTGGTCATCTGATTGGGGTTTGTGGTTATCTCCTCAGGACGGTGGGGTAGACCTTTGTGGTTCTACACAAAAGGGTGGTAGTGGTTCTTTACCATTTGAGATTCGATGTCCTGGTGCCGGTGCTGTTGATACTTCTGTAGTTGGATGCCTTTATGGTTCTTCATTGATTTTTCATTGTTGGTTTCTTATCTTACCTTCATTTATGTAGTCCTATATTAGAGTATCACATGTGATACCTAATATGGACATTATACTTCTTTGATTAGATTTATTATTACATAACCTGTGACATGTGCAGTGGATGTCAGTGTATTAGTTATCATGGATATCCATGAGGATTGTATATATTGTTGTAAGTTTTATTTGAATCATTTATGATATGGAATCTTTTGTTATCTTTCTTTATTTGTATCTTTGTTCTTAAGTAATTCTACGTCATGGGACCCTTGAGTTTTGTAATCTGCGTTGGATGTTGGTTCAATGTGAGTAAATGGTAATTGCTTCTACATTGTTGTATTATCTTGTATGTTAACTTTAGAAAAAAAAAATTCACCAAACTTAGTAGCATGTTATAAGTTAATCTCTCCTAGGTTCCCTCGCGGGGTGTTACATGAAGAAGAGAGCATTAAGCTTGCAAGATACTTGAATAGCCTCAAATGGTCTATTCAAGAGGAGATGAGTCTAGTGAACTTCAAATCCATTAGGAAATGCTATCAAATGGCCTTGAAGATGGAGGAGAAGAGCAAGAGAAAGAAAGAAACTTCCAAAGGCAAAGGAAAAGATACCAAAGGTCAAAGAGGTGGCTATGGTGGAAGATGTTCTGATTCAAGAGCTCAAGGTGAGATAAAGTTCAGTGAGCAGCAAGAAGGAAGCTCAAGTAGAGGTGGTAGAGGAAGAAATTCTAACTCTAACTATAGAGGAAGAAGTAGTGGTTCATCATAAGGAGGAAGAGGCAATTATTTTTCCAATATGAAGTGCTACCATTGTAATAAAATGGGGCACCCTGCCTATAGATGCTCAGAGAAAGGTGGTTCTTCACAAGGAGGGGATAAGAGGACTAATTTAATTCAAGATGAGTCTAATGCAGCAGACAAGCATGATGAGGTACCATTAAATTCAGAGGAAGGAGAGAACCTTATGATGAGGAGGACTCTAATCAAGGAACCGGTGATGTAGGGTCATCATTGATTTAGGCTCTACTGATAACATAGTATCAAAGGAAGTAGTCAACAAGCTCAAGTTGACAAGAATATCCCACACCAATTCTTACAAGGTCACTTGGCTCAATAAGGGTCAACATGTGTTAGTGAATAAGGAAGCATGGGTGGAGTTTTCCATTGGAAGGTACAAAGATAAAGTGTTATGTGATGTGTTTCCTATGGATGCATGCCATTTTCTCCTAGGTAGACCATGGAAATTTGACCACCAAGCTATACATGATGGAGGAAAGAATTCCTATTCTTTCAAGAAGGACAATGTAACCTTCAAAATTCAGTCATTGTTGGAGGATGCTGAAATGAAGACAATAGGTCCAAATTTTCTTATGGTAGATGAAAAAAAGTTACTACAAACCATGGAAGAGAGTGAAGGCATAGGCTATGCATTGGTGTTGAAACCAAGAGAGGGAGATGAAGACAAGGCAGCCAAGAAGACTGAATTACCAAGGGAGATTCAAGGTATGTTGCAGACTTACCAAGGCATTATAAGTGATGGACAACCATCAACCTTACCCCCTCAAAGAGTCATAAGCCATAGGATATACCTTATCCTAAGAGCTACCCTACCTAACAAATCAGCTTATAAAATGACCCCTCAACAAAATGAGGAAATAGCAAGGCAAATACAAGAGCTCTTAAACCAAGGCCTAATTAGGAAGAGTATTAGTCCATGTGTTGTACCCATCATACTTGCACCTAAGAAAGGAGGAACTTGGAGGCTATGTAATGACTCAAGGGCTATCAATAGGATAATCATAAGGTATAGGTTCCCTATCCCTAGGATTGAAGACTTAATGGACTGTTTAGGTGAAGAAAAGTACTATAGCAAGATAGACTTGAAGAGTGGCTATCATCAAATAAGATTCCATGAAGCTGATGAGTGTTAGATAGCCTTCAAGACCAATGAAGGGCTGTATGAATGGCTTGTCATGCCATTTGGATTTTCAAATGCCCCCTCCACTTTCATGAGGCTCATGAATGAAGTTCTAAAAAAAAACATTGGCAAGTTTGTAGTTGTGTATCTAGATGATATACTAATTTTTAGCAAGACAAGGAGTGAGAATTTGGAACATCTTGATATTGTCTTCAAGAAGCTGCATGAGTAGAGGTTGATGATCAACTTGGAAAATTTTGAGTTCATCAAATTAGAGCTAGTGTACCTTGGGTTTATCTTATCTCATGGCAATTTGAAAATGGATAAGAGCAAGGTGGAAGTTATCATGAATTCACCTACTCCAAGGTCAGCAACAAAGGTAAGGAGTTTTCATGGTCTTGCACAATACTATAGAAAGTTCATAAGACAATTTAGTGCAATTTGTGCTCCTATGTTAGATACTATCAAAGGAGGAATGAAAACCAAGTTTGTGTGGAGTGAAGATGCTAATAAGATCTTTGAGTTGTTGAAGGAAAGGATAGCTACCCAACCTATTTTAGTGCTGCCAAGCTTTGAGAAGTTATTCACCATTGAATGTGATTCTAGCAATGTAGCAATTGGGGCTGTTCTAAGCCAAGAGGGTAGACCAGTGGCTTTCCATTCTAAAAAGTTGAGTGATGCTAAGAGGAAGTACTCCTCATATGACCTAGAGATGTATGCATTGGTCCAAGCTCTAAGAAAGTGGAGGCATTACTTACTTCGAAAAGAATTCATTGTGTATTCAGACAATCAAGCACTTAGTTTTCTAAATTCACAAGAGAAGTTGAGTCACAAGCACATGAAGTGGGTTGAGTACCTACAAACTTACACCTTCACTATCAAGCACAAGAAGGGTGTACTAAAAAAGGTGGTTGATGCATTGTCAAGAAGAGTCCTCACACTCCAAGAAATTTAGTTGAAAAGCATGGGGATAGATCATTTCAAGGATCTATATGCAGATGATGAGGACTTTGCTAACATTTACAAGGTATGTGCTGAATACAAGAATCATTTTCATAGTAAATATGTTGAATATACTTTACAAAGTCATCTCTTGTTTAAGGGGAATCAATTGTGTGTTCCTAGAGGCTCTATTAGAGAGAATTTGATTCAAGAAAAGCATAATGGTGCTTTGAGTAGTCACTTTGGGATCACTAAGACTCAAGACCTTGTTTCAAGGTTTTATTATTGGCCTAGAATGAATCTTGATGTTAGGAGGTATGTGGAAAGTTGTGTTGTATGTCAAAAGGCCAAGGGCACTTCTACCAATGCTGCTCTTTATCAACCACTACCTATTCCTACTAGGCCATGGGAATGCTTAAGCATGGATTTTGTACTTGTGTTACCCAAGACTAGACAAGGAATGGATAGCCTGCATGTGGTTGTGGATAGGTTCAACAAGATGGCTGACTTTGTGCCATGCAAGACCACAAATGATGCAAGTCAAATAGCATCCCTATTCTTCAAAGAAATAGTGAAAATCCATGGGTTACCTATCAACATTGTGTTAGATAGGGACATTAAGTTTATGAGTCATTTTTGGAAGACTCTTTGGAAAAGATTGGGCACCAAATTATCTTTTGGATCAACCTACCATCCCCAAACGGATGGTAAAACTAAGGTTGTTAATAGAAGCCTTGGAAATCTTCTAAGATGCTAGAATAAAGAGTACGGTTATCAATGAGATCAATTGATTGGACAAGCTGAATATGCCTACAATGACACCTTGAATAGATCCATAGGGAAGAGTCCATTTGAGATAGTTTATGGACTACATCCAAGGGGTGTCTATGAATTGAGAGATCTAAAAGGAGTCAAAGAAAGTGGATATGCAGAAGATTTTGCATTTTCTATGAAAGAGGTTCATGCAACAATGAGGAAGACATTAGTAGACAACACCAACAAACACAAAGTAAAGGTGGATGAAGGTAGAAGTATAGTTGAGTTCAATGTTGGTGATCTTGTCAACTGTGCACCTAAACAAGTCAAGGTTGCAAAAAGGAGTACCTCACAAGCTACAAATGAGGAGGATAGGACCCTATCCTATATTAGCAAGGTATGTTGACAATTCTTACAAAGTAGACTTGCTGGAGGATAGTGGACTGTCAAATGTTTTCAATGTTGTAGACCTTGTTCATTATAAATGGCCTCAAGAAGATATGAACTAGACCATACATGAAGTGATCAGGGATGTAGAAGACTTACAACTTCCTACTACTGCAAATACAGGACTAGACAGTGTACTAGACACTAGGGTCTACAAAAGGACCAGATTCAAGGAATATAAGGAACACCTCATTTAGAGGTATGGGTAGAGTGCTTCTAATGAAATTTGGGTCAAGGAATAAAAATTCAAAAGGATGGGCATTGATCCTACCATCATCAATCCAAGGATGGATTGAAGTTCTTATTTTTGGGGAGGATGGTGCAGGAGCACCTAGGCTAGCCTCCATGGCTAGTGTGTTTTTTGGCTTGTACTTGACTCTAGCCAAGTCAAGAAGTTAGAATAGGTTGTTTGAGGACCTTAGTAGGTCTCTTTCAATGTTGGATAGGTGAGTTAGTCATTAGGAATAAGGTCACAATATTAGCCTTTGTTACTTGCTATTTCAATTTCCTAGTGTAGGAATAATAAGATTGAATCATTAATGTGTCTTAGGCTTTAGAGTTTTTAATGGTTGTAAAGATGACATTATGGTCATAAATGACCTTGGATACTAAATAAATAGGAGGTTATGAGACCTAGAATATAGGCTCATGACATAAAACAAAGTTTCCAAGTGTTGAAAGGAAGTTGCCATCAACATTGGAAATTATTGCAAAGAGTTGCATGCTTACGGGTATCTTTGGATTCCCTAAAGTTTAGGAGTTGGTACTCAACAAAAAAGCCCTGAAAGTAAGGAAAATAGCATCTAATGATAACTAAGACTAAAACATGAGATTCATTCATGCATTGTAATAGTTTTAGAGAAAGAAAAGAGAGCTCTGCAAGCATTTTAACAAAGATTTTCTGGTGTTTGTGTTGATAGTCATACTTTATGGATTGAAAAGATAAATATAATGCTTTTTTATGGTTCTATTGATTGTTAGGATACTTTTTTATTTGAAGAGAAAGTCATTTTGAGTTAATCTAAGTGCTAGTTTTTGGTATTCTAGTTCAGGGAGTCCATTTTTAGCTTATTTTGAGTAGTTTAGAGAGTCGTCGCTCCTCCATGAAATATAACTATGGATAATTATTAATGTTAGATGGAAATGGAAGAGGATCTGATGTTTTATATAGTTTTAGGATTTAGGATTCTTGAAAGCATGAGGAACTATTTTATATGCTAGGCCCTAGGCAAGTTTGTGAAGCCTAGTTAGAGGTCTAGAGGTGAAAGAAGTGAAGAAACATTGCATGGTTGTATAGATCCATACTACTCCAGGAATGTTTCATGAAGGTAAAAATCATATCTAGCTATTTTGAGAAGATATAAGTCATACCAATCATTTTGGATTTGGTTTGAACAAGTATTCTATTAAATCACAATTCAGTCCTAGAAATTAGGCCTATTAGGCCTCTTGGCCTTGTTTGTAGGAAGCACCTGTATGGTTGTATATAGTTGATGTGTAACTCTAATCCAACTACACATGTAACATGGTCATTACTCACATGATCAAATTACAAGAGAGAGTATGAATTACTTAATCTAAAATCCATCATGAAGCAACCTGTTGTCTCCTATGTAGACAGGGTGTTTAATTACTCTCAGATTGGAGAGCCAACAACCATAAGATCGATTCTACAATGGAGGATTTTCAAAAGCTATGATGATAAGAAAAAAATTTAAATTAAACTAGAATGAGTGCAATTTAATCTAAGATGTTTTGAAAGAAATATGACATTAATCTAGATAGCTTGAAAGGAAATATGAAGTGCAGATTACTCTAAAGTACTTGAAAGAAATATGAGATTAGACATAGAGGATGTAAGAAAATTAATCTAATATGAGAATGCAATACTATGCTAAATGGGAAATTAAGCTAATTTTAAATGAAAGCTTGAAAATATTAGATTGAGACTAAAAATTGCTATAGTTCAATTACTCTCAAAATTTCTCCCTTTTGAATGAAGAATGAGGTTCATTAAATAGACAAGCCCAGGGAGAGAATGAAGAGGTTCTTGATTTGAAACTCCTAACTCTTCATTCCCATTTGAGACAAAAAAGTATTGAATTACTTAATTAAAAGAATGGAATTTGCCACATAAGGGACTTTTCAAATATCTTGAATTATTAATTAAAAAATGAGTGTCCATTCAAATAACAAGTAATTATTAATTCCTTTTTATGGCTAATTAGCTAAAGGGGGTCGATTTTAATTTAATTCCAAGTACTTAGGACTTTAGAATTAAATTAATTTATCGTAGGGGTAATTTAGCTAATAAAATTCAAAGACTTTAGGAATTAATTTTAATATTTGATTAATGCAATTAGGGTTTTTGCAATTGACATCAAGTCGAATTAAGTCAGGTAGGAGAGATAAAATTGCCTAGGAAAGTAGGACTTTGGAGATGTAAAATTGATGAAAATGCACCAAAATTGATTGAATTTATTAGGTGCCAATTTTGGGGTATTACATTTTCCCCTCTTTGAATTGATGTGTGAACAATGCGTTGCTTCAAAGAATAGCCTAAAGTGACAGATGTCAAGAAATTCAGAAGTCTAGGTTAGGTCGTCGAGACACCGGACAGATGAAAGCATGATTTTTTGAAGTCCAAGTTAGATTGTGAAGACAACGGTCTTGAGAGAAGATGAGAATTGAGGTTAGGTTGCCCCAATGCCCATAATGAAATTCAGATGCAAACTTAGGACTGTCTCCAGAATCAGGGTTAGATTGCGCCAATACGAAGCTTAGCCCTCCAAGACCTGGGTTAGATTTCCCAGATAATGGTCTAAGAGAGATTTCGAGAGCCATCTTTAGAACGAAGCTTGACTCCTAAGAATTAGGGTTAGATTACCCCAATACCTAAAAGATTTTGAGAACCATCTCCAGAATGAAGCTTGATTCTTGAGGATCCGAGTTAGATTGCTTAGATACCTAAGAGATAGATGACCAGATAGCAAGATGTGAAGCACCAAGATGCCCCTAGCAATGAGAACTGATGATTTAGATTAGACTGATTCAAGAATTTATTTGACAAGATTCAAATGATGCAATCATCCCACCCCCTCAGGAGAAAAATTAGAAAGATGACATATCATAAGGATGATTGACAACAAGAGGTTGCAGAGAAAAAGTAATTAGACTAGATTTAAGAACCTGTAGAAGCAAATCAAAGCAAAGCAGAGGTCCTATTGACTAAGTTTGACCATGGTTGACTAGAGTTGACTTTGAGTTGTCTTTGATGAAAAGAGCAAAGATCTTGAGAACATGATGCAAAGATGAGGGTCTGGTAGGAAGATGACACCAGAAGGCTGACTGCACAAGGGTCCAATCCCAAAAGGGTTCCAAAATTTAAAACGTGATTTCGAGCTATCTAGAGATGTCAGATTTTGATTTTGATCCTGAAAATGGATTCAGAGTAGTCGATTAAAGACTTGTGTAGCCTTGATGAACCTGGGACTAAAGATGAGAACCTTTGATGAACAAAAAGAAATCAAGAGAGAAACAAGATATCATCTCAAATGCAAGCTTAGCATGAAAATACAAGCATAAGCTAAATGCAAGCCCTAGGACATGGTTGTTGGACTCATCGTATTTATCATCATCGAGTTTGTTTAAGCATGGGATGATCACAAGATGTCATAAAATCCTCACTAACATTGAAATTATGAGAATATGAATATGACATAAGTCATAGATTTGTCAGAATGAGGTGTAAGCATTAAGGCACAAGAAGCCAGAATGACCTGAACACCTATTCCTTTTGATTTAGCAAGTTAACATAAGCATAAAAGCACAATTTCTAGAATAACCTGAATGTTTCTTATGAACAAACATAGCAGACACATGAGAGTTCCTTCTTTTTCTAAAGAGTGCTCGCAGTGACCCTTATGTTCACTTAGCAGGATGAGTGTTAGCAATTTTACTTGTAGCAGAAAGAAGTCACTCAAAATAGACAAGGAGAAGAACCAACCTCACCAAAGCATCCATATAAAAGGAGTCAAGGTATGCATGGCCATCCAATATGAGATGAAGGCTCTTACAGATGGACACCCCTCTTAGATAGATTCTTTGGATCATTGGAACTAAACCAGCAAACAGAAAGCAAAGGAAAGATCATGCCCCTAGTCTTCGTGTTTCTCAATCAAGAAAGATGTCTTAGATTCACTCGAGGGGAAATGATAAAGTGAAAGAACAAAACACAAGAAATTCTTAGTATGCTTCAAAGGAACACAAAGTTAGTTTTTAGTTTCAGTTTACATTTGTGTTCAAGTGGATTGAAGTCGAATCGGAAGCGTACAACATTCAAATTCTCAACAAGATAGCAAAAGTAGGCAAATGTAGTGAGAACCACTAGTGAGCATTGTGAGAGATGAAGTCTCAAGAAAATATTAGAGCACAAACCAAGTATTAGTAGGAAAACATAGTGAGAACCACTGGTGACTGATACAAGGAAGATTCTCAAAAGAGAATAAAACATGAGTGAAACATCAGCAGGCAGACGCAGTGAGAACCATTGGTGACTGATGTAAGGAAGAGATCCTGAAAGAGAGAGGTTCAAATGAAAGCTAAGTATCAGTAGGTATGCATAGTGAGAACCACTAGCGACCAATACACGAGAGATCCTTAAGGAGAGAAATCTCAAAAGTAGCTAGGCATCAGCAGGAAGACTCATCAGGAATCGTTGGTGATTGATGCACAAAATTTTTTTTTGAAAGTGATAGGAAAATGCCCTCTAGACTAAGAAGATGCCCCCAAGTGTGAAATAGTTCCAATCCATGAAGAGTCAAAGAAAATCTTGAAGAAAACTGAAGGCAAGAGCATGAGCCGGTAAACTAAAGTAGGAAACAGACTAAAGCAGGAAACAAACAAAAGCAGGAAAGCGGGAAAGCAAACTAAAGCAGGAAACTAAGAGCCAAGAGATGCTGAGATGAGATGTAGCTTCAGGAAACAAGAGGCACCTATTTACTAGGTTTTCACCATCTTGGCAGAGATTCTAGTTTTGCTACCATGACGCTTGTTTACCAGGTTTTCATCAATGGCACATTTTTCTTCTTTTTTAATTTTTTTGTACTTTTCTCTTTTTTTCTTTTTTCTTTTTTGTATTTTTTGAATATTTCATTTTTTTTTGTATTTTTTTTTATTATTATCAAGGCACCTATTTACCAGGTTTTCACTAGGATAATAGATAGATCAAAGCACCTGTTTACCAGGTTTTCACTAAGATGATCATTTTTTCAGGACATTTTGGAATTTTTAGGATTTTTGCCATTATATCATTTTTTTGGATTTTTTCAGGACCAATAAATATGTACATGAGCATACAAAGAATGCCTCAGTTGTAGAATTTCTTCAGGTGAAGAGCGTTGATAGGCTCTTTGAGTTGTTCTCCTTCAGTAGGAATCTCTAAGAACATAGTATTTTGTAGTAGTAGTCAGCTAAGAAGTTGTAGAATCAGAACCAGTAGTATCCAACTATCGAGAGATCCATAGTCAAGGAAAGATCACTCAAGTAAGACCCAAAAATATCCTCATGGATGCATCTTAACTCTTTATCAAATTTCCCACGCTCTAAATGCTTAGGGAGAGTATGTTCTAGACTTTTCTTACTCATGTCATTAGCAATAAGGAGATACTGATATGCACTTTGGGAAAAAAAGGCAAGATGGAGTGAAGGGTATAAAGTATGAGAAGCAAGGGTAATGGAATGGAGGGATGCATGAGAATTTTGGAAGCTCAAATGGAAAATTTTATTTTCCTTTTTTTTTTGGAATCCACATAGCTTTTTGATTTTTTTCTTCTTTACTTTGAGGTGCTTTTGATGACAATGCTTGCAAGATGGATTTTGAGATCCTTTTTTTTTTTTGGCTTTTGATTGTCTTCTTCTCTTTGAGGACCTTTGTGGTCTTTTGAACACCTCTATTGCTTTCTTTTTTTTAGTCACATGTCAATTAGATGGGACATGGTGACCTTGAGATATAAGTGGATTCTTGTTATTATTTTTGTGTTACGCATCCAATTTACTTCCAAAAGACTCAAAAATGGTGGATGAAAGAGGCTTGTATGACTGGTTTAGGTGGAGAGATGGAAATGGAAAGTGGACAAGCCACTTATCTTAGGGAGGAGGGGGAGGATGAGTAGTCAATTGGATAGGCTCAAGTGCAAAGATATCAGCATCATCCTCATTATTCATGAATGAATCAGATAGATCAAGAAAGTAATCTTCCATAGAATGTTGTCGATTATGCTTTGTCCTAGAAGAGTCAGATAAGTTTGGAGGAATATTATGTGAGCCTAACCAAGATGACCTACTTCAAGAGTTAGGTCCCCTTTTAGGTGGAAATAATACATGAATAGGAACCATTTCAGTTATGGATCTACCAAGTTTCCATGAAGCTGTAATAGGATGGGGTCTTACATACCCATGATTTGTTGGAGGAGTAGAAGTATAGCTTGGAGTAGATGGCCTAGGAGTCATAGGAACGATCTCCACAAAAGGGTGAAAAGGATCATCATCAACAACATATTTGTGTGTAGCATCAACTGGTATCTTTGTAGTGGCATTTGACATGTAATCAACTAGAGATATAGTAGGAGGAAAATTTTCTTCATCGCTATTATCTGTCATAGGAAGTGTTTCTTCAAAAGCAAGACCTTTCTCAGTAGCATAATTGCTGGAGCAATCTAGAATAGGTATACCTAACATAAGGAAGACACTAGATAGTTTCCCCCAATCAGTATGTGTGCCATTAGAGTTAGCAATAGTAGGAGTCTGTTCAGTAAAGTGTATAAAATCCTCCTGATGAGGACTAGGATCATGTTCTTGAAGTAGATAGTTGGAATCAAAATGTTGAATATTCAAGAGTCCTTCATGTGTCATAGGCTATATTTTTGTGTCTTCATTATCTAAGCCCTTGCATGAATGAAAGTTGTAGTTAGGTTGGTCAAGTTTATGCTCCTAATATCCCATACCAAATCTATCTTCAGAGGGCCTCTCACAAGAATGAAAAGATGGAGGAAGAGCTGTCAGTGACAAGATGGACTCAATCTAATATTCCCCCATGCCAATATCTCTGATCTGTAGGGTCTTTTCTATCTCTTTGAGTTTATCATCATAAGATTCTATAAATTCCCTGTTGGTCGAGACAAAGCTATCACCAGATTCTGTGAGCATTTTTCAAGTGAGAAGGGAAGCATTATGTAGATGGCTTAGGGAATGATCACCTTCTTCAGAAAAGGACAAATAAAGAGGTAAGGTCAAATGACCCACCATAGATTGAAACCGGTCAAGATTGAGATATTTAGGGATGTTTTCCATAGTGAGGGCTTTATCCATAGATATTTTTGGTTTGGATGTCGAAGGCTCGGGACCTTTGAGTGTGATCTTTTCATGAGATCAAGGGATAACATTTGCACAAGCTAGAGACTATGTGGAGTTACAAGAGGGAGGTGTAGGGCCTCACAAGACAAATGGAGCTTTGGGTTTAGGGTCATCTTCACTCCCTAGAGAAGTGGTCATGTCACAGTATTCAACATCAATAGGTTTGATCACATTGATGACAATGTCACTAGTATTGTATGTATAGTTGACCACATTGTTGGTATCTTTAGACTTGGGTGATTCACCTTTCCCATGAGGATGGAAGGGGTCTTTGAATTCCTGATGATCTAAATTCTTGTTATGGTTCTGCACCAAAGTCCTATAAACCACATCAAGTAGTTCTCCCAAGGAAGTGGAGTCACGCTTGGCTTGAGGGATCCAATGTTTGTTTCTAGAAAATTTGGAAGGTAGTTGAGTTTCCATCACAGCCTTCTTAGTGGTCTTGATCACTCGTATACTAGAGCTGAGATTAAAAATAGACTTTGAGGGTTTTGGCATCATATTGTCAACAACCCCATCATTCATAATATCTATGTTTTTATTGACAATCTTACCCTTATCCTTTTTTGAGGGAGAAGGTCCTTGCTTATTATCTTTGTTTAAATTCAATCCTCCCTTCTTGATCATAAATGGTTCTATCCTCACAACTCACCTAATCATATTGTCAAAAGTGAGGGGACCTTGTAATCGTACTTGGTATCCAAAATTTGGGGCAAAATTGTCTAAGAAAATATTGAGCTTTTCAGACTTGGGTAATTCATGTGGATACTTCATGCATAGTTGTCTCCATCTCTGGAAAAATGTTAGGAGAGGCTCCCCTTGTCGTTGTTTCAAATCACAAAGGTCCCAGATGTTGAACATATATTGAATATTGTGGGATTGATCATAACTCTTGTCATTTTGAGACTGACCATGACCTTGGTCATTTGGAGATTGCTCATGACTATTGTTGAACTTACCTCCCCTTGGGAAGTGGAATGGATCTCCCATGTTGTTGGTAGTATTCTGAGAGGTCATGAAAATAAGATCGAAAGAGTCAATAGGTTTGATTCTAGAAAGTGACCCTTCACAGCCTTGTTGGTGTTGAAACAATGGGTTATAATATTCTTGAAATAATAATTCAGACTGTATTTGAAATAATGGATTATAATACTCTTGGAATGAGGAGGAATGTGAGGATCCCTCACAACACTTAGATTGCACGATAGGTTCAGAACAACCTCTTCCTTGTCCAATACCAAGAATGGGGAATGTATTTCTGCTTCTAGTCATAATAGTCATAGACAAAGATGTGATGAGAGAAGACTCAGGATAATGCTAGACTCTGTCTCTAAGATAACGAAAAGGAGATAAATGGCTAGAATAGCCAAGATGTGAGATGGACCTAGTATGAATTGTCAAAAGAGGGGGCTAGAATAGTTGAGATGAGATTATCACAACACGAGATACAAAAGGCATAAAGAGATAATGTAAACCAACAAGAGACAACATGAGTCAAAGAAAAGATCAATCGATTCCTAACTCGAGACAACTAGTTTCTGATAGTGAATAATAGGAAAATAGAAAAATAGACCTCAAACAAAAAATAGATTAGATAAAAAGTCAAACAGTCAATGGCAAACAGGTCTCTATTTTGAAAACTAGGCTACAATCTTGTGCGAGAGAGTACCAGGTCACGTGAGAGAACACCAACCTTTGTGCAAGAGAACAAAGTCTCACATGAGAGAGTGCTCTAAAGAGTGAAACTTTGTGTGGGGAAAGTGCAAAATCTGACAATTTGACATAGTTTTCGAGGTTAAAGTTGAATTTTGAGGTATAGCCTAAATTGATGTTTGATAGAAAATCTATTTTTCTAATAGGTTTGAAGAGTAGTTTAATCAACAATCTCATTTTAGGATTTCAAGCATTCGTTTAAAGACACAAAGGTTCAAATCAAGTAGTTGTGATATAAGAAGCAGTCGTTAACAGACCTATCAAGGACAAAGCAACCTGATAGCATCAGGGGAGTCTTTGTTTGATAATGATTGGACAATGTTTAAGACTCGATAACAAACACACAGCTTAGTCCTACAAAAAAAATGGTGAGAAGACAAAACCTTTGCCCCATTGCTTATGCGCATATGTGCACCTCACATAGTTGTGTCACCCCCTAGAGGGTGCTCATGTTTTCAGTGTTTCCAAGGACTCAATAGTGTAAGTTCAAAGGTTACCCTTGTAGTAGGGGCTAGTGTTGCAACCACCTTCAAGCATCTAGGTGTATGCCTATGATGGGAATCTACGAGAGAGATTCTTCCCCCTCCCTGCGCAAAGATTATGACTCCTTTTGAAGGTGAACCGGGTAGGCCACTAGCTAAGGAAAGTTTTTAATAGGCTTCCATTCATGCTAACCTTTGATGCCCCTAATACAGGGTTGAGTCCTCACAGCCACACCAACACCTGAAAGTCATACACCCCCGCAAGAAGGGCTAGGAGTGGGACTGCTCAGTATAACATACAAAGCCTTCTCAAGATGATAGTCAAAGTCTTGAGAAGGAAGCTAACATGGTTTTGGAGTCTTTAGACTCAACAAAACATTCTTTATTAGAGTGAGGTAGAATCACTGGCAATAGGTACGTACTCACTTGGGTCATTCTTAGAGGTTCAACTTCTGGTAGGCCCTCTAAAGGTGACACTGGACTTGGTTTAGATTCGGGGGTCAGATTTTTTGGTTCTCCCAAAGGGAGAAGAGCATACTTCTCTATCTCATTTCCTCACCCAAACACATCAAGAAGATTCATCACTGAGTTAGCTTCACTCCACCACAACTACAAGCTTTTGGGTTTCTGGTTCTCTCAAAGAGAGAAGAGCATAATCCCCTGGCTAATAGAAGTGTAAAGATTCACTACCTTTCTCCACTTCCCCAAGAATTTTTCATATTAGTAAGATCATTAGGATTTCAAGTTCATTCATGGTCATCACCTCCATGTAATGAAGAGCCAAATTCCCTACTCACTATCAAAATCCTCAAGAATTTTAACGGAGCCCTATTTAGACTATGTGAATGAAAGCAAGAAACAAACACAACATTTTAGCAAGTATTTGACTATCATCTTGCAATCAAACCATTAGCATGTTTTATTTTCTTGGTCAAATGTCCTATAGAAAACTATTATGTTGTGAAAATAACAGAGAAATAATAAACAATAGCAAACAGGAAACTATCAAAAATCTGAAACAGGAAAGATAGAAACTAAAAATTTTAAACCACTGTATCCAAATCTCATGTGAGGAAGTACTCCATAGTGCATGAGAAAGTATAGGGCACCACACAAGAATGCATCAGCTCACATGAGAGAGTGCTACAGGGAGTGAATCTTCACGTGACACGCTCTGGATTCTCGCATGAGAATTTGTACATAGACAGTACAGACGCACAACAAAGCTTAAATTTCCTATCAGAAAAAAAATGAGAATGAGGCCAGAAATTGATCTTTCTGCCCCATGGTGGGTGCCAAAATGTATATAGTTGAATGTGGACCTCTAATCTGACTACACACGCAACATGGTCATTACTCACATGATTGAATTACAAGAGAGAGTATGAATTACTCAATCTAAAATCCATCGTGAAGCGACCTGTTGCCTCCTATATAGATGGGGTGTTTAATTACTCTCAGATTGGAGAGGCAACAACCATAAGACCAATTCTACAATGGAGAATTTTCAAAAGATATGATGGTAAGCAAAAAATTGAAATTAAACTAGAATGAGTGCAATTTAATCTAAGATGTTTTGAAAGAAAGATGACATTAATCTAGATAGCTTGAAAGGAAATATGAAGTACAGATTACTCTAAAGTACTTGAAAGAAATATGAGATTAGACTAAGAGGATGTAAGTAAATTAATCTAATATGAGAATGCAATACTATGCTAAATGAGAAATTAAGCTAATTGTAAATGAAAGCTTGAAAATATTAGATTGAGACTAAAAATCGCTATAGTTCAATTACTCTCAAAATTGCTCTCTTTTGAATGAAGAATGAGGTTCATTAAATAGACAAGCCCAGGGAGAGAATGAAGAGGTTCTTGATTTGAAACTCTTGACTCTTCATTCCCATTTGAGACAAAAAAGTATTGAATTACTTAATTAAATGAATGGAATTTGCCACATAAGGGACTTTTCGAATATCTTGAATTATTAATTAAAAAATGAGTGTCCATTCAAATAAAAAGTAATTATTAATTCATTTTTATGGGTAATTAGCTAAAGGGGGTATATTTTAATTTAATTCCAAGTACTTAGGACTTTATGATTAAATTAATTTATCATAGGGGTAATTTAGCTAATAAAAGTCGAAGAGTTTAGGAATTAATTTTAATATTTGATTAATGCAATTAGGGTTTTTTCAATTGACATCAAGTCAAATTAAGTCAGGTAGGAGAGATAAAATTGCCTAGGAAAGTAGGACTTTGGAGATGTAAAATTGACGAAAATGCACCAAAATTGATTGAATTTATTAGGTGCCAATTTTGGGGTATTACATCGGTCACTATCAAACCCAAAAAATTTGTGAATCTTTTAAAACTTCCAAAAGGGTATCCGAATCAAGTCTTAGTTTTTCAAGTTGTTTGGAAAATTTTTGCAAGAAATAGAAAAAGATGACTGGTAAGGGCTACTAGAACAGGCCTATTTTTAAGGTCAATTCATGATGAATCATGGAATCCGATAAGAAGATGATTGAAGACCCTTCCAAAATGGATCAAATGGGAAAGAAAAGAATGTTTTCATGATGGAGAAGACCCCTATAATGTTGGAGCATGTTGATGGAGATTTGGCACTTAGACCCTTCTAAGTGAGTGTGGAGAAGTGACTCAAAACTAAGGTGTTGATCATTCAAGCTGAAGTTTTCAGGGATTGACTCTTATAGCAGAGTTTGAATAGGTCTTAGTTAATGATCTAAGACTATTGGAAGATCCTAGAGAGGAATATGATACTAGGAGGCAAGTGAAGTCTCTTGGAGGGTGTGAAAACAAGCCTTGAAGTTTATCATACATCACTTCCCATGAGGGTACAGTCAAAATCCTTATTGATTTATTTCTTCTTTCATGAATGGTATGAATAGAGATGGATTGGTGTAGTATGGTTATATATTTATACTGAGTTTTTTAGAAATAAACTTCTTTCAAATGCAATTTCCTTGAGTTCTTAGAGTGATTTTGGATTCATTTTATCATTGTCTTACATTTCAATGCATTTGGAATAGTTAGATATTGATCCTAAACCACATCTATGCATTTGTGAGGTCTGTATTTGTATTTTTACTTAATTAATTCTAACTGGCAGAGTAGTTTCAACCATTCCTTTGATAGTTTTGTGAGTTTCCAATTGAATATGGTCATTCCATGACCTTTGACCACTATAATACATGGAATGACTAAGTATTAACATGTACTATAGTTCCCTAATCCATTAATGTAATAAGAAGGAAGAATGCTTGGGTGATCACCATAATTTTTAGAGGAAACTTAATGAATTTTCTTGGTATACTACAACAGTAGCCATTTGGTCTATAGGAGGAACATAGATTATGATTTGGATCATCTTATAATGATCATATAATGGTGAAACAACTACCTATTGGACCTAGAAGTGATTGCAGATAGGAGATTTATGAAACCCTTGGATTAAGGGTTTAGAAGTGCTAAATTTGGGGATTTTGGGGTTCTCGGTGGACTAAGCCCTATTCCTTTAAGGTTTGTTCATTTTTAGACATTATTAAAGATTGATGAAGGTTTGGAGTCTTGGGATTGCAAGGATTCTATGGTTGCTTTGTTATTTGGGATCTTTTTATGCACTTCTGAAGCCATAGTGTGTAGATAGTCACACCTGGTCTAAAAGAGTCCATAGAAAGCCGACTGTAGAAAGTCAACTACCCTAGTTTTTTATCAAAAATGGTCTATAGATGATTGTCACATGATTTCCTTCAGATTTATCCACCAAATTATCTCAGAACGGTCACAATTGAAAGCTATGACTCTAGGTAGACTTCCTATGGAGTTAGATTTGACATTCCAATCCACATGAAGTCGGCAGAAAATAAATACCAGTTAAAAAAATGTTAAAAACATAGTTTTCTCAATCTTTTTTGCAATATTTCCTCTTCCAACCTTACAATCATAAACCTAACACTTGTACATTTACAGTGTAACATGATGCGATGATTCAAAAATTTAGGGTTTTGCAAGTTCATCTCTGAATCAAATGTATATAAACAATGATTAAAAAATGTGCTAGAAAATACCAAATACATGATGCCCTAACACATTTCTCATGGGCCCTAAGTAGGTAACCAATAAAACAATGCCAAACAAATGCAAAGTAAGGAAATCCTTATAGGCACTCCTCCTTTTACAACAAATCATAGTGGGAACCCTCGCAGGTAGGCAGTCCTCCTTTTACTCTCACCAAATAACAGTTCAAACAATTGTAGGCTCCAGCTCCTTCACGTGCTCCAAATTAAAAGAAAAAAGATTTCGTATCTCATTTCATTTGGAGTGCGCTCTAGCTCCTTCGCGTGCTCCAAATGAAATGAGATACGAAATCTTTTTTCTTTTTAAAGTTATGCCTGTGTTGGTCAAGATTTTGACTAACACGGGCATGGATTAAAAAAAGGAATTTTTCCTTCTATAATTCGACCAACCTAAACCTTTTTAATTGATTGTTGAAAATTTTGGTAGAAAAATGAGGTCAAATGAAGTAGTGATTGTGAAGATAATGGAATAAAGAGACAATTTTTTTCCCTAAGGACTCCATGACAAAATGGTGTTGGAGAGAGGAAGAAAAAAACTATAGTGAATATTGCAAGGACAATGTTGATTCAAGGTGATGTACCAAAATGTACTAGAAAGAAGCAATTAGTACTGTTGTTTACACACTAAATCAGGTGCTAGTAAATAAAGGAAGCAATAAGACACCTTATGAGCTATGGTATGGTCACTCACCTAGTGTTAAATATTTCAAAGTCTTTGGCAATAGATGTTACATTAAGAGGGATGATTACACATGCAATTTTGATCCAAAAAGTGATGAAGGTGTTTTCTTTGGTTATTCTACTAAAAGTAGAGCATATAAGTGTTTCAATAAGAGGACTAACAAAATGATTGAGAGTGAAAATACAAAGGTGAATGAATGCCCTGAGAAATCTAATGATTCAAACAAGGAAGTGACATAGGATGATTGGGAGATTGTGTATATTGAACCAGAATTGGATGAATCGATAGCAAAAAATAATGTGGAAGAAGTGATTCAACTAGTAGAAGAAGAAGCTTGTAGACCTAAACTAGCGATACTTAGTGAATCACTATGTTGATCAGATTATAGGTGATAAGAATGAAAATGTTTTAACCAAAAGAAACCTCAGAGAAAGTACTTGTTTGATTTCCAAGTATGAGCTTAAGATAGTGAAGGAAGCAATCAAGGATGAATATAGGGTAAAATCTATGGAGGAAGAACTTAATCAAATTGAGAAGAATGATACATGGACACTTGTTCCCACACCCGTAGATAAAAATTTGATTGGTACCAAATAGGTTTTTAGGGAAAAAATGAATGAAGATAGAGATGTGGTCAGATTTAAGGTAATGATTGTGTGTAAGGGCTATGCACAAGAAGAAGGACTAAACTATGGAGAGGCTTTTTCTCCAGAGGCAAGATTAGAAGGGGTAAGAATTATACTTTCTTATGTTGCTTATAAAAGATTTAAAGTTTTTCAAATAGATGTCAAGTCAAATTTCTTAACTAGAATTCTTGAAGAAGAGGTCTACATTGAATAACTTGATGGTTTTGTATTGACAAAGGACAAGGATATTGTATGAAATTTACAAAAGGAACTCTATGGACTAAAACGTGTTAGGAATAATAGTCCATTAATACAACTGAGAGGGGGGCTGAATCAATTGTATGATAGATTATTAAAATTTAAACATTGAATAGTAGAAATATCAAATCAAATGAACACAATAACATAATATTTGTTTTCGAGGAAACCCTGTTAAAGGTAAAACCCCAGTGGGAATTAACACCCACTAATGATGTATTGAGAGTATAGTATCCTTGTTAAAAGATATAGCCCTATTAGGAGCTGATTAAAACATTATAGTAGATAGTCCTTGTTAGAGGACAAACCCTGTTAGGAGTCAAAAAAATAAGGTAGGATCATTGCCTAGGCTCACTATCCAAAGAAGGTTATGTCCACCTTCAGAACTCATTGTTCACAACACAAGTGTATATAAAGAAATACACAATCTTTGAACTGTCTGATAGGAACTTTATTTGCTTGATCAGTTCCAATAAGGTATATAAGATATCCTCTACTCTACATCCAGTAGAATGAAGCTCATAGCTTCCACAATCCTCTTTTACATCACATCCATTCTTCCATATCTTTTTAAAAGAAAAGATCTACATATATACCCTATTACAAAATAAATGATCAGGTCAGCCAATTAGGCTGTCCTAATATACAAATAATTACATAATGCCTTGCTAAGATACACACGATATCTAAAACAAGTATACAACAATTACAATTCAATAATTAAGGACTAACATCTATAATTCATGCTTGCCATCCATGATACACACTACAACTCTCAAGTCAGCTTCCAAATAGGTCATCTCCAGAACACACACCACAACTAACGTCATCCTACTTTCCCTACCTTGCTAAGATCAAAGAACATTCTTTAGTACCCTATCCATCATCACTTAAGCTCTCATACACTGAATCCTCATCACCTGAAAGATATACTCAAAACTCAAAGATTTACTCTGTCAACTTCCACTATCATTGTCTAGTAACTAGTCTTCACTAAATCTTCTCTAACTCAGCTAGTATGCAATATTACATCATGCGATCTTAGATCTAAGATCACAACACCTTCCTATACACACAACTAACTTTGCACATTCTGAATTATCTATACAATATATGTGCACTGTAATAACCAACCTATTCTCTTCATAGAAACATATGTTGACATTAGTAACAAAACATGAATGACAATAGCAATAATTCCAACATCACTCAACATAGTGATTAAACATATTAAATGTATCCAATAATCTCCCCAATTCATTAGCAATATCCAACAATCTCCCCCTTTGGCATTGATGGAAACATATTGGAAAAACCATCAACCCAAAATTATTCTCTCAATACCTTTACCACATAGTCTCTTTTCCATAGGATTTTTACATAGTCTCTTTCCCCCTTTGACCAAAATGGAAAAGGGTGCCATAAGTTATCAACTGCCTTCAATAACTACCTTCAATGATCACTCCCCCTAAGGAGTAGATATATACATCAAGTCCAGAATATGATAAGGCTCTAAAAACCTCTAGACTGATGCATCCTTACATCATTTAATTCTAACTAGGAGGGGCTTGCACCCCAAGCATACCTCTGAGATACTCAAAGGAATATTTTGGCAATGGATTTGTAAAGATGTCTTCTATCTATTCCTTTATGCTAATGTATTCTAATATTATTATAAATATAAATATAAATATGCTTAATATGTATTCCAATATGCTAAATATGTATTCCAATATTATTAGACATGATACTTAATATAAATATGCTTAGTTTTAGAATGAATCACAAGATTCTTTGACATGTTTGCTGTACCAGTGTTATCACAATGGATAACCACTGGTTCAACAAAAGTTATTCTAATATATTTAAGCATTTGTTTCATCCAAACAATTTGAGTTTAGTTAATAGTAGTAGCAACATACTCAGATTTCATAGTAGACTGAGCTATACAATCTTGCTTTTTACCTAGCCATGAAACCAACTTGTTCCCAAGGAAAAATGTACCTTCACTAGTACTCTTCCTATCATCAATATTCCCTACCCAATTAGGATCAGTATTGTAAGCACCTAAAAATGGACAAGGATTAATTCAAGTTAAATCAGACAAATCAAGGATAATAATTAAATCAATCCAATCATGATGCATTTTTAGCCAATCAAAACAAAAATAAAATCCTAATGTAATATCAATAAAAAATGAGAGCACTTTAATCAAGTGCAATCAAATCAAAATACAATTAAATCAATTAATTGTATAGTCTTGGATTTAATTAAAAACAACCCATTCAAGGGGTACATGGCTAAACAAAATCATTTTAATCAATTAATAAATCCTATTTACCCTCAACAACCCAAGAGGAGAGGAAATCAAATCAACCAATGGAATGGGAGGAAAGGCACTCACATGGATTGAGCCAAAGTGAATCTCATTCACTCACAATGAAAAAGAATCTCAACCATCCACTTGTCCCAAGCTTCCAAGACACTCCCCCCAAAAGGTGGAACCCAAACCCCAACCCAAGGCCTAATTGTGATCAAACATAACCACACCCCCTCACCTTGGAAAATCTATAAAAGGAAGCCCATTCCTTCATAAAAAGAGGGCATCCACATATCTGAGAATTGCATTGAAACTCTTGCAGTTTGAGCTTAGGAAGGCATTTTGAGAGCTTTTAGCATTTTCTTTGATAATTGTTAGCTTAGCTTATTTGTTTATCTATCATTCTCATATTAGAACTATCATTAATGGAGGCTTGCTGAGAGCAATCCATTAACACTTCTAGTTAGAGAGCCATGAGATGCACAAATTAGTCTTTATTGTGCTAAATAGTTGCTCTATTGCTTTAAGTGGTTGTTATTTTAGTTTCTATTTGCGTATATTGATTAACCCCAATCTCATGAAGGCACGTTCCTTAGTGCACAAAATGGCACCCACCATGGGGCAGAATGCTCTACTATACTAACCGTATGGAAATTTTTTATTATTTCCATTTTCACAAATTATTCACTCTCGAGTTTTTCAGGAAAGGGCACTTCTGCCAATTTAAGTGGCACTTCTGCGATGGGAAACAACACTTTCACACTTTGTTCTAGCACTTTTAATCACTGTTCCGGTGCTTCTACTGTGAATTTGTGCACCTTTGAGACTTTCTACAGTGCTTCTGAAGAGCACTTTCAATCAATATTTGAGGGCTCCTACGACAAAGTTGGGTGCCTTTGTGCAGATCTCCTGCACATTTTTAAGATTCAATTCTTGTTTGTTCACTTTTACATCATCAAAAAGTGTTTTACACCTGACTACTGAGTGCTTCTACTCATTATTTTAGCACTTTTGCACAATTTTTACCACCTTTGCATATTAATATAGTGCTTCTGAGAATTATTTCGGTGCTTCTGTAGTTTTCCTGTCAAATTTAAGTAGCACTTTTAATTTTATCAGCTGCACCTTTGCATAATAAAATAGCGCTTTCACAAAATATTAGGGTGCTTTTGCATATATTAAAAAATTTGACTGTGGAAGAATGATTTTTATTTTGTAGAATGTCAAGGCATAAAAAGGTGCAAAAACCAGAGGCTAGATTCAACCAGGAGGGAAAAGCTTTGACCAAAAATATCAAGAAGGAGAACATAGCACATATCAAAGTGGTTCTCAAAACAACACAAGATGAAGACAATTAGGTATATCAAAAATACCTTGCTGTGACTGAAGCTTATAAATAGAAATATGTTTCATTAAATTGGATTTTTAGTCCTTAAGTTCAATTTTTGCTTGGAAATCTGTTTGAGTTTATTACGTAAATCTTTGTGTTGTTCCTTTCGATTTTGGTTTCCCCTCACTTTGAGTGTTTGTGCTGACTAACTTGTTGGAGGATAAACATGTGGGAAGGAGCTATTGCCAAGGTGAGTAAAATATAATGAAAAACACTAAAAAATGCCCCTAACTTCAGTTAGCTACAAAGAGTTAGGTAAACCTAAACTAGTCAATTCTTCCTTAGCTTGAGGAATTTGATGTTTTCAAAATCTAGTACGTAAAATGGGAAATGGATTTCACACTTCAATTTTAAGAATCTCTTTGTTACGAGATTGGGAAAGAACCCTTTGTGTGTTGGAAGTGTTTCAAACAAAGAAAAGGCAATAGGGATATGCTCTTCACTTTTTAAAGTGAATCAAATTCCCAAACCTTCCCTACTAAGTTCATTTCTTGTTTTCCATGCATATGCTAGATATTTAGTTGGGCTTGCCTCCCGAGTTTTCCTTAACAAGGCCAGTGAGAGGGACAACCCAAAGTGGGATACACTTGCTATTACCATGAGAATCTGACCCACTCTAAAATCAAAGGCATGTATCTGTAATGGGGTGCATGACAAATGGATTTTGATTTTTCAACCTTCCTCTAGTAGTCCTCATAGATTGCGCAAAATCATACTTCGGTGCGTGTGGGAAGCCTCTTTATTGGGAATTGAGAGATTAGAATCTATTTGAATGGAATCCATACTAAAACCTTGGTAAAATAGCAAAGGCCACCTTGTAGAGCCATGTTTACAAACCAAATTGTGCTAAGGTAGGTGCGTGAAGTGCTTTCTTTTGAAAAACCCATGATAACGTTCTACAAATCAAAACATTTATGTTTAAAGAGGTAAAAGAGACAAGTGAATGTGTGGTTGTTGTGTTTGAAAGACATACACAAGTGAGAGATATCCATTTAAGATCATCTTATCTTTTAAATCTCTTCATTTAATGAATCAACAATCCTAAAATCCAAGACCATTCGGAAAGAAACCATTGTTGGATGTCGGTTTCCATGCGATCTCAAGCATATAGAGTATCATTACAAGGCAATAGTGTTCTTGTGGAAAGAAAAGATCATGAAATTGAGTACCAAAGTGTGTCTCAAGGTCACGACCAAGAGGACCTTTTCCAAAACTTATTTGAACAAAGGCTTGACAACTCAGATAGGAATTCAGCATCCCATAATTTTCAACAAGGAAGTAACGAGAATATCAATAACACCAACCAAGGTCCAATGGATATGCTTGAAGAAAGAGCTAACAAGGCTGCCCAAGACCTAGAATTCTTATAGGTTATGGAGAAATTAATAGATAGGGATAGGGATAACTTTTTCCTAAACCTAGCATAGAAGGGAGCAAGGCTTCCTCATGACTTCGATGTAGACTAGCTTAAGAAAAACCAACAGCTAGATGATCCAATGAGTGTTATGACTAAGAAAATCAAGGCCTTTCAAGAGAAAATAGATACCCTAAAGAAGGTAGCTGAACCTAAAGCCTTCTCAGTTGAAGCTTTGTGTCCTTTCCCTTTCGACAAAAGCTTAGTTATGGTGCCATTTCCCTTCAACACCGTTTTTCCTAAATACGATAAGTCCATGGGTAAAATAGACCCACAAGATCACTTAAGGGAATTTTGTGCCCTAAGTATAGAGTTCATGCATGATGATACATACCTAATGAGACTCTTTCCCAGGAACCTAGGAGGACCCGCAATGGAGTGGTTTTCAAAACTACCCCCAGGAATCAAGACTTTTGAAGAGTTGGCCTCAAAGTTTATAACCCATTACTCTTACAACATTGAGCATGAGATCACAATGCTCAAGTTATGCGATATGAAACAAAAGGATGGGGAGTTCTTCTTAGGATTCTTACAAAGGTGGAGGACCATTTTCGCAAGGTATCCACACACTATTTCTGAGAAAGAAAAGATGGAGATCTTCACCAATAACTTGACTGCTGAAATGAACTATCGATTACAACTTCAATGTCCTCCTACATTTGAGAAACTTATTGAAAATGGAGTTAAGATTGAAGATGTCTTGGTCAAAAGAGGTGAGATTAAATTATTTAAGGACACTAAGCCCAACAACAACAACAAAAACAACAACAATAACAATAATAATGTCCCTAAGTATTTCAATAATCAAGGGTCCAACAATCATAACGAAAAATCAAAATCTTGGACTAAAAATAACAATAAGAACCTTGTCAATGATGGGGTTGTAGAGTCACCTAACTTAAAGTCCACCCCTTTTATCATACCTCATGGAGAAAATTCTTCAAACTATGTTAATCAAGCAAGCAAAGCTCCATATAATGCCAACAATCCTAACAACAACAATTCCAATACTTCCAAAAATAAGACTTGGGATAAATCAAAATCAAACTCCAATTATAATAAAATGAAATTCACCTACTTGGGTGAACCTTTGGAGAATGTACTACGAACCTTGTTGGCTGGTCAAGTCATTACATTACTAGAGATATCAAGTTATGAACCTCAAGTCAAGCCCTATTGGTGGAATGAATCTCACCATTGTGAATACCATCAGAAAAGAGGTCATCCAACCAATGAGTGCATGAAATTAAAGCATTTAGTACAAGGTCTAATTGATAATCACACTATCAAGATTGAAGAACCTCAAAACAATGAGGATCATACGGCCTATAAGAACCCTTTTTTGAACCATGATAAGGGTGAGTCATCTAATGCGAATCAAAATCATAAAAGGGGTAATGATAAAGTAAACTTTTCTCACACATATGATAACATCATAAATACCTTAAGGGAAGATGATCAAAGCATAAATACTATCATAATAAAAGGAAAGTCAAGAAAAGAATAAGCCAATGTTGTCACTAGAGGGAAAGCATCAAAATTTGTCATACCTAATAATGCTCCAAGAGTGGTGATATCAAACCAAGCTTCCACATCATTATCAAAACAACACAACTTGGTTGACCAATTGCAAAGAACTCATGCTCAAATTTATATTCTTGAGCTACTTAAACTATCACCAATCCATAAGGACATTTTAGAAAAGGCCTTGTTGGAAACAAATGTGCCTCTAAATTTGGAGGTAGATAAGTTCCAAAACATGGTGGGACACTTAATTGTGCCTCATTACTTATCATTCTCCGAGCAAGATGATATGTCTCTTAATCATCCTCAAAATCTTCCCTTGCATATAGAAGTGTTGATCCACAAACATAGGGTGAAAAAAGTCCTTATAGATGGAGGGGCTAGCCTAAATATTTGTACCCTTAACTTGGTAAAAGCCTTAGGATTTTCTGAGGAGGCTATTGACCCAAAGAAAAAGATAACCATAAAAGCCTATGATGATGAAGAAAGAGCATCAAGGGGAGTCATAGTTTTTCCCATAAGAGTTGGTCCCATGCAAAAGGAGACCATATGCCAAGTGTTGGACCTAAAACTAACTTACAATATTCTATTAGGAAGGCCATGGATCCATGAAATGTAGGTCATTCCTTCAACATATCATCAATGTCTCAAATTCCCATATCAAGGGCAAGAAATAATGATAAGTGGAGACCTCAATCCCTTCCAATATTGTAATAATGTCAAGCCTATCAATGATTCATTGGTTCCACATAATATTGAAGGATCCATACCCCACCAAATGGAACAAGGTCAAAGTTCCAAAGATATTCCTTTGTTGAAAGGAAAAGAAAAGGTGGAAGAAGAAATTGTTGTGGAGGAAATTCCAACACTCATTAACCAAACTACATCAACTAAGGGCAAATAAAAGGTTAATAGGAACTATTTTAGTGAAGAAGAAAAAGAAGAGTCTACCAGAGCTATCACAAGGTATCTTCAAAGACAAAAAGAAGATTTCATATCAAAAGATGTCCAAATGTCTGCCAAAGAAGAACACTATCAAAAGATGGATAAAATGATGCAAAACTTTGATAAGCAATGCAAAATCAAACAACAGGGAGTACATGAGTATTCCTTATCAATGATGGATCTACCCTTATCACCAAAGTCCTTTGGAAAGCCTCCAAGTCTACCTTATAGATATAACAAAAACTTTGTGAGGGCAAGTACATCATCCTCTAGGGATGAAGAAGATAATGCAATTCTAAACTGGTTATACAAAGATGAAGAATCAAGTGCCCATGTCAAACACATTCAAAATCCAACCATTCCCACACATCAATATGGGAAAGGGTTTGCAATAATGCAAAAAATGGGTTATAAAGGTCAAGGGCCTTTGGGTGCAAGGAATGAAGGGCTAATTGAACCCCTAGAACCCACATGGTGAGATCCTAAGCAGAAAATAGGATTAGGATATCTTGAAGAAGGATATACCCAAAAACATTATCCCCAAGTATATGATCAAATACTCCAATTGGAATCTCATAGTGATGAGGATTCTAATGAATGGGAATGGGAGACTCTATCAAATGAGTCATGTCATGATAAGGGCATTGATGTTATCCATACTTATACTTCCACCAAAGATAAAGGATTAATGGTGGAATCCACTTCAACTCAAGCATCTAGTTCTAGCCAAGTAACTCCAAATGATGTGCCAAGCATAGATATTGAAATAAATCAATGGGTAGGTGAGCCATATGTTCCATCAAAAATACCTACTATAGAAGAATCGAACACTAGTTTTAATCCACACGAGTTTTATCCCATAGAAACCATAGTAGAGTCTAGTGAAGAGGATTTTGATCCTTCTTCTTTAGAAAATCTAGAAGAAATCCATGTCTGAGATTTTGAAGATACAATATATGAACCTTCCAATAATGAGATAAACACTCTAAGCCCCATTGAGACAAATCCAAGTGTTGACCCGTTAACTCTCATTCGGCCAGACCTAATTGAATGGGATGCCATTAAACCTGATACCTTGCCAATTTTCTTGAACGACAACGTGTTGTCCCAATACCTTAACGTGGTTGAAACTTCTTCTACCAAAGAATATTAGGAGGGAATGATTGAAGGGAGCATCCAAACTCTTAATCCAGAAGAAATTGAAAAAATGAAGAAAAGTATAAAAGGAAAAGAATCAAGTGTTGAAAACCACTTTGTGGCAACATTAGATCCAAGAGAAAGAAAAAAAGAAATAAAGGATGTTTCTAAAGGTGAAAACCCAACTATGGGACCTTTGGAAGGGAGTTCAAATTTTCTACCAGACCATTATGAAGAAAGATCTCCAATTTTGATCGAGCCAACAGAAAAAATAAACATTGGATCAAAAACAGCACCAAGGATCATCCATTTAGCATCATCCCTCTCAAGCGAAGAAAGAATCAAATTCATTAAATTATTTAAGGAGAAGCACGTTAAATTTGCATGGTCCTATGATGATATGCTGGGTTTAGACCCAAACTTGATAATGCACCATCTCAATATAAAGGAGGGAGCCAAACCAGTCAAGCAGAAACTAAGGAAAATGCACCCTCATATTGCCCTACTTGTCAAAGTAGAGTTAGAGAAGCTGTAATACCTCTCCTATGGTGATACTTAGACTTTTCTGATTTGGACATTTTATTATTATTATGGTCAAGACTATACATTTACATTTATGTTTTGTGGATGATGACATGATGAATATGCTCATTTATGGTTAGTAATTACATGTCTATGAGATTAGAAAATTATCTATTTTTATATGGATCTAACCCAATTATTTGAATCTAACCACTATCATGATGTTTTATGTTTCATGGATGTGTCTGATGTGTTTTTCATGACTCCAGGATGAAGTCGTAGTTACTCACTTAGTGAGGTCCACACGATGTATTGATCCTGGTCATCTGCTTGCATATATCTGATTTGTATCTCCATATGTATATATATATATATATATCTCTTCTTGGTGATGCAAGATTGCAGGTACCGGGTGTCATCTCCACCTGGCTTCACAGGTCTGAGCGATCTCTCAAAATCCTCGATCATTGTTGTTGTTACGGAGGTATCACCAGGTCCACAGGAAGAAACTTCACCTTTGATCCTTTTATCCTTAGGTGGGAAGTGTTGAGTCAGTTCCTTGTGTGAATGTCTTATGTGGTTTTGTAGTTGATGGAATTGTGGATCTTGTAGCTAGTTCTTGCCTTCGTGATATGTTCAATTCTATTAGTAGATCATGGATGTAGATTATCATTCATTTGAGGGTATGATTTAGTAGCGTATCTCATTAGGAGCGATTTTGAGTGCAATTAAATCATGTGGTTTTAATACCCATGATAAGGATTAATTTTATGTATTTTAATGTCTAAGGAAATATTAATAATAAAAGGTTTTAAATAATAGTGGTAAAATTCTAACCTATGTTAGTGGCTACTTAATATATGCATATATATTTTAGAATGGGGATTAAGGTATGAATAAACAATATAGTTTATAATAATGTTATTCTAATGTTTAACATTAATAATAATGTACCTTATTTATGGTATTATTTTATAATACTAATAACAACAAAGAGTCTATAGCAATAAAAATAATATGTTTTATAATAATAATATTATGCTTGTAATAATATTTATAATAATAATAATATATGTACACATAGGCATATGGGTGCACACATATGCATATGCATACATATATTTATATATAATTATTACCATGTAATTATTTATTATATTAATAAATAATTAGATCAATTAGCAGTATGGTAAATAGGATTATCCTATTACCATAGTTAAATAATTTAATAAATTTTTTTAAGATTATAATATTTATTTTAATATCCTTAAATTTAGGGACTTAGATTATAGTTTATTTATCCCTTTACGGGAATGAGTTTTCAAAACCATCTCTTTAACGGATGGATAGTTGAGATGGTTGCACCAGTTGGATTACCTGTGCAAGCACCACCTCCATTCTATTTACAGGAAAGATTTCCTGTGTAAAGGGAGTTGGGAGAAGAGTTGATTGGGAGAAGAGGATTATTATTATTGTTGTAAAAAATTTATCCTGTGAGTTTGGCATTTGGATTGTTACGGGTAGAGGCTGGAAGATTGCCAGCAAAGGGATTCAAAGGAGTGTTGGAAACATTGGAGAGGGTTTGGTCTTCCTTCTTCTCCAATTGGTCTTCGTAGGACTCCAGGTTGGAATCCATCCTGAGAAGTAGATTTATTTTGTAGCATGAATGTAAAATCTAGATTTCTTGAAAAGTTTCTGTATATCATACTATGGTTGCAAAATATATATATGCATTATTGTAGTATTATTATCTTGTGTATATGAATGATCTATTACTCGATGAGATTATGATTGTTTACCTTTTTGTTTAGAATCGAAAACTATATATATATGTTTTATTTTCTATGTATTTGAAATGTGTTTGTGGAAAGTTATTTTACAAATGTTTGTATGTTCACTGTGGTGAAACCTCCATGGGAGGGTAGAAGTGGTTTTGATCTTGTAGGATAGTGTATTTTACTGTCATTGGATGTATTATGAATGCTTCCAGATTTTAGAACTTTTGTTGCAACCTTACTGTTTCATGTCTATTTATGTGCCACCTTTCTTTTCCCAGATCTAGAATGTATTTGTTAGATAGATAGGGAGGATTGATGGGCCATTTCTGAAGGGAAACTGGGAGATCTCAAATGGGTCGTGCTCATATTAGGCAACCTTAGTCCCCATAACACCCAGTTTTACCCGCAAGACAAAGTTGACAGTCGTTCTCTGCAGTTCCAGTCGGCTCAGTGTGTTAACCAAGTTAGGTCGGTAATGTGTCAACCGAGTTAGGTCGGTAATGTGTTAACCGAGTTAGGTCGGTAATGTGTTAACCGAGTTAGGTCGGTAATGTGTCAACTGAGCTAGGTCGGTAGTGTGTTAACTGAGCTAGGTCGGTAGTGTGCTAACCGAGGCAGGTTGGTTTAGTGTTAACCGGGCCAGGTCGGTAGTGTGTCAACCGAGCAATACTGTGTCAACCAACCAGTCTAGTATAAACTGATAGAGCTAGTATAAACCGAGGAAAATAGGATTCAGACTTTATACAATTATAACTTTTAAGTATAAGATACTTTAAGTTATACTTGTATAAAGGGATTAGGTACCCTTTGAATCCATTGGAATAGGTTTCAGGTTCCTAGGAGTTAAGTTGTAACTTTTAAATTTTAGATTTTTAATTAAATCGGACTTAGTCAATTTTCAGGATTAGCCAAGTTTTAGGTTTAGAAAGAAATATTGTATAAACCTGAAGATTGTTCATTCCTTGTTTAGTGGAGATTGTGTTCAGTACATTTAGATGTCTTTATTGAGATAGAATGTTTGTAAGGAGCAGTTTAGGGTTTAGAGTCAAGACATTCTAAACATTCTTAATGTACCTAATTTCTCTAAACATACATAACTATCCTATTTTTTTCAATTCTTTGTAGTAGTTCTCAAATGTGTTTATAATATGCTTTTACTATGTGCATGATGTGATTGCGATATGTGGGTTGGGGGTAGAAAACCTAACGACACCTAGTGAGTGGCTCTTAGTGCGGGGCCGGGGCCCTAAAGTGGCTAGAACCAGGATAACCGACTAAAGAGTTATTTAACAAGTGAAAATTTAATTAAACTGATGGGAATGGGTTAAAACATTAAAAATATTAAATGTGCCTCGCCCATGCCATTAGTGCTAGTAAAGGCTATGGATGGGAGTGGGAGAAGGTACCTATGCGTAGGTACAATTGAATGGCACTTGTCTATACGAAAGGCATTCGATCCTGCATGTGCCTACTTGGGGGCCAGGGCCCGAAGTGGCTAGTACCAGGACAACCCAAGGAGTGAGGGCTATGTGATTACACTCACTTAGGTTGTTGCTTAGAGTTTCTACCCAAGCCTTAGAACCTTTTGGGAAAGATCTATACTTTGACTCTCTTTTCATTTGCTATTTTGGGAAAGATTACCCAACCCTAGGTTTGGCCTAGCTATTCCTTCTTTGTGGACCTTGGTGTTTATCTCCTAGCACGGGGGAGTGGGCCTTATGGGTATCCATGTGGTTGGGTGGTAAACATTTTTATCAAGGTATCTTTTGTAGATACAGTGCTTGAAGTTTCATGCTTGCTTATGTACCAGTTTTGAAGAATGAAGTCCTTGTGATTATATTTCATGATGCAAAATTTTGTTACCTCTTATGAGGAGTTGAATGCAATGTAATCAATAATGTATTTCAAAATGATGTAATTGGAATGGGTAGACTTAGGAAGAAGAAAAAATAAATGGAAATGTGAACTTTATGTTTAAGATGTATGTTGGAAAAGAAAAGGATTTTTGTAACATTCCAAATTATGTAACATGCTTTCATTATTGTTGTTTAAGTGAAGCTATTGAAAAACCAAATGTAGTATATTTTTAATGTATCAAATGAGTTGGATAAATTTTATAAGTTACATTGTTCATAAAGGATACTTAGGAATATAGATGATTTTTAAATGGAAAGTTGAGATGAAAATATTTTGTATTTCTTAAAGATATGATGCAGTTTGCTTTGAGAAATAAATCTTGTTGTTAGTTTACTTAATGGATTTGAATGAATCATGCATTTAAATGAAAAGGGAACCTTGGGAGGAATCTAAGTTTAAGTTTGGTTCACATAATTCTTTTTAAAGTTCAAAATTTTTCATAAATTATTACTTAGGTTTTCTTTAACAAAGAGAATCTTTGTTCTCTTCCCCGGTTCCCTTATGGGGCATGACAGAAGCTATTAAAGGTGGGGTTTATTAGAACCATTGATTATGCACAATGGATCTCCAACATAGTGCCAGTATCAAAAGTGGATAAGTCAATTAGAATCTAGGGACTTAAACTTGGCATGTCCTAAAGATGACTTCCCGTTACCAATCATTGATACCATTGTAGACTTAACAGTGGGACACTCCATGTTTTCACTCATGGATGGATTTAGTGGCTATAATCAGATCAAGATAGCCCCTGAAGATCAAGACAAAACTACGTTTACATGTGCTTGGGGCACATTTTGCTGGAATGCCATGCCTTTTGGCTTGAAAAATGCTAGAGCAACCTATCAAAGAGCAATGGCTACAATATTCCATGATATGATGCACAAATTCATGGAGGATTATGTGGACGATATACTAGCTAAGTCACATTCAAGGAAAGAGCACATACCTATCTTAGCAAAAATCTTTGCAAGACTAGAGGAATTCAAAGTAAGACTTAATCCAAAGAAATGTGCTTTTGGAGTCCAATCTGGCAAACTTCTAGGTTACATTGTGTCAGGAAAGGGGATAGAGGTTGATCCTGCAAAAGTAAAAGCCATAATGGAGATGGAAGCTCCTAAAACCATTAGTCAAATGAGATCCCTACAAGGAAGGATACAATCTATCAGGAGATTTATATCTCAATTGGCGGAGAAATGCCACAATTTCAACCAACTCTTACATAAAGACACAATCTTTAAATGAGATGAAAAATGTGAAGAAGCTTTCAATCTACTAAAGAAATACCTTATGAATCCACCAATATTGATGCCACCGATTAGAGGTAAGCCTTTAATCTTGTACATTTTAGCAACAGAGATTTCATTGGGGGCACTCTTAGCACAAGAGGATGAGAATGGAAAGAACAAGCAATCTACTACATTAGTAGAACATTAGTCAAATATGAGCTGAATTATACTTTCATGGAAAGGGCATGCCTAGCTATAGTTTTTGCTTCCCAAAAATTACACCATTATATGTTAGCCCACAAGATAGGGCTCATTGCTAAAATAGATCCCTTGAAATATTTGCTAAGCAAAACATCATTAAATGGAAGATTAGCAAAATGGGTGATGGTCCTGAGTGAATTTGATATAGAGTATGTTGATAGAAAAGCAATTAAAGGACAAGTCATTGCAGACCAACTAGTAGAAGCACCCCTTCATGATAATCATCCTATACAAGTTGAATTCCCAGATTCAAAAATTGTGAATGTGGAGGCAAAAACATGGCAACTTTACTTTGATGGTTCCTACACTCACCATGGATCAGGAGTAGGCATACTTTTAATCACTCCTCAAGGCTCCACTATCCAAAAATCTTACAAACTACTATTTCCATGTACACACAATATAGAAAAATATGAAGCCTTGATTATTGGAATCAAGTTGGCCTTAGAATGGAAAGTAATAGAATTAAAAGTATATGGGGATTCACAATTAGTCATATATCAAGTCAATGAATAATATTAGACAAAGGATGACAAATTGATACCTTACAAAACCATGGTGGATAATCTAAAGAAGTATTTCACAATTATCACATTTGAGCAAGTACCAAGGGAAAAGAATAAGGTAGCAGATGCTATGGAAACTTTAGCTTCACTTTTGCAGATGCCTGATCAGAGTGCTAGATATGAGTTCTTGGTAGAAGAAGTGATTCAACCTGCATATGACCCAACCCATCCTTATACCATCTTCCTACTTACTACAACTGAATCACCTTGGTATGGACCAATTTTTACCTATTTGAAAGACCAAACCCTTCCTATCAACCAAACTAGAAACCAAAAGAAGAGCTTCATTAGACAGGCCGCCAAATATACTATAATTTTTGAAACATTGTATCGGAAAAGTCTTGACAGAATGCTTCTTAGGTGTTTAGAAGAGGAAGAATCAAAATTCACCTTACAAGAAATTCATGAAGGAATTTGTGGATCACACTCAAATGGGTTATCTTTAGCTAAGAAACTTTTAAGGATAGGATATTTTTGGCCTACCATGGAAAAAGATTCTTGTAACTTTGCAAAAGTTTGTAAAAAGTGTCAATTTCATGGAAACTTGATACATGTGCTGGCACAAGAACTTCATCCGATAACTACACCTTGGCCATTCTATTAGTGGGGTCTAGACCTAATAGGGATGATTTATCCACCATCTTCAAGTGGGCATAAATTCATTATAGCAGCCATGGAATACTTTACTAAATGGGTGGAAGTTGTACCCTTATCAAGTTCAACAGGCAAACAGATCTCCTTGTTTATCCTAAATCATATAATTTGTAGATATGGCATACCTCATACCATCGTAATGGATAATGCAAGACATTTCAAGAACAAAGACATAATAGAATTGTGTACCAAATTTCACATGATCCATCACTCATCTTCAATCTATTACCCTCAAGGTAATGGACAAGCCGAAGCAACAAACAAAAACATTTTGAAAATCTTGTAGAGAATAGTGGATAATTCTGGTAGAGACTGGCATATCGAGATCAACCCAACCTTGTGGGCTTATAGAACAAGCATAAGGATGCCAATAGGGGCTACACCCTTCTCCTTAGTTTTTGGAACAAAAGCAGTTTTGCCCTTGGAAGTAGAACTTCCATCCTTAAGGATATCCATGCATGGGTTGATAGATGAAGAAGACTATAGAGTTGCTAGGCTACAAGAACTGGAACTCTTAGATGAAAAATAGAAAGAAGCCTTTGATCACTTAAAGGTGTACCAAAATAAGATGTCAAGATCTTATAATAAGCATATCAAACCAAGAACATTCCAAATAGGTGACGTAGTGTTGCGAGAAAATCCCAAGAACCAAGCATAAAGGGAGAAGAAAGGAAAGTGGGAAGCAAACTGGTTAGGACCATTTCTCATTGTTGTAGATTTTGGGACCGACACCTACAAGCTATCAGATTGTGACGGTGAAGAACTGCAAGAACCCATCAATAGCATACACCTAAAGAGGTTCTACACTTGATGAAGAAAAAGAGTATAAAGAGTATCCGATATAGAGCATCATGTTTTCTTGTACATAATTCAAAAGAGATCCTGAAAATACCAAAAACATTTGAAAAATAGAAAAGATCAAAAATAATGGAAAATTGAAAAATACAAAAAAATCAAAAAAAGAAGAAAAGTGCCTTGGTGAAAACCTAGCAAATAGGCGCCTTGGTAGCAAAAAATAAAATAAAATTGAAAAAGCTTTAAAAATAGAAAAAATGAGCTTGATCCATTCAATAGGTGAAAACCTGGTAAACAGGTGCCATTGAAAGTCCAAGTTAGTTTCAGGTTTAGAAGGTCACCTTGTAAATATTGCATTCACTAGCATTTGTATATATTGCATAATAAAACCCCACAGTTGCATTTGCAAAATACCTTCAGATTTTGGTCACCTAATCAAAAAAATTGTCCTAAGTCCCATAATCAAAATCAATATCAAACTGGGGGCAATCTACTCTAAAGGAGAGAGGATTATTTAACAAGCATTTTTCAATCAAGAAATCAATTCATCACATTCAAAGAGGAACACTTAATCAAATCTACACTCTCATCCAATTTGAGCCTAAATTGAAACATTTGATCCAGGAACTGAAATGACCTTACCTTTTATTAGGATTAAAAGTATGAAATGGATGGAACTACACTTGCACTATGGATTTGAAAAACATTGTAAAATCTTTCTCAAAGTGTTGACTTAATTGGTGAAATCATTCCTTTCTAGCAAATCGATGATAGTTTAAGACTAGATTAGCTATGATGAAAGGAGGATATTTTCTTGATTTATGAATGACTATCTTAAAATCAAAGTTTTAAATCATATAATTGTCTAAAGATGTGATCATCAAAGAATCATCGAGGACTTGTATATAGGATAAAGCTGCGATTTCTACTTGTTTACGTAAAAGGATCTCTTGGCTATTTTGATTTTCAATATCATAATACCAATATCTACTTGCAACATAGAATCTGAAAAAATTGGTATTCGCCCTCCACTAATTGTTTCCAATCAATGATGGTCCTACCAATGAGACCCATGGTGAAGCAAATGGGATAAGTATTCATATAATCATAGTCAAACTAGTGAGGGTTGTACTAAACAGGGTTCTCAAACCGCTCGATGATGATTCTAAGTTCTCCAAATTTTGAATAATGATAGTTAGCTGCATTCATTTTTAGACTAAGTGCATTGTATGTTTTGTTTTTCTATCTTTCTTTAGCTCAAATTTGTGAGGGGGGGGGGGGGGGATTTCAATCACAACACAAAGGGGGGGGTGAAATGAATCAAGCACATCAACAGATCATCAAAAATCAATTGTATAGGATTGAGTGTGTTGGATATCTAAAAGGAAGTGCATTGCATTAGGTCATTTTGCATTAATTAAATCATTCTCATTAAATCTTGGAAGTGCATTGCATTAGGTCATTTTGCATTAATTAAATCATTCTCATTAAGTCTTGGAAGTGCATTAGATCATTTGCATTAAGTCATTTTCATTCACCCTTGCATACATTTGAATGTGTCCAACATTTGAATCTTTACGGTCACTTCATTAAGTTGCATTATCATTAGGATGCATCCATTTGCATTTCATTAGGTTGCATTCATTTCACTTCAAGACATTCATTAAGTGCATGGCATTAATTAGAAATCACTCATTGCATGTCATAAAGATCATTTAGCACATAAAAGCACATCATAGGAGATAGTATCATCCATTCATATTGCATATATCATTAGTCATTAAAAATTCATCACATTGCATCATTAGTAGAAAACATCCATGAGATCCATTACATTTCCATAGCAAAGGAGGCACATTCAACTAGTTTCATTATTCATTTACTATCCATCCATAACATAAAGTAAACATCATAGCATTCATTTATTTTATGTCATAAATGAGACACATCATTTCACCATCATTAGGACATATGCATATATAAGGAAAATATACCCTGCAAAAACAAAGCACATCATATAGCTCCATATCATATAAAGCATCTGAAAAGAACTCCAACACATGATGATATCATATATAGTCAAATCAATCAAATCAAAAGTCCATGGTACCACTGCAACATCAAAACAAAGTCTATAACATAAACATGCAAAGAAGTATCTAAAAACATCAAAGTATCAAATATCAGAGTATCAACATGACCTAACCATCAATCGATCCAAAAATGATACAACATAAAATCCCATGTCTCAATAAACACATAGAGAGCTCAGTCAGATATCAATGCTCAAATAGGAGAATCACCATCATCATCTGCACCCTGGGGACCCAGTGCACCATCTGGTGGATAGCTTGAACTAGCCTGTAGTCCATGCTGACTCATCACTGCCATAAAGGACTACATCATGGAACTCATTTGTGATACCTGTAACTGAATGGAAGATATCTGGGTCTGAAGAGAAGCAACATCTGATGCTGACGCTGGCGGAAACCCATGAGATGCTAAAGTCTATGGCAGTGGAGTATAAGAAGATGGAGCCGATGCCAATGGATCACCCAACATAGGAACAAACTATGAAGTAGAAGGTTGTGATGATGTTGAAGGCATCGAAGAAGAAGAATCTGCTTGCACTGTAAAAGCAACTGTAGGCACAATAGGAGGATCAGTAGGTGGGCCCTGTGCCTAATCAAGTAAGACCTATGCAATCTCTACATTAATCTCTCTCCATGGTCTAGCTCAAGGCCTTTGGATAGCACCCCTAGCCACCTGATTCAGCAACCTATCAACCTATCCACCTCTACCTCGATCCCTAGGAATAGGAGCAGTAGCTAACAGCGACATCTGTACTCTACCTGCTCTAGTTCCATGATGACCTTGTCATCCACATTGACCCCTAATCCTACCTCCACCTCCACCTCCACCTCCACCTCCACCTCCACCTCCATCATCATCATCATCCTCACCATCATCATCCCCTCCATCCTCCCCATCAGATAACTCCTCAATACTAGGGATCCTCTCAGCAGGATCAGTAAATCTCAGAATCAGATATCTATGTAGCCAGGCACCATACTCATTTGTAATACCTGCATCCATAACCTGTGACCTTAGATTCTAGGGATGATACCCTAGATCTCAAATCTCTCAAATAGCTGTACCATAATCCACACAAGGGCCCCATAGTGGTCTCTCAGCCTATACACAAGCATACATTGCTACTCTCTGAGGCATGTCCTGGATGCAGCCATACTGGCAGAACACACGATGGACGCAGAATCTCTCGATCACAAAAGTAGAGTACTGAACATATATGGAAGCTCCCCATCATCCTCAAGCCAAGCCTCACATCCAAGATAAGGGCACCAGACAACAGTATCCATATCATCTATCTGACGATGCCAGTAATCAAGCTTACCCATATGGGTCTACCTGATGATACCACTGTACATCCATGCAAACGGCCAACCAGTTGGACAATCTCATGCAGTCATAGGACGTGACACTAGAAGGTGCTCCCAAGTCCATAGCTATAGTAGAATGGCTCTAGCAGTTAGAGTAGTAGAATGTCTATACACAACTGTGTGCAGCTCATGATATAACTGTGCAAGCAAACATGATCCCCAATCAAAATGATGAGGATCCACCATCAAATCCTCTAAGATGGATCCCCACCCAACAAAAAATCTATGTCCACACTGGTCCGAAAGTAGAAAACCACCAATCAATGTACCGAGAATTGCAGGTAGCACAGGGAATGACATAAACTGCACCCACTGAATGTGTTGATCACCAATAGATTGGTCACCAAATACTCGGTGACAAGCTGAACCATCATACACCGTATCGTAGTAAACAAGCTCTCCCTGTGTAGGTAGTCGAAGGAGGTGATACACATCCTCGGGGGTGATGGTCATCTCACCCATAGGTAGATGGAAGGTGTTATGGTCTAAGTGCCAATGCTCAACCATAGCAGTAATAAGGCCTTGATTCACATGGAATTAAGGAAGATATGGCAAGAAGGACAAACCACACTGCGCAATATGTCAATGGTTGGCAGAACTCAGTGACTCAATCATGTCCCAACACAGCGGGTAAGAACCCCAAATACATAAGGAACCAAGATCTGCCTACCAACAAGCAAGTTCAAAACACATCAAAAAGGAAGTCAGAAATTATCAAGATTATTCTAAGTCAATCGAACATTCATCAACACATATCAAACCCACAATCAGATTTCGTGTATCTACACAGTTAGAATAGAAATTTTATCCTCACCCATCATCTGAATTTAGATTGATGATGGATATCTTAACTATAACTACATCCTAACTGACATCTTACAACTTGTTACATAATCTCGCACAAACAAAAAAATTGGGAATGACAACCTAACAATCAATTGATGACATCAACAACATTCAAACTTGGTCAAAGATTCAAAATTCAAAATTTGTAGAGTAAAAGCACTATTTCAAAATGCAAAAGCGACAAACAGTAAAAGTGCTTCTTCCTGAGATAAAAGTGCACAAATATGTTGCAAAAGTGGTGAAAATATCAAAAGTGCTCAAAGGCATCTTGAAAGAGCTATTTAAAAATGTAAAAGCGCACAAAATCATTGAAAGCGTCATTTAAAATTGCGAAAGCGCTAGAATTATGTAAAAGTGCACAAACAGACTACTCAAGCGCAAAAGGGCCTAATTTAAGTGGGTGAAAGCACCCATTCGAAATGCGAAAGTGCACTTTAAAAGTGTGAAAGTGCACATTCAGGGGAAAAAGTACCCTTAAAAATGGTGAAAGTGCCCATTTATGAAAGATAGCATAAAAAAGGATTTCCTACCAGTGGAAATTTGAAAAATTTAAAACACGTGCATAATTGAAACAAATGGAAAGGTACGAGTACTCACTGGAGGTCCTAAGCTTGAAAGATGCTGATATCAATGACATTTCTCGAATCGGTACTCTCAAATAGGGACAGACATCGTGGCAAGTGCAAATGACAACTAAGCGCAAAAGTCAAAAGGTGAATAGTAAATGAATAGTAAAAGGGAGGTGGACCCCTTTATATAGGTTTTTAACCTAAAAAGAGGTACAGTTCACTTATGCAAGTCCATTTTTATTCCCTTTGCCTTCATCTGATGATGTAATCATTCTCATGATTATCATTGGATCATTTGAAAATCAGCAAATTCAACTTTGATATTGGAAATCAAATAAAATTCATCAAAAACCTCGCTGTTCAAGTAAACAACATCCAAACCTGAATCAATCATCGACCAGAATCAAGTATGAATTTTATTTCATTTCTGAGGGGGCATACCATCGGATAATGAGATCATCAGCGGTAACATCATCATCGACAATCCAAGACCGAACATCAAATCAAAGCGAAAGTTTTTATCAGAAAATTTTTCCAATGGGACATCACATCAAAATCAATCATCACAACATGTATCATATCAAAATCATCATACCATATCAATCATATCCACATCAACCTCATATTAGAAATCAAGACCGACCATTGAAAGACCTCATATCAAAAATCAGGACTAACCATCAAAAGACCATCAAGCGAACATCAGAACGACCATCATTGAATCAGGACCTATTACTGAGTAGCATCAAAGATCGACCATCATTGAATCAGGACCTATCATCGAGCCAAATCAGAGTAATCTTTGAATCAACATGCTTCGCATGTCGACTCAAAGAGGGGCATTTGTAAGGACCTAAAAATGGACAAGGATTAATTCAAGTTAAATCAGAAAAATCAAGGATAATAATTAAATCAATCAAATCATGATGCATTTTTAGCCAATCAAAATAAAAATAAAATCCTAATGTAATATCAATAAAAAATGAGATCACTTTAATCAAGTGCAATCAAATCAAAATATAATTAAATCAATTAATTGTATAGTCTTGGATTTAATTAAAAACAACCCATTCAAGGGGTACATGGCTAAATAAAATCATTTTAATCAATTAATAAATCCTATTTACCCTCAGCAACCCAAGAGGAGAGGAAATCAAATCAACCAATGGAATGGGAGGAAAGGCACTCACGTGGATTGAGCCAAAGTGAATCTCATTCACTCACAATGAAAAAGAATCTCAACCATCCACTTGTTCCAAGCTTCCAAGACACTCCCCCCAAAAGGTGAACCCAAACCCCAACCCAAGGCCTAATTGTGATCAAACATAACCACACCCCCTCACCTTGGAAAATCTATAAAAGGAAGCCCATTCCTTCATAAAAAGAGGGCATCCACATATTTGAGAATTGCATTGAAACTCTTGTAATTTGAGCTTAGGAAGGCATTTTGAGAGCTTTTAGCATTTGCTTTGATAATTGTTAGCTTAGCTTATTTGTTTATCTATCATTCTCATATTAGAACTATCATTAATGGAGGCTTGCTGAGAGCAATCCATTAACACTTCTAGTTAGAGAGCCATGAGATGCTCAAATTAGTCTTTATTTTGTTAAATAGTTGTTCTATTGCTTTAAGTGGTTGTTATTTTAGTTTCTATTTGGGTATATTGATTAACCCCAATCTCATGAAGGCACATTCCTTAGTGCACAAGTATAAGCATGAATTTCAAAGTCATCATTTCTATCATACCATAAGCCATATTCCATTGTTCCTTTCAAATATCTAAATATCCTTTTCACCGCAGCTAGGTGTGTCTCTTTAGGTTTTGCCTGATATCTAGCCACAATTCCAACAACATTAGTAATATCCAATCTAGTGTGAGTTAGATATTGTAATCCACCAATCATTGATCTATACTTGGTCTGAAAAACACTTTGTCTCATCATTATTTGTTAGTTTTTGACCATTCACCATGGGTGTACCAACTGGTTTACAGTCTTCCATTCTAAACTTTTTTAACATTTCTTTAAGATACTTAGTCAGAGAAATAAAAATCCCATTCTTGCTCTGATTTATTTGCAGTCCTGGAAATAATTTCATTTCGCCTATCATGGACATCTCAAATTCATTTTCCATCTCTTTAGAATATTTCTTACACATTTCATCATTCCCTCCAAATATAATATCAACAAAAACTTCTATTATCAGAATTCCATCTTCACTAGTTCTTAAATACAAGTTACTGTCAGCATTACCTTTTCTGAACCCAAGGTGAAGTAAGTATTTTTCTAACCTTGAATACCAAGCCCTTAGAGCTTGCTTCAGTCCATATAGTGCCTTCTTCAAGTTGCATACCATGTATTTATCTTCAGATAAAGGAAATCCATCAAGTTCTATATAAAATTCTTCTTCAAGATCCCCATTCAAAAATGCATATTTCACATCCATCTAATATACCTTGAAATCCTTATGTACAGAATAAGCCAAAAATAATCTGACATCTTCTATCCTAGCAAAAAGAGAAAATTTATCTTCAAAATCTATGCCTTCTTGTTGTGAATAACCTTTACATGCCAATCTTGCTTTGTTTCTTACAACAATTCCTCCTTCATTCATTTTATTTTTGAAAACCCACTTAGTTCCTGTATGCACCCTAAAATGGCCGCCTAGACTTTGGGCCCCATTCTTCAATTTATCAATGTTGGAATCAATTTATCAATTTTCTGAATCAATGATTTTTAATATTTTTAATTTAAATCAATTTATTTGATCAAATTGTAATTAATTCAAATATTTTAATATATTTTCCAAGTTTTATTTAATTGAGAGAACTTGCTCCCTTTTAATTAAATAAAAATCTCTTTTAAATAAATAAAAAATCTGTTAATTAAATATTGGAACTCACTTTGCTAAAAATAATAAATAAATAATAAAGTAAAGTGCACTTTCCTATGAGATAGAATCTTTTGACTTTTTGAAAAAGGTTTTTGCCTCTTAATCTCTTCCACATATCTTTTTGCCTCTTAATCATGTCCATTGATTTTGCCTCTTGAGAATCTTGAGCACATGGATCAACCAAGATTTAATCTCCACCATTGCTCATTTCTTTTTGCCTCTTAATCTTGACCATCCATTCATTTCTAAATTCTTTTATAAGGAGCCCTCTCCTTCTCATTTAATCATCCATCTTTTGCATCATCATCTCTTGCATTATCATCCTCTTGGAGTCTTGGCATCTTAGCATCTTGGAATTTTGGAGTCTCTCAATCTTGGCATCTTGGAGCTATGGTGTTCTTAGATCTCTCATATTGAAGCATTGCATCATCATTTTTATTTTTTTTCTTGCATCTAGCTTAATCCATCTAGCTTAGATCTACTTTCATTTTTATTTGCATGCATATTTGATGATCATGGAGACTAGTATTCTTGATTTTTTTTTTGAATCTCTCATTTTATGGTGTACTTGCATGGGCACAAACTAGGTCAAATTTGAGGGCCTCCATTACAAATCGTTGCACTCCATGAATAGAGAGCTATGAGTTGCCATTTGAGACCTCATTCTTGAGCAATCTTGAATATAATGATTCATAGAAGTGTGACAAAATTTTAGCACACATTTTTGGTGCCCACTATGGGGCAACCCACCTTTACATGCTTGTTTTGATTATTTTTGGCGCTAACCCCCTTGTGCAGATTTGCCTGGAGACTAAAACCTTAGATTTTCAAAGATTTGATCATATCTCCCAAACAGCTTGCTGTTTTGCTCTAAAAAGTTTTTTGTAGGTTGGTGACATATCACAGAAGCTCCAATAAAGAATTCAAAATTTTCTAAGGTATTTTCAATTTTTAATAAATTTTTTTTTATTTTTCATAAAAAATTAATTTTCAGTGCAAATTAGCATATTTTTAAAAAAATTTTACATTTTTGAAAATCTCTTCTACTTTCATAGGGGGTCCATTCTTTGTGTTTTAAATTTTGATGCAATATCATAGCTCAAATAATTGATTTAAAAAAAGTAGTCCATTGTCGTAAAATGGGTCTCTAGGGCACAAATGAAGATATTTTTCTAAAATTTTTACATTTTTGGAAAGATCTCTATTTTTTAGTTGGGGTCTTTGTTTTTCATTTCTATTTTTATGGCTGAAATCATATCAAAAAAATTAGATCTTGTTGACTAAGTCAAATGCAAAAAAAATAAAAATTTGTGATGAGTATGAACTTATTTTTTATTGTTCAATGCATGATAAGAGTTGTCATATAGATTACTTGTTGGCTATTATTTCTCCTAAAAAATGATTTTTAGATCTAACCCTATGGCTTGCATAAGTTGGATATACATTGCATATCTTGTTTGTTTGTTTGCTTGTTTGCTTGTTTGCTTGTTGGAGAGTTCGTGGCTTGCTTGCACAAAAAAGCTCAACAAAAATCTACTAAGTGTGTTGCATTGGACTTGAGGTATTTTGTTCAATCTCTATAAAATTTGGATTTTGGGACTAAAATGAATCTCTCATGTGTCTAGCTTGAGTGTTTATTGCTTTCATAGATCACACTTCAATTTTGAGCTCTAAAAAGAACATAGATTCACTTTCTTACATATATGTTTCACATAGTAATTAGGTCCTATGAACACTATTTGTGGTGATCTTGAGAGATTGAGTTTCTTTTGAGGCTCTTCTTGACAATAGATCCCCTTGTAGGTAGGGAGGATATTGTTACTATCTCATGGTCTTACTTGGTTTAGTCTTCAACATTGATCGATACATTCTCTCTTGGATCCACTTAGAGAGCTTAGTAGACATTGTTGTTGACATTACAAACCTTGGTGAGGTGGTTTCAATTTTAGCATGTCAATGAATCTATTTGCTATGTTTTGGTGAAGTGAAGAGGCTAGAGGATTATGCTCTACTCCCTTTTTGGGTAGTACCAAAAACTCAAATCTTTGAATCTAAGCTAAGTCCCCATGTGGTCCTTTTTGTGAGTCACCTTGTTAGAGAGGGTTAACCATAGTGGACACTCCCTTTATTGGGTAAACCACAGGGATGAAACCTCAAGTGGTAATAGCCATTTTCACTGTGGTAGTGACAACCATTATATAAATGTCCTTATGAAAGAAATCTCCATGGGTGTAGTTTCTTGTTGGGCTGTCAGATCTCCTTAGCATCTTTGATTTATTAAATTCTTAGAATGTGTCAAAACCCCGGTGCACTTAGATTGGAGTTCACCCTCTTGAGATTACAAAAGTTGTAGAGTCAAACCATTACTATGAACTATAGTGCAGCCAACTTTTTCTTTGCTAGGACTATGTGCATGATTGGAAAAATATTTTGAGAACATACACAAGTAGAATCTTTAAGGAGTAGCATACTAAGTCACTATTCTTGTTCATGTGCAAGGTTGCTTTGTCTCTTGCTCATTGTTTGAAGACAATTGCTTGCTTGAACTCTTTGATTGTTGTCTTATGTGCTTGATCAATGATAAAAATATGTTGATGCATCTAGTTGATCTTTTAAAACAAACAAATCTGAGTTCTTGGGTGATAAAAACTTCAAAGATCTCTCCAAAAGTTCTATGACATGTTTCTCAACATCCAAATGAACTTAAATGGTATCAAGTTGCACAAAATGACTCTTGGTCTTCTTTCTTCGACATCTCCCATGTCTTCCTAGTTTCCCATTTCCATCATTTCTCTTCTTCCATGCTTGATTCCTCCTCTTCTAGAATCATGAGTTTCAACTATCTTGCTATAGAACCTCTCTTTAAAATGGATGATCTTGATCTCCTTGCTCAATTTGAAAAATATCAATCTTCCAATAGTTTCATTGATGATCAATTTATGACAAAAATACAAAATAAAGCAAGTGAATCACCCGCCTTTGGTAGAATCATGATCATAATCCTCTCACAATCTTCTTCTTCCAAACATTCTTCATCATCTAAGTCTTCTCATTCTTCTTCACCTTCCAAGTCTTATCATGACTCTTATAAACATCATTTGAATTCTTCACCTTCCAAGTCTTATCATGACTTTTCTAGACATCAATCGAATTCCTCATCTTCTTGCCATAACTCTTCTAGACACCATTCAAATTCTTCATCTTCCAAGTCTTACCATGACTCTTCTAGACATTATTTTAATTCTTCATCTTCCAAGTCTTATCATGATTCTTCTAGACATTATTCACATTCCTCATTATCTAAGTCTTCTTCCTCCACTAGGTCTTCACTTTCCTATTCTTCACAATCTCATTCCTCTTCTACTTCTCCCAAGAGTCTTACTCCTCAATATGAGAAATATAGTAATCCTTGTGATACCTCTCCCATGAAGAGTGACACACCCACCTTTGATGACTATGATGACTATTATGATGGCTATGATGATGAACCATATAGTCATACCTATGAAACCTCTATTCCTAAGATTCCTCCTCGTTGTGTCCTCATGCTTACTAAAGGGTCATCCTATTGGATAGACCATGATGGTAATCCGTATGATTCTAATTTTGAAAGAGACTTTGATGATTTTTGTGAACAATACCTTGATTATGATCCATTTACTACTAATGAGGACTATAAAATGCACCACACTGATTTGAAACATCAATATTATAAGAATCATTCCTCTAAGAACATTCATGTTGAAAATAAAGATTACACTCTCAAGAAAGATTATGTTAATGATGGACCTTTGTCTTGTGATGGTTCCCTTCCACCCCCCACTTCTTTCAATACTCATACATTTCCTAAAGCTTCCGAGTCTTCCAAATCTATCACAAATCCTTCATCCAACAAAGATCCTAATACTTTTCATGCGGTTCCCTATAGTTATCCTCAAAGGCTACCTCTTAAAGAAACTCAAGCTAACCTTCACTTGGCTGCAAATACTTTCAATAATGCTAAACTTAAAGAGCCTAAGCCTTTATGCGCTATAATTCCTACTTCAACTAGTCCTTCACCATCCTTTCCAAAGTCTTCCATACAATCCCAACATGCTTCCTTGTCCCTAGAAGTGGCTCCATGTCAAGAGGACTCTAAGAATGACAAAGAATAGAACATAAAGAAAGATCAAGATCAAGAACCCTCCATGTCATCCAATCCTTTTCATGATGTCTCTTATCCATTTCATGGTTCTTTTGATCCCTTACGTTCTTCCTCATTCATTCCACCATGTCTTAAGTCTTCTCCTAAGCAAGATCAAGCTACTACTTATATTGTTGAGCTTGTTGACAATCAAAATAACCTTACTACACTTGCACTTTCCAAAGATGATACTTCCATTAAGGTTATTAAAAATAGTGTTGTTACTTCCACTGTTAAGCCTATTGAAAATCAAGAAAAAAATGATGCACTTATGCTATCCAAAGTTCCTTGTCAAGACCAAAGTCTTCCATCTTCTTGTTCTACCACTCCATGTTCGCTTCCACTTTCTACTCTTCCTAAGTCTTTGCAAGCTTTGAACAATCCTATTAAAGAAGTTGCTCCTATTCAAGATGTTCATGATCCTATTGTAAATCCTAATGCTCACTCTAAAGATACTAATGTCTTTGGTTGTCATATAGATGTTGATGAACTTATTGATTATCCTTTTGTATCTTCCATGTCCATCTTTGGACCTCCTCCACCAATCCTAAGGGCTTCTCATCTTCCTTTCATCTTGGGCCCTTATGTCCCTTCACTTTCCCCTCCTAACTCTCCCAATTCATCATCCATCTTGGGCCCTTACATACCTCTATCTCATATCTTTCCTCAAGATCAACATAGATGCATACCCTTGAATCCCTTTCATCTACCCACCCATCTAAACTAGTCATATCATCCTTCTTCTACAAGTCCCAAGTCTTTTGGAAGTAACTTAAATGTTTAATACAAGAAAATGAAGCAATACAAGAATTCATCAAAAAAAGAAGATCACCATGTCTCCTCTAATCGACATGGAGGCATAAATTCAAAAGAGATATCTAAGAAGAAAACTACAAGACAAGTATTGGTTCCAAAATCCATCATTAAAGATATTCTCTCTAAATCATCAAAAATAAATGAAAATCCTATGGCTATATGGATTCCAAAGTCTCTCTTGAAAGAGTCTGATATTGAGAAACAAGTGAAGTTGACATTCAAACTTCCAAAGGCTTCCACTTCATCTTCTTCCAAAAACATTCTTCCATTCCATGTGTCCAAACCACAACCTCTGCTATATGTTCACCATATTCCTTCACGTGTTCTTTCATTCATATTTCCTCCATCCTCTTGCCACCCTTCAAGGTGTGTGTGTTGATGTTGATCTTTCTTTCCTTTCCATCTACCGTTTCACAATCCTTCTATTCATTATTCTTCTACCTTCTATCCTTTTTCCTCATTTGCCTATTCCTCCTATCTTCCAACCTCACTCGCTTTACATAAACCTTATCCTCCATTTTTCACTTCCATCTTCCTTTCCCTATCAGCATTTTTGAGCATATTATTTTGAATCGTTGGCATACCATGGTTTATCCTTTCAAGGAGCATTATCTAAAAATCTTGCCTTCTTCCAAATTATTAAAAAAAAATAAAAAATCAAAAAATAGAAAAAATAAAAAAGAAAACAAAATGAAAAAAAATGAAAAAATTCAAAATGTACCTTGGTGGAAACCTGAAAATAGGTGCCTTGGTAGAAAAAGTAAAGAGAAATAAATTTGTCCTATGGTGAAAACCACTCCCTTGTAGCACCTTGGATAAGTACCGTGATGAAAACCTGGCAATCAGGCATCAGGTGTAGTTCTTCTACATATTTCATCCACTCTGTCTTCTCTCTTTGATCTTGACAATGTTGATCTATACACGAACATTTGGCTATCTTGTGAGCTATCTTACAATGATCTTGCTTTCATTCCTTTCATGTTTAGCCTTCACATTTATTTTCCTCCATTCATTCTATCCCTTCTCTATCCTTTTCCCCTTTGGTCTTGATCTATTAAAAAAGAGTAAAACATGATGCTATGAAGCCTCTTGACATGTCTACTCCTTTGGACTACATCCTTTCCTTCTTTTTCAGTATGCTTTTGTGACTTATCCTATGCTGGTGATGCAAGGCAAGGAGCAATAGGGGCCAAAGGATGGCTCACCCCAATGTTCCAAGCTTGCCACACACATGCGGAAGCAAAAAATAACAAAAGTGAGAGAGAGAATGCCAGCTCTTTCATTAACTTTCATCAATAGGAATCATACATGCTAGGCTGTAAGGCCTTCCCAGTTATGGCCTGATATTACAAAGAAATTTAGAAGTCCTCAAACATGAGAGGATCTGATACAATCTCAACTCTAATGTCTACTATCTTCTAACTGTTAGGATTAACAAGGTAGAAATAACAATTACATGCAAATATAACCAATATTGAAAAACAATAAACCACACAGAAGAGAACACAAGACACAAAGATTTAACATGGTTCACCCAATCCTTGGGCTACATCCACCAATAGTGAGTCAAATATTTTATTATTTAGTGATTACAACCTAATCACAATCTGTAATCCCCTACAACTCAATTCCACCGCAAGTACTAAAATCATACATCATAATGAAAATCCCTAACCCTAAGCCATATTATACAATATTATTGCCACTTTAGGGTTAAAATAAGTTACAACATGTCAGCCCAAAAATTACTGAAAATATGTTGGCCTCAAAAAAATTTGGTCGGGAGGAAAAGTCTATAGTACTTTCCTGATCAGTCACCACAAGCTAAAACTAACTCCTACTCGCTCTCTCCCCTTCCTAAACTACCACCAAACATCTACATTTATATAAGAAGCTACCGAGCTGAGTCAGCCTTTAGATCCACAATTAATAGAAGTAATGGTCAAATCTAGGACCATACACTTCCCAATGATGGATTCTAGCATTAATTCCGTGATCTAATATAAATGCACAAGTCGACCATAATAGGAAACAAAACTAGACCCGTCAGTAAGCAAAATAATCAAGCAGCAGATAGGTAATGTCGAGTGCCAGTGAATTAACTGACCACCTAGGAGATAACCGATGACACTCGGTAACCAAAGGAAACCCACCAACTACCGACCAAATCGGTTGAAGAAGAAACCGAGTAACACAGACAAAGCTCAAAATTGTTTTTGGTGACACAGGATTGCCAAGGACCCAAGATGCTCCTGCATCAGACTCTTGGGGTTATTTAGAAATGATTCTCAAAATCATTTGGTAGGTTTGGTCTGAGCTACATCCAACTCAGACTGTGAAGTCCAAGAATTGTCCTCCATTAGTCTATTCTTCCACTTGACCAGATATTCCAAGTACTATTTCCCTCTTGTACTTTTGCCAACTCTTTCCTTCAAAATTTGTTCCACTTCATCATTCTACTTCTTAGGATATTCTGTTAGTACTATCACTTCTTCATCAAGTTCATGATACTCATGTAAATAAGCAATGTTGAAAATCAGTGATATGTCATGTCATCAAGTAACTCAATCTCATATGCAATTCCATTGTCAAATTTCCTCAAAATTTTGCAAGGTCCAAACTTCTTCATCTTCAACTTTCCATATGTTCCAACAAGAAACCGACCTTTCTTCAAATGAACCATCACTTCATTACCAACATCAAAAGTCTTGTATCTCCTTGATTTATCATCTCTATCTTTGTATTTTTTATTACTATCTTCCAATTTTATCTTCACATCTTCATGCAGTGTCTTCATGTATTCAAAAAATTTCACTCCTTCAGCACTTCTTTTATTTTCATCATCAATGTCTCTCAAATTAGATATTCCTCTTAGTTGTGTGCCATTCACAATCTCAAATGGTATCTTTCTAGTACTTCTATTTATTGAATTATTGTATGCAAACTTTGCTTGTGCTAACATAGAATCCCAATTACTTGGTGTGTCTCCAACTAAACATCTCAAAAGATTTCCCAAACTTCTGTTCACAACTTCAGTCTATCCATCGATTTGTGGGTGAAATGTAGAACTATATTTCAACTTAGTGCCAAATTTCTTCCAAAGTGTTCTCCAAAAATAACCAACAAATTTACTATCTCAGTCAGAGATAATACTCCTTGATAACCCATGTAATCTCACAATTTTCTTAAAGAAAAGATCTGTTCCATTTACTACATCTGATGTCTTTCTACATGGTATAAAATGTGCCATCTTATAAATCTATCCACAACAACAAATATAGAATCATTACCTCTCACTATCCTCGGTAAGCCAAGAACAAAATCCATATTGATATCAATCCAAGGTTTCTTAGGTACAACAATCGATGTATACAATCCAGTATTCTGACTTACTCCTTTTGCAACTTGACAAATACCAGAACTTTTCATAAATTTCTAAACATCTCTATACAACTGCGGCCAAAAGTACTTTTCCTTCAACAAATTCCATGTTTTATCAATGCCAAAGTGTCTAGCCAAACCACTACTATGTTTCTCCTTTATCAAATTAGTTCTCATTACTCCTCTCAGTATACACAACTAAATACCTTTAAACAACATACCTTCCTGAATGAAATATTCATCGCATTTAGTATCTTGTTGATCTTGTATAGGTGCTCTGCACTTTCTCCACTATTCAGAAAAATTAGGGTCATTTTCATACAACTCTTTCATCTCATCAAAACCAAGAAATTGAATTTTCATCTCAGTCATCAAAGATCTTCTACTCAATGCATCAGCAACTAGGTTAGTGACTCCACTCTTATGCTTTATCACAAATGTATAACTCTGCAAATACTCAACCCATTTCATATGTCTTTGATTCAATTTATTCTGACTACCCAAATACTGCAAAGCCTTATGATCAGTATACAACAAAAATTCACTCGGTATCAAATAATGTCTCCATTTTTTCAGTGCTTGAACAATAACATAGAACTCTTGATCATACACAGAATATTTCCTTCTAGCATCATTCAACTTTTCACTAAAGAAAGCAATAGGTTTACCTTCTTGACTCAACATAGCTCCAATTGCATTTCCACTGTTGGCAATTTGGCTAATGTGGATGCATAGATGTTGTCATTATGGCAACATATGATCTCTATTGAGAGCGCAGAATCTAGAATGCAAGTATGGCAAGTTGAAGGAAGAAATTGTCTAAGTATGGATACAATGATCCTGACAGAGCACCTGATGAAGATTTAGTTGGTGACATCCACTGGAGCAATATTTTTGTTTGTGTAGTTAACTAAAGCTTCTATAGAGTATGAGGATACCCCATCTCAGTGCACATAAAGTTTGGAGGAGTACAGACAAAGTTATTCAAAGTTTACCAAAGATAGTTTTTGCAAACAGAATAGTTTTGGAGACAGTATTAGCGAAAGAGTTAAGGGATTATTTTTGCTTGTCAAAATAATGACTTAACATTATGAAGGGATGACATCCTAGATGTTTACTCTTGGATAAATATTTTGGAAGCTGACCATATAAAGTTATTAGCTCTAATAACTCATATATTAGGCATACTTGAAATGTAATGAAAATATATGTGATGTGTAAAAAGAAAGAAAAGGATAACTTGCGATAGTTGTATATTGTGATAGCAGAAAAGGCTATTGATGTGAAGTTGTAAGTAGTACCATATTATAGTCAGAAACATTTTTGTATTACTTGTTTGGGCAGTGAGCTCAACTGGTGATCAGGTTTTGTAATCTAACTCCTAACAGGGTTAATGCTTCTAACAAGGCTTAAAGTCCTTTAACCAGGATAGATCTACTATATATTGTAAATTGACTCCTAATAGGGTCCAATATCCCTAACAAGATACTTTTGATTAGTGATCTTTGTGGGTACCATCCCCACCGGGGTTTTCCCTTGGCCAGGGTTTCCTCGAGAGCATATCATGTGTTATGAGTTCTTTCTTGGAGAATTTTTGAGAATGCTTCTTATCAGATCAATGGAGGAAACAGAGGGCTGATGAGTTCCATAATCTGAAGTAGTTGACTATGACTATGAGTGAATATAAGTGTAAGTTCTTTGAACTTAAGCAGTACGCTAGATTTGGGCAGGACATAGCTCTATTGGTACAACATTTTATCAGGGGGTTGAATGCCCGCATTATTGGAAAGGTCTTACTCTTTGAGCCTAAGACTCTCAGAGAAGTAGTTGTGAAGGCTACATTCACTGAGGCTAATATAGCCTCAAGCTATGATCGACATCTAGGTGGTTCTTCAGGTTTAGGGTTTAGAGGGAACCAGTCCCAAGGTATCAAAAACTTCAAGAAGTCGTCAAACTTCTATAAGGGTAACCAGAACCATCAGCAGGCTAAAACCCTTCCACCTCCTTCTCAAAGTAGTGGTTCTCATTCTAGGAACTTCTGGAATGGAAAGAACTCTAAGCACAATCAAACTGCTCAACCAGCTCAGCGTGTACAACAAAGTTCCAGCAAAGGTAGCTTTCAGCAATCTAGTGCATCATCCGGAGGAAAGAGTAATTTCAGAAACATGAGATGTTTCACATGTGGACAATTTGGGCACATAGCAGTGAATTTCCCACAACATCCCCCATAGTACTCTTCTCAAAGGCCAGTAGCTTCTGAACCCACAGTTGGAGATGCAGGACGCACACATAGAGTGTTCATTGCATTGGATCAGTGGTAGGCAGATCATTAGGGTATGGTAGTTGAGACTACAGGTACTATTCAAGGCATACCCATTTTTGTTTTATATGATTCTGGTGCTACTGACTCTTTTATATCTCCACTTTTAGTTGAGCATTGTGGGTTGGTGGCTACAAAGCAAGATAGTAGTTGGCAAGTGGAATTAGCCTTAGGAGCTAGGGTTGTGATAGGATCTTTGGTTCCTAGGTGTGAACTAAATTTGGGTAAATTCTCTACCACTGTAGATCTACATGTGATTCCTTTGGGGTCATATGGGGTCATGCTGGGTATGGATTGGTTAGAAGCTCATGGAGCTAGCATTGACTGTAGGAAGAAGACCATCGTGTGCAAGGATGATGAGGGTATAGAGTATCAGATAGTGGGTATTCCATGACTTATTTCTCTTTGAATGATTTCAGCTATGCAACTAAAACATTGTATGCGAAAGGGTTGCCAAATGTTTGCAATGACTCTGAATGAGATTGATGAAGAGGAGAGAAAAGATAGGACCCTAGATCATCTAGTATTGTAGGAATTTCTTGATGTCTTTTTGACAGAGATTCTGGGTATGCTACCTAAACGTGACATTGATTTTCAGATCGAGCTTGTTCCAGGAGCTGAGCCTATCTCTAGACCTCCATATAGGATGACTACTCATGAGTTGAGTGAGCTCAAGCTTTAGTTGGAAGAATTGTTGGCAAAGGGGAGCATTAGACCTAGTGTTTCTCCATGGGGAGCACCAGTCCTCTTCGTTAAGAAGAAAGATGGATCTTTAGGCTTGTGTATTGACTACAAACAGTTGAACAAGGTAATGATAAAAAATAGATATCCATTGCCATGCATTGATGATTTATTTGATTAGATTAGGGGAGCTAAGGTGTTCTCTAAAATTGATCTAAAGTCAGGGTATCATCAGCTACAGATTCATGATGTAGATATTCATAAGACTGCATTCTGTACAAGATATGGGCATTATGAGTTCATAGTTTTACCTTTTGGTTTGATGAACACTCCATCGGTGTTCATGTGCTTAATGAATGGAGTGTTTCGAGAGTATTTGGATCGATTTGTATTGGTCTTCTTGGATGACATATTGATATACTCTAAATCCATAGAAGAACATGAGGAACATCTTAGACAGGTTTTGCAGTGTTTGAGGGAGAATTGACTTTATGATAATGCAAAGAAGTGTGATTTCTTTTAGATAGAGATTCAGTACCTTGGTCATATGATTTTAGGAGAAGGTATCTCATTAGATTCTTTAAAGATTCAGGCAATTGTGGAGTGGCCAACACCCACTAATGTGTCTGAAGTCTGTAGTTTCATGGGTTTGGCCAAATATTACCGCAGATTTGTCAAGGACTTCTCTAGGGTTGCACATCCTATCACCTCATTGCAGAGGAAAGGGAAGAAGTTCATTTGAACAAAGAAGTGTGAGGAAGCTTTCCAGAAGCTTAAGGAGTGTTTGACCAATGCCCCTATTCTAGCAGTGCCAGATCCAGCCAGAGATTTTGTTGTATGCACTGATGCATCTTTAGAGGGTATTGGAGTAGTCCTCATGTAGGAAGGATGGGTGATTTCATATGAGTCTCACAAACTCAAGGATCATGAGCTTAATTATCCTACACACGATCTTGAGTTGGTAGCAGTTGTCCATGCTTTAGTCAGATGGAGACACTTCTTATTAGGGCACCATTTTGAGCTTCATAGTGATCACCGTAGTCTTCAATATATATTTACCCAACCTAATCTAAATGCTAGATAGAGAAGGTGGATGGAATTCCTTTGCAAGTATGATTTTGAGATCAAATACATCCAGGGTAAAGAAAATGTGGTAGCATATGCTTTGAGTCGCAAGAAGAAGATTGTTTTAGCTATGACTCTTAGTGTGGATTTGAGGATCAGGATTCTTCAATCACTTCCCAGAGATACTTTGTATCAGGAGGTGAGTTCAGTGATTGAGTCAAGGAGACCTTTGGAGGGTAGGTTCTTAGGTTTTATCTTGGATTCTAATGGACTTATGCAACACAAGGGCCAGATATATGTACCCTCATAGGATGATTTACACTCATTGGTTTTATCAGAGGCTCATCGTGCACCTTATTCAACACATCCAGGTGTTAAGAAGATGCACACAGACTTACGATAGCTTTATTATTGGCTTGGCATGAAATGTGACATTGCATATTTTGTGGCTAGATGTTTAGAGTGTCAGAGGGTCCAGGTGGATCATCAGCATCTAGCAGGGCTTTTGCAGCCTAATCTCATTCCATCCTGGAAGTGGGATATTATTTCTATGGACTTCATTGTTGGATTGCCTATGACTCCTCACAGACATGATGCTATCATGGTGACCGTTGATTGGTTGACCAAGGTGGCACACTTTTCTCCCATGAGATCTTCTTACACTACATCTTCTATGGCTAGGGTCTTCATGCAGGATATAGTGAAACTTCACGGAGTTCCACGTAAGATTATCTCTGATCAAGATCCTATTTTTACATCTGCATTTTGGACTTCACTGCAGCATGATCTTGGTGCTCAGTTGAATTTTAGTTCAGCATATCACCCTGAGACCAATGGTCAAATAGAATGGGTTAATCAGGTGCTAGAGGATATGTTGAGGATGTATGTCATGGACAGACAGACTACTGGGAGGATTATCTTTAACTAGTGGAGTTTTCTTATAATAATGGATATCATAGTTCCATTGGCATGTCACCCTTCCATGCATTATATGGACGTCCTTGTTGTACACCATTGAGTTGGGAAAAACTAGAGGACCACATTCTCATTGGTCCAGATATGCTTCGTGACATGGAGCAGCAAGTGATTCGTATCCGAGAGTATGTGGCTACTGCACAGGACAGACAGAAGAAGTATGCAGATGCTCACCAGATTGATAGGTAGTTTGTAGTTGGGGACAGAGTATTCTTGAGAGTGCATCCGCAGAAGAGTCCAATCCATTACGGAAAGGGTTCAAAGTTGGTGCCTTGATTTGTTGGTCCTTTTGAGATCCTAGAGAGGATAGGTCCAGTTGCATACCATCTTGCTTTGCCACCCAGCTTATCACGCATTCATGATGTATTCCATGTTTTAGTACTTAGATGATATATTCCTGATGTTACACATGTACTTGATTGGAATGCTTTATAGGTGGAGGATGGGCAGCTGGCATTGGATCCCATACGTATCCTACAGCATCAGGATTTGATCCTCAAGGGTCAAACCGTTGACCAGGTAAGGGTCCAATGGGATTCAAACGATGAGACAAGAGCACTTGGGAGGATGCAGCTAGATTCTAAGAATCTTATCCCTACTTGTTTGCAGGCTCCCAGGAGTAAGCCTGATACAAGGGGGGTTGGATGTAGTACCTCCATATTTTTTTTGCTTTCAGTTTACCAGTGCCATACTCTTTTAGGCCACATTGTGTGTGTGCATTTATAGATATTATTTCAGTGATTGTGGATTTATCTGGATTATGTTTATGCTATGATGTTATGTGATTTCATATTTAGATGATTATGTTATTATGATGTGATGTTTCATGTTTCAGTCGGTTTATTATATACTTACCCCATACTAGCATGTGTATGGTGTTCATATGTATGTATTTGTATTATGTGTCTTTATGGTAGAGGGAGGAGGTGTAGTTACTCACTTTGTCAAAATCCACACGATTGACCGTACCCTATCATTGTTTTTTATATGTTGTATGTACATGCTTTATTTGGTGATGATAGGTTTGCAGGTACAGGGCATCATCTTCCCTGAATTGGCAGGAGTGAACGTGCCCACATACATTCATCTCATGGTAAAGAGGGGAGATAGTATTCAGACCCAAAACCCAATCCTTAGCCTATTTATCCTAATTGATGGATAAAGTGTCGGTTGACTACCTTGCCCGAGTTTGGTCAGGTTGACCTAATTCGTGGATCCCATCTTGTGAGTTTGTATGATGCATGAATGTTGCTGAATTATTGCTTTGATTTAATTATTTTTGCTATGGTTATTTTAATTAATTATATAGTGGGAAAATAATTATTAAAGTATTTCTTATGTTGTTGAATAATTATTAATTAATTAAAAAAAAATCAAATATGAGAATATTTGAATTTAATTAATTAATTGTGCTAAATTTTGATTTAATATGTTTTTATTAAATTGTTGAACAATTAGTGCATGTTTTAATTGTGTTATAAATTATTAAATAATTTAAATGTGAAATTTTATTTTGCATGTGCTTTATTTATTTATTTATGTGAAATTGGATTTCATAAGATAACTTGTAAATAGAGTTCCATGTGAGATGTGCATGAATAATATATTTTATAATTAAATTTTGGTATTTTCCCTCAACTCAAGAAGAGGAGTTTGAATAGGAGTTGTCTGGTGACTCATTAGGGTTTTGGCATGATAGGTGGGTTTGATTTTCTATTTGGGAAAATTTTTGCATTTATTTTGCATAACCAGGTTTTGTTGGAATTTTCAATTTTGGAGAGGGAGCATTTTAGGAATATTTTGTGCTTTCTTGTGTTCTTGAGAATTTGGTGTGAGAATTTTTCTGGGTGAAGTGTGTGTGCATCTGGCATTGGAATTCTACATGCTGTGATTCAGAGTTGCAGGATTGAGCTCTACATATTCAGATTTGGGAGATTTAGCATTCTACAGGCAAATCCATTTCAGTTTCTTGCATTAGATTGAGGTAGGGGATTGATTTAATCTTCTTGTAATTTTATTTATAAAATTTTCATTATATAGTTTTGCTTGATTTGATTTGAAGATGCAAATCTATTTTTCAATTATATTTCATTATGGGTATTAGGAAACCCTTTGTTTAATGCCATTGATTTTATATTGTGACTTGGCATAGAAATGTTATGCTGCTGAAATTTTTGAGAAAAATTCATCCTAGGGCATTTAGAAAATAAAAATTTAAAACTCTATAGTAAGTTCTATAGTATGAATGATTTGATTAAATGGGTTGTTCTCAAAAATTCATTTAGAGTTAAAAAAAAATATGCTGTATAAAAACCCCATTCTCTGTTAAAATACACAAAAAAAAAATATACCAGTAAAGACAAAATTAACTTTCCTTGTTTTTAATTGGTAGAATGTCTATTCAACAATGTGAAGAGAAAACACTGATTAGAAGAAAGAATAAAATATGTTGTTAAATTTGTGATCTGTCTATATTTCTATTTCTGGGAATAAAATTTTAGGTCTGTATATATTTCCATTCTGAGAAATTGATTTTTCTTTTCTTAAAAAAAAAATATACTTTAGCTTTTGTATTTTATGCAAAGTTATCTCTTAAAAAATATATATACATATAAATTAAAATTTTATTAAACTGCATCTTTGAAAAGTTATTGGTGTTAAAAAAAATAAAATATATTTAAATATTGTTGAAAAGGGCAAGTCACAGGTGGGGGCCACCAAATCACCCCCTGCGTACCTCCCTGTACCAGCCTGGCACGCTGGTCTTCACGGGAGACCGTGATAGACCTCGTGCTATACACGGTTCCTGTGCATAGCAACAGGCCTGTGCACGGCCTACCGTGGCAGGCCACGCGGGCTTTGGGGTGCGGGCATGGCCCCCCCAACTATGACATTTTATTTATATAGTTTTTTTTTATTATTTTGTATTGTTAAGATTAATAATTTTTATATGTTAGTTTTATTAAATTATTACATTATGTGTGTGTGTGTGTGTGTATATATATATATATTTGGTTAAAGGATTAAATTTTATTTATATATATATATATATATATATATATATTATTTGTAAATGAATTTATGGTGGTTATAATTTATTAGTAATTTAATTTTATTAATATGATCTATTTAAATATTAATAAAATTTTATTATTATGTTTTGCTTAAGTTTAATAATGGAATTTCATTTAATATTATTAATTTTTGTTAATGGAATTTCTTATTTGTCATAAGCGCAATCTTGTTAGAGGATTTAAATCAAGGGTAATTAGGATATATAGTTTTCTCAATTTTGTTTTAATCATTCGATCATAGGAATGTCAAATATAGAGAAATGAGACTCTAACCTTGCAACTTATTTATTGCCATTCATAGAATAAAGTTTTGATTATTTTCTATCAAAATTGGGCATCTTGGTTATAATGAATTAATTGACACTTCTTAGGTTATCTGAACTACTTATGGTAATATTAGACATGATTATTGTGAAAACTCTCTAGTAGACATTTTTCTTGAATTCATCTATAATGATTATGAAACATATTGAGTTATGGTTTTATTTTAGTTCAAATTGATGTGATTGTGTATTCTTCGTGTCTTCTTTGACATTATGGGATGTCGGGTTTTAGATGACCTAGGAGAATACAGAGGCTAGGGTATGTGTTAGGCAGTAGTGTTTTTCAGTTATGTATGGTGTGTGTGCACTCTGTCTGATTATCATTTCTGTTTGACCATTGGGCTCATGTTATATTGTATTCTATTTGTGGTATCTCTGTGACTATATCTAGTTCTTTTGTGTGAATTTGGATATGAGGTTACGTAGTTGTATACCTGATTTGATCTAGGAGAGATTTATGAGCCTACGGTAGTTTACCTAGGTATGTGTTAGGAGGTGGCTTTTAATAAGCACCAGGGCCCACAAGTGGCTGTTGTTGACCACTTATTGTAAGTTATTGTAAACAAGTGATAACCTAATTATATTAAGGGAAACAAATGAACCTAATAAGATAGTTTTCCTCTCCCATGCTTGAGTGCTAGTATAGACTGAGATGAGGATGAGATGATGCTTGCCACCTATTGGGGTGCATGTTCTGGCATAGTTAATAACTTCATCAGTATGAAAAGTCATTGATTCCATGTATGGTCACTTGAGTTCTGAAATCCAGAGTGATTACCAGGATGAGACTCAAGGGTTGGTCATACATGATGACACCTACCTACACATAGTCTAGTTATCCTATAAGGTCGGTTGCCTCTGGATTAGTGAGTCATACCTTTCACTACTTTTGTTGACCTTGAGTTAGTAAGCTATCATGAATCCTTTCCTAGTGGTGTTTCCTATATGGACTTGATTATCCGTTTGGGGTCTAATGTTATCTCCTCAGCACGGTGGGGTAGACCTTTGTGGTTCTACACAGACGGGTGGTAGTGTTTCTTTACCATTTGAGATTTGACATCTTGGTGCTAGTGCTTGATGGTGTCCTTCCAGTTGGATTCCTTATGTTACTTCTTCAATGATATTCTTATGTACTTATTCTTTAATGTAAATCTTGTATTAGAGTATCGCATGAGATACCTAATCTAGATATTGTAATTTAGTTGTTTTGAATGATTAATTCATACCCTACGACATGTGCAGTGGATGTAAATTTATTAGAATTAATGATTGTTCATAAAATGTAAACAATATGATGTAATAGTTGCATTTATTTTATGGAATCATTTGTTGATGTTATTTGTTATATTATGTTAGTAAGTAATACTACGTCATGGGACCCATTAGAGATGTAACCTGTGTTTACAATGTGTGTTATGTGAGATAATGGTTATTGCTTCATGTGATTATATATCTTGAATGTTAACTTTAGAAAAAAAAAAAATTTCACTAAACTTAGTATCATGTTTTAGGTTAGTGTCTTTTGGGTTCCCTGGCGGGGCGTTACAGTATTTCCTATTTCTAAAAATTGGTATTAGAGCACAGTTACTCAGAGAAGGAACATTCAGGGAAAGCTTAGCAGCTTGAGTAAGATCTCTATGGATATGGATCAACTTCAGAAGAATCTTGAAGAAGCTCTTGAATAGATTGATATGCTTACTGATGAAAGAAACTCCTTAAGAAGAAAATATGAAGATGCAAAGAATGCTATTGACAAATTAAAAGGTAAGATTGAAGATCTGAAATTTGAAAAGAAATTTGATATGCTTGTTGAAGATTGTGATGAATTAGAAAAAGAAAATGAGATCCTTAAGCATGAGTTGAAGATAGTAAATCTAAAACTTAGTATGAAAGATGGAAATTTGAGATCTAATAATGAAAAATTGAAAATTGAGAATGAAGATCTGAGATCAAGACTTGAAAAGGAAACATTCGAATCTGAAAAAGTGAAAGTGCAGTATGTGGAACTTGACAAGTATAATAAAATTGTGAAAGGTGAATTAACTCAATCTAAACAACAACTTGAAAGGCTATATTCAAATAGTGATAAGACTAGAAAACAAATTTCTTTTGAAGAACCATTCTTTGATAAGACTGGATTTGGATTTAGTATGTTTAGAACAAACCATGAAAGTAAGAAGCTAGATCTAAAGACATCTGAAAGTGTGGAGGAAATGAAGCTAGATGAGAACACATTGGAAGATCCACCTAAAGAAGAACCACATAGAGAGAAAGAAGAATCAAAGCAAGAAGAATCAAAATAGGAAGAATCATCTAAAGGTATGCAAAGAGAATTCAAAGGTAGATGTTTTTCTTGTAATACTATTGTACACATGAAGAGAGATTGCACAGGTAAGCAATTTAAACCTCTTAATGGACATTGTTATAATTGTCATAGTTTTGGACACAAAGCTAATGAATGTAGAAGACCTAAAGTAATTTTGAATAATTATGATAGAATGATTGGGAATACTAACAATGCAGATAAGAAATCTATTGAAGAAATGAATCAAAGAAAAGTAGTAGTATGTTTTAGATGCAACAAAGTAGGACATATTGCTAGAAATTGCAGGTCACAGATTAACCAGCAAGGATAGAGATTTGGAAACAATGGAATCATTTGTCAGATATGCAACAAGTTTGGACACTCAGCAAGATTTTGCAAAATGAACAATGGAGGTTATCATCATAACCCTAACCCTAGGAATAATGCAAGAAGGAATGAAAATGCAGGAAACAAAGAGAAAGGTTGTTGTAGCAATAAAGATGAAGTAAAATTTGATAAAGGCATAGATCAAGGAGGTATATTCAGCACTGAAAGTAGTCAGGAAGGTAATGTAACTAATGGTAAGGATGAATCTTTACTTGACCCTTCTTTAAGTACTTAAATTGTGTAAGTTTCTATAGTTTAGGACTTAGGATTAGTGTAGATTAGGAATTTGAATGAGTTAAGTTTTACGCAGTTAGATATAGGTTTTTTATGTTGTACTAATGCTATGGTTAAGTGCACAAAAGAAAATATTGTGTTTTGCGAGATCACAGAAAGTTTTATGGTTGCAGGTTTGCAGAATCAGCTTTTTGAGGTTTTAGCGGCAAAATGAATGAATGCGATGTCAGATCGAGTTAATGTGAAGTGTTATAAGGTCAAAATCAAAGTTATCACAATTAAAAAGTGATTGAAAAGAGATTTGAAAGAAGAAAAAGAGAGTTGAGGATGATTTGAAGAAGTTTGGAAGTAGTTTGCAGCGACGATCATACCGAAACCCTAGATTTGCAAAGTTGAGGTATTTTTTGATCTTTAGTCAGTTGATAAGATGGATATTTCTATGGTTCATAATGTTAAGGATAAGAATAGACCTAAGATTAAGAAAGAACCAGTAGAACCAACTGAAATTGATAACAGACTAGCACTATCATCCGTACCAGATGGAGTATTGCACATTGAGAATGTTAAAGGATATTTAGGTTGCAAGTTTGAAACTTTGGGAGATGCAGACTTTAGTGATGATTATAGGAAATTGTATAATCAAGACATGTTAGTTAAACCAGCTTATGGGCACCTAGAGAACAATGAAATTATCAAATATTCCATGAAGTATGAATTTAATGATGAGGAATGTACCAAGATCATTTTAAGTAGAATCCACAATGGGAAATTTTGGATGGAGGATAGAGTTATTGATATAACTACCGACCTAATTCATGATGTTACTGGATTATCAAAAGTTGGAGAGATTCCACTGAATGAAAAGAACATGAGAAAGATTGTTTTAGACAACACTGGATCTAGTTATAATGGTAGAGGAATTGCGATAAGTAAGATTAAGCAAGATGATGTTAGGTACCTTTGCAAGATCCTAACAACTAAATTCTGTGGTAGTTCAAGGGAAGATGACATGGGTGCAGGAATGGTTCATGTAGCTTTCTTATGTGTATTGAGAAGAAACAAGTAGACCTATGTGAAATTTTGAAAATTCAATTATTTGAGAACTTAGAAAAGATTAAGAAGGCTAAGTACACACAGTTTAGGTTTTCATCTCTGATAACCTATATGTTTGTCCATATTTTGAGAAGATTTCCTTACATAGTTGATTGGAGTGACAATGTGAACACAATGGAAAGAATAAACTCAGTCTACATGAAGCACCTTTTTGATAAATTCAATGATAGTGTGAAGCTTGTATTGAAGACTTTTCAAAATATTGTTAAGAAAAAATCAAGGATTCCTCAATCCTTAGTTGAAAAGCATAAAGATGACATTTGTTTTATGGTAGACACTGATTTCACCTACATTGAAGCAATTGAGCCTAGAATGGAATTCATAGACCCTCTTGGCTATGAAGTATCTGAAGCAGAAATAGTAGGATATGTGAATAGACTGTTAAAGTGTGAGTTGGATGGTCATGCAAATAGGTTTGGAACCTATGAAGAGAATTTCAACTCTGCAATAAGTTTGAGAGAAAAGAAGCAATCTAGTAAGAGAGATGAATCTACTATGAAGAAAATACTGAAAGAATCAGGTATGTCAAGTCATGAGTTTAACATAGCTAAGAAGACTGCAGAAGCCTTGAAGCAAAGTGAAAATCTTGTAATTCCACTTGAGGCATCTAGTGCAGACCTTGTTGATCCTATTGTAGTAAAGGTAAAAGTTGAAGTACTTGAAAAAGATGAAGGAGATAAATCTTTTTCTCCTATTCCTAGCAAAAGAGTAAAAGTGAGTGCAACAGGACCCGACAAGAGACAAAAAGTGATTGTACCACCTGTACCTAGAAATGTAGTAGTAATTACAGATGATGATGTAGTTTCAATCAAGAAGAAAACTTGGAAACCAAGAATTGAAAGAGTTAATGAAGATATATTGAAGCATGGAGACTTCACTAAGCTAAATAAATTCTATGATCTATATGGATCATTTGATAAATTGAATTTTGAAAATGCAATGATTACACATATGATTGTGATAGATAAGAAACTTAGCACTATTCATGGTAAGATCCCAAAAGATTTGTGTAAAAGACTTGTGAATAGAAAACAGAGAGCACAAGAAGAAGACATAAAGATGAGAGAACATGTAATCAGACAGTTCTGTGAAGTTGAGGATGAAGATCATTTGAAGAGATTCTTGAAGTCTCTTGGAACTTTATTGAGAACTAAGAGAAGAACAATCCTTATAATGGGAGGCAAAAAGGAGGAAGTACAGAAAGAGACAAAGCAAGTAGTAATTCTTGTAGATATAGTTGCAGGAAAGCATGTTGAATCAGACCCTTAGCAGAAGCAATTAGAGGAAATGCATGTAGAGGAAGTTGGTATTGAAGAAGTCCCATCTTCTTCACATATCAATATTGGCAAAGAATCAATGGACATTGAAGGAACCAAAGTGACACTAGAGTCAGATGATGCAGTATTTCATGATCTAGGAAACATTGTTGACAATTTGGCTTTAGAAGAGCAAGAGAAGATTACAGAATTAGAAAAGGATATAGAGGTAGTGGAAGCACCAGCAGTATCAAAATCAGTTCCAGCAAAACAGACAGTTAAAGGTAAACAAATTTTGACAGAGGTCACTACCCCTAGTGCACCTGATAGTAAGAAGAGACAAATTGGTTCAATTTTTGAAGACCTTGGAAAAGAAGTTGAAGATGATGATCAGCTTGAGTTCATCACATCTCTTAATAAAATTATTGGAAAGAATAAGAAGGTGAAAGACCTTGAAGGAAAAGTTAGAGTTTTGATAGAGAAACTTGAGAGTGTGATCAACACTAAGGTATTTGAATCGGATCCACTTGAGAAAGCTAAAATAGTAATAAACTCTTTTGACTCTAAATTTTCTAACTTAAATGATATTGCTAGAATAAAAATTCAGGAAGACTTTGAAGCAGAAATGCAACAAAATTTAAGTGTAAATATTCAAAATGATATTGGTAATTTGGATGTATGCATAAAGAATTTGAGGAAACATTTTGAGATTGGAAAGAGTTTGTATATTCAATGCACAAAATCAGAAATCCTAACAGCTGAAGAAGATAAGAAGATTAGAGAGAAGATAGATGCAATTACAGCTGAAACAAACACCTTGTCAAGCCCAAATGTAAAGATAAGCTCTATAGAGAAGAACATAAGGAAGTTAAATGATGAAATCAGAATGTTAGTAGAGGAGAAGAATAGAAAGATGCTTAGGATTAACATCTTGAGAGAGCATATCTTAATCAAGACCTCAATTGTTGAAGACCAAATTGAGCAGTGTCTTTCAACAAAGACATCTTTTCAGAAGTTTAGCTTTATTTCCCTGCAAGCTTGTCAGACAGCAGGATATGGATTGAGTACTCTACTCAATGTTGCCGAATCCATTAGGAAGATATGGGAGAAAGATTTTGAATCATGGAAGTTAGAGTTTGGTGATTGTGTTGCAAGCCTACCGGCTTTGCAATAGCTGATAACAAGGTATCAAGTTTTTAAAAAAAATTTGTACACCCTATCTTTGTCATTGTTGTCAAAGGGGGAGAGATATCAAAAAATTGAATATATGTTAAGGAAGGATACTCATAGGGGGAGCTACTCTATGGAGTACAATATTGTATATGTGTTGTATATTTTTTGGCCACAAAATTTGTGTAAATACTTTGAAGTTTTGTTTGCACACTTAGCCAATTTTCCCATATGTTGCCACCAATGACAAAGGGGGAGATTGCTAGAAATTTGGCTAATGTGGATGCATAGATGTTGTCATTATGGAAACATATGATCTCTATTGAGAGCATAGAATCTAGAATGCAAGTATGGCAAGTTGAAGGAAGAAATTGTCTAAGTATGGATACAGTGATCCTGACAGAGCACCCGATGAAGATTTAGTTGGTGACATCCACTGGAGAAATATTTTTGTTTGTGAAATTAAATGAAGCTTCTAAAGAGTATGAGGATACCCCATCTCAGTGCACATAAAGTTTGGAGTAGTACAGACAAAGTTATTCAAAGTTTACCGAAGATAGTTTTTGCAGACAGAACAGTTTTAGAGACAGTATTAGTGAAAGAGTTAAGGGATTATTTTTGCTTGTCAAAATAATGACTTAACATTATGAAGGGATGACATCCTAGATGTTTACTCTTGGATAAATATTTTGGAAGCTGACCATATAAATTTATTATCTCTAATAACTCATATATTAGGCATACTTGAAATGTAATGAAAATATATGTGATGTGTAAAAAGAAAGAAAAGGATAACTTGCGATAGTTGTATATTGTGATAGCAAAAAAGGCTATTGATGTGAAGTTGTAAGCAGTACCATATTACAGTTAGAAACATTTTTGTATTACCTATTTGGGTAGTGATCTCAGTTGGTGATCAGGTTTTGTAATCTAACTCCTAATAGGGTTAAGGCTTCTAACAAGGCCTAAAGTCCTTTAACTAGGATAGATCTACTATATATTGTAAATTGACTCCTAACAGGGTCCAATATCCCTAAAAAGATACTTTTGATTAGTGATCTTTGTGGGTACCATCCCCACCGGGGTTTTCCCTTGGCCAGGGTTTCCTTGAGAACATATCATGTGTTATGAGTTCTTTCTATTTATTGCTATGTTTGTTAATCAGCTTGATAATCTTTGTATGCACTAAAGTAATCTGTTATATCTATAAGTGGGTAAAAGAAAAAGTTTTTGAAATACTGATTCACCCCCCCCTCTCAGTAATTCCTATTTCTAACATCCACTTGCATCACATTCTACTTGAAATACTTTACTGAAATCGGGTAATGCCAAAATAGGTAATTCAACAACCTTCTGCTTCAGATTCTCAAAACTTTTATTAGCTCCATGTGTCCACTTGAGTTCTCTTTTGTCTCCTCTCATAGTCTCAGTCATAGCATTACAAATTGAACTGGAATTCCTTATGAAATTTCGGTAAAAAATTTTCAAACCATGAAATGATCTTACCTAGGTAGCATTCACAAGTGTAGACCAAGTCTAAATAGCTTCAACCTTTTCAGGATCCATTTTCAAACCATTAGCTAAAATAACAAATCCCAAATACACAATCTCTTCTTTCATGAATGAACACTTTTTTAGATTTATCATCAACTTTTCTTCTTTCAGTCTCTGCAAAACTTGTCTTACATGCAACAAATGTTCTTCTCTAGTTTTACTGAATATTAGAATATCATCAAGATATACAATCACAAACTTGCCCAAGAATTTCTTCAAAAATTCATTCATCAACCTCATAAAAGTACTTGGTGCATTAGTTAAACCAAAAGGCATAACCAACCACTCATATAAACCTTCCTTTTTCTTGAAAGCAGTCTTCCATTCATCACCTTCTCTAATTCTGATCTGATGATACCCACTTTTCAAATCAATCTTTGTGAAATGCTTTTCTCCAGTCAAACTGTCTATTATATCATCCATTCTTGGTATAGGAAACCTATACTTCACTGTTATCTTATTGATTCCTTTGGAATCAATACACATTCTCAATTCCCCATTCTTCTTTAGTGCTAGTACAATGGGTACTACACAAGGAATCAAACTTTCTCTAATCAAACCTTTCTCTAGCAACTCTTGAATCTGTCAGTTCAATTCTTGATTCTTGGTAGGTGTCAACCGATGAGGTGCCTTATTCAGTAAACTAGCTCCAGGAATTAGATCCATACAATGATCAATACTTCTTTTCAGTGGAAAACCATCAAGTACATTATTAGAAATGATATCACTGTACTTGGTGAGTAACTTATCAATCTCCTCAGGGACATTATCTCCTATTTTCTTACTTGGTTTATTAGGAATCATAGCAAAACATACATCATCCCTCTTCAAAGAGTTAACAAACTTCCTTCCTTCCATCAAGAAAACTTTCAAAGATGTGCAAACATTACTAACAGGTTCTTCCATCATTGGTAACAAGATTTGTTTCTTTCCATCAGCCACAATAGTATACTTATGCAATCTCCCATCATATATAGCATGTCTATCATATTGCCAAGGTCTACCCAACAAAATATGACAACAATCCATAGGCATGATATCACACAACACCTTATCATAGTATTTTCCAATCTTCAAATTCACATAACATTGTTCACTTACTAGGAGGGTATGCTCATCCTTAATCCATGAAATCTGATAGGGCTTCAGATGTACTAACCTTTTCAACTGCAAATTTGTGACCATCTCTTCAGATGCCAGGTTCTCTGAGCTACCACTATCAATGATTACTTTCAAAATTTTGTCAGAAACTCTACATGTGGTCTTGAACAAACTTTTCCTTACCAGATCTTCCTTCTTTCTTTCATTCCATAATGCTCTCCTCACCATTAGGTTATTCTCCCTTTCAGGTTCATTCAGTGGTTCTTCTTGCACTACAACATTCCTACTGCTACTAGCCTTCTTACTTGCTTGTGTACATTCAAATGATCTATGTCCTTCTTCTCCACAATTGTAACAAGTTCCTTAGAAAATTCCTCTGCTATAACCACCTTGGTAGTTACTGCCTCTACCTCTAGATGAACTTTCACCTTTCCACTCGGTGTTGCCTTTGTCCAGATTTGTCTTTTCTGGTTCAGATCTACTAATTTCACCATTAGATCTACCTCTTCCTCTGGGGAATCTACCACCTTGCCCTTTCTGTCTCTATTCATGTCTCTTGTTTAATTTCTCCTCGGCTTTCAAAGCAAATTGATAAGCCTCTTCAATACTCTCTAACTTGACCATACTAATTTCCTCTTGGATGGAAACTCTCAAACCATTCAGGTATCTACTGATTCTTTCCACATCATCTTCATCATGTCTAGATCTGATATCCAAACTATATAATTCCTTAGTATACTCTTTTACCAACTATCCTTCTATCTCAAACTTTGCATTCGTCAAACTAGGTTAATCTAATAATCACATAGTAAGAACTTTCCTTTCAATTTATTTACCATCTTGTTCCATACCTTGATTTTGTCTTTTCCTTTCCTTTTTCTTCCCAATTGTAGATGTTCCCACCATAAGGATGCATGAATTTTCAACTTTGTGCTTGCAATCTTCACCTTCTTATCCTTAGGGATACTTTTATATTCAAAATACTTTTCCATCTCAGTGATCCAGTCCACCAATTCATCAAAATCCAACTTACCACTATACTCAGGAGGATTGAAATGTGGTGTTGACTTTAGACTTGTCAAAGCCTTCAAAAACCTTTCCTCACCTTGATCCATAATAGGAGCAGGTTCTACATTCACCTGTTCTTCTTCAATTTCATCATCACTAACATCTTCAAGATGTCTACCTCTTCTTTCGGATGTCTCAACTGCTTCTAACCTAGCAACAATCTGTCTTAGCATATCTACCAATCTTGGATCTGCATCTCAACTCCCACGAACCATCTTGACAACCCTCTGCAATTGTAGGTCAGATCACAATTTTCTCCCCCATAACAATCCATTATGGCTTCAAGAGGAACCAACAAACCTAGATTCGCAGACCTAGATCAATATCTCACCTCGCTCTGATACCACCTGGTGCAAGGCAGGGAGCAAGAGGGGCCAAAGGATGGCTCACCCCAATGTTCCAAGCCTGCCACACACACATAGAAGCAACAAATAACAAAAGTGAGAGAGAGAATGCTAGATCTTTCATTAACTTTCATCAATAGGAATCATACATGCCAGGCTGTAAGGCCTTCCTAGTTATGGCCTGATATTACAAAGAAATTCAGAATTCCTCAAACATGTGAGGATCTGATACAATCTCAACTCTAATGTCTACTATCTTCTAACTCCTACTCACTCTCTCCCCTTCCTAAATTACCACCAAACATCTACATTTATACAAGAAGATACCGAGCTGAGTTGGCCTTCAGATCCATAATTAATGAAAGTAACAGTCAAATCTGGGACCATACGTTTCCCAATAATGGATTCCAGCATTAATTCCATGATCTAATATAAATGCACAAGTTGGCCACAATATAAAAAAACTAGACCTGTTGGTAAGCAAGATAATCGAGCAGTAGACAGATAATGCCGAGTGCCAGTTAATTAACTGACCATCCAGGAGATAACCAACCACACTCGGTAACCAAAGGAAACTAACCAACTACCAACCAACTTGGTTGAAGAAGAAACTGAGCAACACAGACAAAGCTCAAAATTCTTTTTGGTGACACAGGATTGCTAAGGACCCAAGATGCTCCTGCATTAGCTGGCCTTTCATTTCTTGTCCAAATGTGCTTTACATGACAATTTTTCTCTAGCTTGGGTACTCTTGACGAGTTTTCCCTTGAGGATTTCTTCCCTTCATTCTCCTTCATTCTCTTATCTTCCATCTCTTCCACCAGATTGCTAATCCCTTTTTTTCTCTACCTTGCTAGACATTAGGACTACATGATGTGATCTTGCTTGGGAGTTTGATGCCTATTCTATCTGGGGGCATCCTTTGTACATACTTATTGATCCTGAAAAAAACCTAAAAAATGATATATCGTCAAAAATTCTAAAAATTAGAAAATGTCCTAAAAAAATGATCATCTTAGTGAAAACCTAGTAGTAGGCACTTTGATGTATCTCCAAAAAAATTATATATTCCAAAAATACCAAAAAATCAAAAAAATTCAAAAATTTAAAAAAAATAGAAAAAGTGCCTTGGTGAAAACCTGGAAACAGGCGCCTGGTAGCAAAAATACAAAAAAATTATAAAAAGTCTTGAAAAGTCACAAATGGTGCTTTTCAACACCTCGCAAACTGTGTTTTTCAACACACCACCCAGTGTCGAGTGTTTTTCAACACTTATTGCAAGCATTCGATCCTTATCCTTGGAACTCAATATCAATTAACACACTTAAATTTTTAAATGCAACACTTGATGCTTGAGCTATGTCATATGATATTTTCATTGTGTGTTGACTGTTATTGATTTTCATTAAGTGTCCTTGTCTAATAAGTCTCTCTATGATGCATAGCTAGAGGACTTGGGGCATGGGGTATGTTTTTATTTGCGTTCTGCTTGTGGGTGTGTTCTTGAAGATCTTGAGTGTCTCTTGTTGTTCCCTTGAAACACTTAGGATATTTGAGGCATTATCCTTGACTATTTTGCACAACTGTTCTTATGGTTATTCTGGCATCTTTTCCTTGATGCGAGCATGGTTTTTCAACAATAAATTAGGTAAGCTAACATCAAAGTCATCTTGACTTTTATGTCTTTGATGCTTATGTTAGAATCTTTCCACATTCCAATCCGATATAAATCACATTCATATCTTCATAGTTGCGCTTGTGACTAGTGATGGTTGTGTGATTTTTCGATGTCTGTTAATAATGGCCCAATGATGAAAATAAGTTCTTTGACATTATCTAATGAATGATGAACACAAGATCCTATAGTTTCTCTATTGCAAGTACACCTTTGCATTTTCATGTAGCTTGCATTGTTAGACTTCATGTTAAATTTTCATTTTTAAGCTGCATTATGAGTTTGAGAGAGTTTTCCTTCATCTTTCTTTTGGCCACTTAATCAGCTATGATCATGTTTTGATCTTCATTTCCTTATCTTCTTTCGTGATCTCAATCAAAATTTCCCATCTTAAACAGTTGATTGATTTTTGAGTTCTCTATCTTGAGGTAGATTCTCTTTCTTCTCTCCATTTCTTTTCACATCTTCCAACCTTTGATCTTTCATTCACTTTCAAACTTCTTTTCTTCTAATTCAATCTTGGGGCATAATCTTTCATGATCTACCTTGGTTCTGTGATTCTTATATCTTTCATCTTGCATCAATAACCTTATCTTTAGTTTGATTTGATCAAATTTATCAATTTACTGTTTCTCCTCTATCTCATTTCAATTTTGATCACAAGGGGGTAGTACCTATCAAACTTCAATCTTTGATTCAGTTTTATGAATTCAAATCTTGCTTGAGATTCTTATCTCTTATTGAGACTTGACAATTACCTATTTACAACGGTGTTGGCCTTGTCTTTTTCAATCAGCTTATCTTTGTCCTGGCTTGTTCCCATAATGATCACACGTCTGGATTGTTTTTTGATCTCAAATCAACCTCACATTTCAATTTTTCTTTGGTCACATGTGTTCCCAGAATGATTACACATCACCCAAAGTGGGGTAAATGTATGCACCCTAAAATGGCCACCTAGACTTTGGGCCCCATTCTTCAATTTATCAATGTTGGAATCAATTTATCAATTTTCTGAATCAATGATTTTTAATATTTTTAATTCAAATCAATTTATTTGATCAAATTTTAATTAATTCAAATATTTTAATATATTTCCCAAGTTTTATTTAATTGAGAGAACTTTCTCCCTTTTAATTAAATAAAAATCTCTTTTAATTATATAAAAATCATTTAATTAAATCATCAAGTCATTTATTTTAAATCTCATTTTAATTAAAAGAATAAATCTCTTTTAAATAAATAAAAAATCTTTTAATTAAATATTGGAACCCACTTTGCTAAAAATAATAAATAAATAATAAAAAATAAAAATAATAAAGTAAAGTGCACTTTCCTATGAGATAGAATCTTTTGAATTTTTGAAAAAGGTTTTTGCCTCTTAATCTCTTCCACATATCTTTTTGCCTCTTAATCATGTCCATTGATTTTGCCTCTTGAGAATCTTGAGCACATGGATCAACCAAGATTTAATCTCCACCATTGCTCATTTCTTTTTGCCTCTTAATCTTGACCGTCCATTCATTTCTAAATTTCTTTATAAGGAGCCCTCTCCTTCTCATTTAATCATCCATCTTTTGCATCATCATCTTGTTAGGAATGAATGCAAAGTGTTTTGGTAGTCATTTTGTAGCAGTTGTTGTTGCATTCATGACTTGGATTGTCATTGATGTCAACACAGTGATATTCTACATATTAGTAGGAAAGTAGGTATAGTTTTGTTTTACGCACATGTTGTATTGTAGATTGGCTTTTATGTAGTTGATGGTATGTTATTTAGTGTGTTATTAACCTATGGTTAACAACACAAAAAGAAATTCATTCATTTGTAAGAGTTATGAGCATTTTGGTGAAAGCAGTGTTTAGACAATGTTTATGTGTAGCGATGTTTGGAAATCAGAGGATATCTCTTAGCTGGGATGGAATCTAATTTTGTGTAGTTAAAGGGATGTTGGAGACCCATTAATGATGATGTGGTTCATGGCACAAACTTTGAGGATATGTTTGGAGAAAGTTACAGTAACTGGAAGCTGACAGTTTTATGTGAATTATGTGTGTAGTGTGTAGAATTTATTATTTTGTAATTGAGGACCGACTCATTTGTAATTATTTGAGTTTGGTATATAAGAAGGAATGTTTTCCTTATTGTAACATGTACTATGAAGATTGTGATGCGAATATATGCATGAAGTGAAGAAAATAGCTAATTCAGTGATGAAGGAAGACTTGTGAGTACACAGATCTGGAATTGTGATCTTGTGTAGCAGAGAGTGCAGTTTTGGCATAGTGTGAAGGAGGTAATATATTTCATATTATTCTATTGAATAATTCTAAGATCTTTTGGACAGTGGGTTCAGAGATCTTGCCTTGAAGCTGTTTGGGCAGTGGGTCCTTCTGTCTTCCATAAACTCTTAACCGGGTTAGAATCTTTTAATAAGGATTCAAAATCTCCTAACAGGGATTTATATGTATTGAATGTATTTCATAAGACTCCTAACAGGGTCCATCCTCTAACAAGGAACTTTCATATTAGTGCATCATTTTGTGGGCATCATTCCCACCGGGGTTTACTCTTTTCAAGAGGTTCCCTAGTTAACATAACTTGTGTTATTGTGCAATTGTGTATGATTGTCTTTCTATGGTTGATCAGTACATTAATTATATTTTTTAAAGCTATTGAATGGATAAATTATCTGATAACTGATTCACCCCCCCCCTCTCAGTTATCTTGGGGATCTTTACTTTCTAACACATCTCTTCCATTATCATCCTCTTGTAGTCTTGGCATCTTAGCATCTTGGAATCTTGGAGTCTCTCAATCTTGGCATCTTGGAGCTATGGTATTCTTAGATCTCTAATATTGAAGCATTGCATCATCATTTTTATTTTCTTTCTTGCATCTAGCTTAATCCATCTAGCTTAGATCTACTTTCATTTTTATTTGCATGCATATTTGATGATCATGGAGACTAGTATTCTTTCTTTTTCTCTTTAAATCTCTCATTTTATGGTGTACTTGCATGGGCACAAACTAGGTCAAATCTGAGGGCCTCCATTACAAACTATTGCACTCCATGAATAGAGAGCTATGAGTTACCATTTAAGACCTCATTCTTGAGCAATCTTGAATATAATGATTCATAGAAGTGTGACAACATTTTAGCACACAGTTCCTATTACATTTTTGTCTTTAGGTGCAAGAACCAATTCCCAAGTGTTATTTTTCTTTATCTAATCTAACTCTTCCTTCATAGATTTAATCCAAGATTCATCTCTACAAGCTTCATCAATAGTCTTAGGTTCAACTTGAGAAATCAAACAAATTTCTTCCCTTGTCTTTGATCTAGTCATTACTCCTTGACTTGTATTACCAATAATTTGATTTTCAGGATGATTTTTCTTAACATACCTTGGAGTCTTAGGAATCTTAGCAACCTCATTTGTATCATCATAACAAGTCTCATTTTCAAATTTAGTCTCAACAAGTTCTTCTTCTTTTGTAGTAGCAGCCTCCTTAATCTCCGTATTCTGATTAAAATCATACATTCTCTCTTGTATCTGAAACTTTTCATCTATCTTCACATTTTTACTTTAAATACTCTTCCTTAATCTCATGTTAAAACATTTTCAAGTCTTTCTTTTAGTAGAATAACCAAGGAAAATTCCTTCATCACTTATAGTATCAAATTTCCCTATCTCATCATCTCTTTTGATATAGCATTTACTACCAAATATTCTGAAATATTTTATAGTAGGAGAATGATTAAACCACAATTCATAAGGAGTCTTACTTGTACCTTCTCTGATTTGAATTATGTTCAATGTGTACATTGTTGTCCCAACAACTTCTCTCCAATGCACATGATATATATTTTCTTCAAGCAACATTGTTTTAGCAGAATCCAATATTTTTGTTCCTTCGCTCTACTATCTCATTTTGTTTTCAAGTCCTAGGAGCAGATGTCTACCTTTTTATTTCACACTCTTCACAATATGAATTGAATAGATCTAAATTAAACTCTCCACCTCTATCTAATCTCAAACATTTTATCTTTAAGCCTGATTCATTCTCTACTTTTGCTTTGAATATCTTAAATTTTTCAAATGCTTATGATTTCTCTTTCAAGTGATCCACATCATTCTAGAAAAGTCATCAAAAAAAAGTATAAAATACCTTTCACCATAGTATGATCTTGTCCTTGTAGGTCCACATAGGTTTGTATGTACCAGATCTAACTTTCCTTTTTCTTTATGCGATTTACTTTTATAACTACTTCTAGTCTATTTTCCCATAACACATTCTCTACATATGGTGCTATATGGTTTCACAATCTTTGGTAGGTCTCTTACTGCATTAATCAATCTTTCCTTCACAATATTATCAAAATTAACATGAAAAAATATTTTGTGCCATAACCAATTGTTATCTATCTTTGCAACAAAACAAGAATCTTTAGATGTATTTAACTCAAATACATTACCTCTAGATTTAGTATCGGTTGCAATCAAGTTTCTCATCTTACCTCTAATAAGACATTTCTCATCAATGAACTTTAATTGATATCCCTTATGCATCAGTTGTCCAACACTCAACAAGTTATACTTAAGTCCGTCAACAAGTAGTACATTGTCATTATTAGTCCTTCCATCCAAAGTAATAGATCCTACTCCTATGATAGGTTTAAGAACATTGTCTCCTAATATTACAACACCACCATCATACTTTATTAGTTTAACAAAATTGTTTTTATCTTGAGTCATATGATGTCAGCAACCACTGTCTATAACCCATTTAGATTTCTTATCAACATGTAATACTAAAGCTTTTTCCTCATGTACTAGTTTTTCATCTTTAATAGAAATAAATCCAATCTCCTCATAATCCAAATCATCATCATCAAAAATACCTTCACTAGCATAATAACATTCCTTATCCTTTGAATACTTAGTCTTGAAAAACTTAAGTTTGTGCTTAGGAACTCTTGTAGGACATCTAGATGCAAAATGACCTATCGTATCACATGAAAAATATTTCAAAGGTAACTTTCCTTCAAATTTACCCTTCTCTTTTCTCTTCTAATGATCAGTGCAACAAGTTCATCTAGCTTTCTTTCTTCTTCTTGTATTGTTCCCATTCATCAAAATATTCACCAATCTCTTTTTTTATGTTCTCACTATTGGTACTTGGAAGTGCAAATATTATCTTCCTGTGTGTAGATGCCTTAAATGTTGTTTCAACTTTAGGTACAAAATCTCCCATTTCAGCAGCTTCAAAGGTAGTTAGCTTTGCAATCAAAATTTCTCTGCTAAAGTTTGGAGTCAAAGGTATAAATTCTTCTATAGCCTAAACTTTTATCTTGTAGACTGGTGTCAATGATCTAAGGATCTTTGCAAAGACTTCTTCCTCTTAATAAGTGCCTTCAGAATTTTTGATTCCAATCACAACCTCTGTAACTCTTTGTACATAAGCCCTAATGTTTTCATCATCCTTCATTTGTAGCTTCCACATACTTGTTTTCTAGTTCTATAACTTCTCTTTCTTGGTAAACTTGTCTCCTTCACACAATGCTTCTAATCTTGTCCAAATCTTGTGTGCCGAATCTAGATCTTTAACTTCAGTAATTTCTCTTTCAAAGAGTGTGTTGATCAGTGCTTTCCTTGCCACCATGTTATATAAAAATATGTTCTTTTCATCATCAGTAGCTTTATCCAATTCATCCTTAGCCTTCATAGTCATCTGATTCTTTGTAATCATCTAGTAGTCAATTCTCAAACATAGAAAATGATTTTGCATTTTGTTCTTCCAACTGTCAAAGTTTTTAGGATCAAATTTTGGACTATCCTTCCTATAGAATGCCATCTCCAAGATCAACTCAAGATATTACGCTTTCTTTTTAAGGACCAATAGCTCTGATACCAATTGTTAGGAATAATAGTCCACCAATACAACTGAGAGGGGGGTGAATCAACTATATGACAAATGATTAAACTTTAAACTTTGAATAGTAGCAATATTAAATCAAATGAACACAATCAATGCCAACACAATAACATAATATTTTTTGTCAAGGAAACCCTGTTAAAGGTAAAACCTCGGTGGGAATTAAAACCCACTAATGATGTACTAAGAGTATAGTATCCTTGTTAGAATATCTAGCCCTGTTAGGAGCTGATTAAAACATTACAGTGCATAGTCCTTATTAGAGGATAGACCCTATTAGGAGTCAATAAAATAAGGCAGGCTCACTGTCCAAAGAAGGTTATGTCCACTTTCAGAACTCACTATTCACAACACAAGTGTATATAAAGAAATACACAATCTTTGAACTATCTGATCGAAACTGTCTTTGCTTGATTAGTTCCAATGAAGTCTATAAGATATCCTCTGCTCTACATCCAACAGACTCAAGTTGGTAGCTTCCACAATCCTCTTTTACATCATATCCATTCTGCCATATCTTTTCAAAAGAAAAGATCTTACATATATACACTATTATAAAATAAATGACCAAGTCAGCCAATTAGGCTTTCCTAATATACAAATAATTACATAACTCCTTGCTAAGATAAACACGGTATCTAAAATAAGTATACAAAAATTACAATTCAATAATTAAGGACCAACATCCATAATTCATGCTCGCCATCCATGATACATGCTACAACTCTCAAGTCATCTTCTAAATAGGTCATCTCCAGAACACATGCCACAACTAACGTCATCCTTCTTTTCATACCTTGCTAAGATCAATGAACATTCTTTAGTACCCAATTTGTCATCCCTTAAGCTCACATACATTGAATCCTCATCGCCTGTAAGATATACTCAAAACTTAGAGACTTACTTTGTCAACTTCCACTGTCATTGTCCAGTAGCTAGTCTTCACTAAATCATCTCTAACTTAGCCAATATGCAATATTACATCATGCGATCTTAGATATAAGATCACAAAACCTTCTTGTACACACAACTGACTTCACACATTCTGAATCATCTGTACAGTATCTGTACACTATAATAACCAGCTTGTTCTCTTCATAGAAACATATGTTGACATCAGTGACAGAACATGAATGACAATAGAAGTAATTCCAACATCACTCAACCTAGTGATTAAACATATTAAATGTATCCAAAAATCTCCCCAATGCATTAGCAATATCCAAAAAAATAAGCACCAAGGGCATGGTATGAAAGGTTACACTCTTATGTTATTTAGATTGGTTTTAGTAGAACAAGTGATGATAATAATGTGTACCTAAAAGTTGAAGGATATAAGTTATTGATAGATGAAGTGTTTGTTGATGATATAATCTTTGGAGGAAATGATAAGATGAGTTTGACATTTTTTGAAAAAAAAGAGTTTGAAATGTTAATGACTGGGGATATCAAATTGTTTATTGGATTGTGGGTTTCACAACCAAAGAATGGTATATATATATCAGTCAATCCAAATATGTGAAAGAATTACTCAAGAATTTTGGTATGGATGACTCCAAACTGGTTTGAATCCCCATGGTAATAGGATATAAATTGTCTAAGGATGATGAATCTAATGTAGTGGATGGTACTTTATATAGGTCTATGATCAGTAAGTTGCATTATGTTGTTCATAACAGACTAGATATTGCTCAAGCAGTTGGAATAGTGGAAAAATTTCAAGAAAATACTAAAGAAACTCATATGGTTTTAGTCAAAAGGATATTCAGGTATTTGAAAGGGATAGTTGAATATGGTTTGAGGTATTCTCATAATTGTGATTTCTCTTTGAGTGTGTTTATTAATGCATATTGGGAAGGAAATGTTGATGATAGAAATAGTACAAGTGGTGGTGCATTATTTCTAGGTAAAAGGCTTGTATCTTGGACAAGCAAGAAGCATAATTGTATCTCATAGTCTAGAACAGAAATAGAGTATATAGAAACAACTATGAATTGTACACAAATTGCATGGATGAAGCAGATTCTTGAAGGTATCAAAGAAAAGGTGACTAAACTAGTAAATATTTTTTGTGTCAATACAAGTTCAATAAATATTTCCAAGAATCTAGTAAGCATTCTAAGACTAAGAGCATTACAATTAAGTATCACTTTCTGAGAGAGAAAGTACACAAGAAGGGGGTGAAGTTGGAATATGTACCAACAAAGGAGAAGATAGCAGATATCTTCACAAAGTCACAACCTAAGGATACTTTTGAGTACCTTAGAAGTAAGCTAGGGGTTGTACCCCTACCTGAACAAAAATAAGATGTTGTTGATGCATCAATCCAATGGGCTTATTTTTGTATCTTTCATTGTGGATTGATGCCCAAGGGACTACTCCTTAGAGGGAGCAGTAGGAAAGGGATGAATATAATTACAGCCAGAGTAACATAACTCGCTGTGAGTCATGCGATTTTTAATGACTCACGGGCCGAGTAGTGGCTCTCAGGTTTTCATGACCTGATCAAGTCAACCCATGGGTAATGGGTCATGACCCGCATGACTCACCAAGTCAACAAGTCATGCCATGACTCATTGAGTCTAAGGCTCATGACCCATGCCACAGTAGGCCCGAGCTTGCCTTTAAAAAACATAAAAAAACTTCTTTTTTTTTTACTTTTTTTTGCATAAGTCTTTTGTTATTTTCCCTAAAAGGCATTATAGTTTCTTTGTAGGAGAAGAAGAGAGAAAAAGAGAGAGAGAGGAAGAAAAAAAAGAAGGCAAAGGGTTGCAACCAGCTGGGATGAAAAGCATCAAGGAGTCCACACAATCAGATTGGGGAAGCATTGAGAGCATCAAGGAGCTCATAACAGCTGCTATCAACTCATTTGAAAGAGGTAAGTGTTACATTTTTAGATTTTGTTGATTTTTTCTTGCATTTTTATGGTATTGCATTATTTTTAGATTTGTTTTTGAAGTTTTTTTAATTTTATTGCAGCCACATTCCAAGTTTTGAAAACATTAACTCTTCCCAATGCCTCCAAAGTGTCCATGTTGGAAATATTCCAAAGAGTTTCCCGGTAGACAAAAAAACCAAACAAAATGCACCTTTTGTAAAGAAAATTTTCATGGTGGAATCAATAGGCTTAAATACCATATTGATGGCATACCTGGCAATGATGCTGAGGAATGTACTAAGGAAACTCCCAAGGCAATTCATTTTTGTTATGTCCAATTAGAAAAATATGTTGAAGAAAAGGAAACTAGAAAGAGGCAACTGGAAGAGATAAATGTTATTGGCTCCCATTCATCCACACCCACATCCACATCCACGTCCACATCTATAGGCTATGTTGGATAGGGTTCTTCTAGGCCTCCCTTTAATCCTAGTGCTACTGCTAGTGCTTCTACTGCTGCTCCTTCAAGTGGCAAAATTACCCTTGGCCCTAGAGTCCAAAAATCGTCAAGGTTGGACAATTATTTTGAGCCACGCACTACTCCTAGTGCAAAACCCTCACTTGAGAGCATGGGTTGGAACAAGGAGGTCCATGATGCTACCTGAAAAAAAATTTGCAAGTTTTGGTACTTTTGCAACATTCCATTTATTTCTACCAAGTATTTCTCTTTTATTTGTTTTCTAAGTTTCTTCAAGTTTTAAATTAAGTTTTAAATTTTATAGTTTGAGGTTGAACTATGCTTTGTCTAAGACTCTAATGATTAATCATAATCTATTTGTGATAGGTCTCCTTATTGGCAAGGTATGATAGATTTTGTAACCATTTTTGGGGTGGGCTTTAAAGCCCCTACTGAGACTGAGTTAAGTGGCCCCCTCTTGTTAGACATGGTTAATGATATGCAACTTGAGCTAGAGGACCACAAGAAGTCTTGGAGGATAAATGGTTGCACCATCATGATAGAGGGTTGGACAAACAAGAGGAATAAGACACTCCTAAATTTTCTTGTTTCCAGTGCAGGTGATTGTTCATTGAATTCTACTTCCCCAAATGCAGTGAATAATTTTATTTTGATTTTGAATTTTTGATTGATCCATGATAATTGATAATTATTTTTCTTTATATTCAGAAACCACCATGTTCTTGAAGTCTATTGATGCTTCCTCACATGTGTAGAATGCCACATACTTATATGTGGCTATTGAGGAAGTTATACTTGAGGTGGGAGAAGAAAATGTGGTGCAAGTGGTGACTGATAATGCAGAAAGTTATGTTGCTACAGGTAAACTTATAAATTTTTAAGTTTTGATGGAGAGGCATCTATGAATTTATTTAATATTTTCTTAACACTTCTAAATTTCTAAATCTCATTAATTTAAAATTGCTACAGGTAAACTTTTGATGGAGAGGCACCCGAAATGTTTTTGGTCTCCATGTGTAGCCCATTGCCTTGACCTCATGTTAGAGGATATTGGCAAGATTGAATGGATCAAATCATGTGTTGATAAGGCCAAAAATATTTTCAAGTTTATCTATAATCATGCATTGGTCCTTAGCCTGATGAGAAAATACATGGGGCAAAGGGAGTTGGCTCGTCCTGGTATCACAAGATTTGCCTCCAATTTCCTCACACTGAAATCCTTGCTGAAATCATGCGACAATTTGAGATGCATGTTTGTTGGTGAGGAGTGGACTACCTCATCCTATTCTATGAGCACTGTGGGTAGGGAAGTGGAAAATTATATTTTTGACGAGCCAGGTTTTTGGACCCCTTGTAAAGATGATGCAGGAGCATCCTGGGTGTAAGAGAAATCTTGCATCACCCAAAAATATTTCTATGTTTGTATTCAATAAGGGCTATTTTGTGCAGAGCTGCTATTTATGGAAAGTTACTATTTTTGGTAATTTTTGTATGTTCTCAGAATGATCTGATTTCTTTCTTGGAGGTTCATTTTGGTCATATAAGTCTGCCAGTAAAGTTTCGTTGCCAAATCAAGTGTATATTGGAAGATATTAAAGATTTTCGGTATTGGTAGCATGGTACAGAAACTTTGAACTCAGTTTTGAAGGCTTTAGAGGCCCTGGATGAGGTCAAAAATTTGGGTGATGGGTGCTTGCGCGGGTCAAGCCTATAGAGCACTTCGTGGCATTTCTGAAATGGAGTTATAATAGCCGATCGGGTCAACTGGTGATGACTTATGGTCTTCGGAAGTTGGGCCACCCGAAATGGCAGAAAATAATTTTCTTCAAAATTTATGTTTGGGTTTCAAAGGTTATCTTGAGCTGACTATGATGTAATAAAATGTAAAATAAAATAATTCTAAGTTTGGTCGGCCTTATTGGCTAAAATTCTTGAACCTTCCCAGGCGGTGGAAAATTGCCTATATAAGGAAGGTTGTATTATTGTCTTGGGGGTTTAGAATAGTTCTGGGTAGTAGATCTGGGTATTGATTCGAAGCTTTGTCCTACAGAATATTGTAAGGGAATGCCCATGTGGCTTTGCATATTGTAATTCTGAAAGTTTGTAATTCCACATTTGTGAAGATAATAAGAAGCCAATTTTCTGTTCTTGCATATTATTGTTGTTGTTTCTCTATTTCTCTTATGTGGTTGTGGTATTAAGGGGAGCACCCTTCATCAAGTGGTATCAGAGTAGGAGTTCTTGAGTGTGTAAATAGATCGCCGACTGTGAGGCAGTTTGCACCAGGACCGTGGCTAAGGTTTCAGCATGCATCGTAAAAATGCCTCCACGAAGGGAACGTGGCGGAAGAGCTGGTGTTGTAACACCTGAGGTTAGAGAGCTGCAGAGACAAGTGCGAGCATTACAAGAAGAGATTCGTAGAGGAATGAATCTTAATGTCAGAGATGAAAGCAAGGATGAAGCCGAAGAAGAATATCAAGAAGGAGAAGCTGAAATTGTGAACCAGGAGGAAGAAAGACTTTTTCGGGCGATTTCCAAGATTGGGAAAAGACCTAAGATTGAGGTTTCTACATTTTTTGGAAATCTTAACCCAGAGGAATTGATCGACTGGATCAATGAATGTGAGGAATATTTTGAGTATGAAGATGTTGAGGATCCTGATAGGGTCAAATTTGCGAAGCCTAGACTGAAAGGTCATGCAAAGATCTGGTGGCAAGAAATTCAATTGGAGCGAAATAGAAGAGGGAAAGATAAAATCACAAGATGGGATTGGATGGTGGATAAATTGAAGTGATAGTTCATTCCTGTTGATTATGAGCTTGATCTACTAAAGCAAATGCAAAGTTTGAAGCAAGCAGGAAGATCTGTTCAGGAGTATACAGAGGAGTTCTATCGACTCCTCATCAAAATAGGCCATGCAGAAGCTGATAAGGAGAAAGTTGCCCGATACCTTAATGGGTTAAGGCCAAGCATTCAGGAGGAGTTGAATCTGGTTCAAATGAACAGTATTGAGGAGGCATACCAATTTGCCCTAAAAATAGAGGAAAAGCTGAACAAGAAGTTCGAGAGCAGACAAAACGGAAGAGGTCACGGTGGATGATCTGGTGGATGGTTATATGGTGGCTGAAATGAAGATTCGAAAAAGAAGGATAAGGCCAGTAGCAGTCAGAATCAGCATGGAAATAATTCCAATCGCTTCCAAGATCAGAATAATAGAGATCAGAGAGGAAGAGGAAGAGGATAAGGATCTGGAAGAGGAGGCTTCCGTGGAACATGCTTTCACTATGGAGAAGAAGGTCATAGGGCATTTGAATGTCCTCAGCACCAAGGTAGAACAGACAGGAGAAATGAAGGCCAGGCCAGAGTTGCACATGTAGATGAAGATGCCAGATCATCAAATTCTAAAGATGCTGAAAGAGGAGAAACGTTGATTAACAGAAGAGTCCTGTTGAGTGGTGAGAATGAATCTGAGCAAAGGAGGAGCCTGTTTCGCACCAGGTGCAAGTGTGAAGGTAAATGTTGTGATGTGATCATTGATAGTGGAAGCACTGACAATTTGGTGTCAGAAGAGATGGTGACAAAGTTGAAGCTCAAGAGACAGAAACACCCACATCCATATCAGATTGCCTGGGTACAGGATGACCACAAGGTCATGGTCAATGAACAATTCCTAGTAAAGTTCAAGGTTGGCAGATACCAAGATGAGGTATTGTGTGATATCATATCTATGAATGCATGTCATATGTTGTTGGGTAGACCATGGCAGTTTGACAGATGTGCTATACATGATGGTCATGCGAATACCTATTCCTTGACAAAGGATGGAGTGCGACATAAGCTAAAACCATTGAAGGAGACCAAAGAAAAGGTATGTGGTAATGCAAGGATAACTTTTGTTGATGGAAGAAATTTCTTAGATTGTATGACGCATGAGCATGTATGTTTTGCTTTAATTCCAAAAGCTGGTAAAGAGGAAGTAGAAGATGTTCCTGTAGAAGTTGCAGATTTGTTGAATGAGTTTTAGGATATTGTATCTGATAACATGCCTGATGGATTACCACCAGTCAGGAAGATCAGTCATCAGATGGACTTGATCCCAGGAGTGAGTTTGCCAAATAAGGCAGCACACAAAATGACACCTGCAGAAAGTGAGGAGTTGAACAGACAAGTACATGAACTGTTAAGGAAAGGATTGATCCATGAGAGTCTGACTCCCTATGCTGTACCAGTGGTATTAGCACCAAAGAAGAATGGAGAATGGAGGATGTGTATAGATTCTAGGGAAATAAACAAGATCACAATCAAGTACAGGTTTCCATTGCCACGAATGAATGATATTATGGACTGTTTGAGTGGAGCTGTGTATTTCTCAAAGATAGATATGAAGAGTGGATATCATCAGATTTGGATCAGAGAAGGAGATGAATGGAAGACTACCTTCAAGACAAAGGAAGGACTATATGAGTGGTTAGTCATGCCTTTTGGGCTAACCAATGCACCGAGCACTTTCATGCGGCTCATGAACGAGGTTCTGAAAAAATTTCTGGGTAAGTTTGTCATTGTTTACCTAGATGATATTTTGATTTTTAGCAAGACATTGGAGGAACATATGATGTATATTCATATGGTGTTTGATAAGTTGAGAGATGAGAAATTATTGATTAATTTGAAGAAGTGCAGTTTTGTGAAGAAAGAGTTAGTGTATTTGGGATTTGTAGTTTCAGTAGAAAGTCTAAAAATGGACCCAGAGAAGGTACAGGCTATCCTTGAATGGCCTACTCCAAGGAGTGCTACTGAGGTAAGATATTTTCATGGTCTAGCTAGCTTTTATAGAAAGTTTATCAGAAATTTTAGCAGTATTTGTGGACCCTTGACTGAAACAATGAGAGGGGATACAAAAGAGTTTAAGTGGACTAATGGGGCAGAAAAGAGTTTTTGATTGTTGAAACAAAAAGTTATAGAACAACCTATTTTAGCACTTCCAGATTTTAATAAGGTTTTTCAAGTAGATTGTGATGCTAGTGGTACTGCAATAGGAGCTGTTATGAGCCAAGAAGGTAAACCTGTTGCTTATTTCAGTGAGAAATTAAATGATGCCAAGAGAAAATATTCTGTTTATGATCAAAAATTTTATGCTATAGTTCAGGCATTGAAAAAGTGGAGGCACTATCTGCTTCCTAAGGATTTTGTTTTGTATACTGATCACCAAGCTTTGCAATATTTGAATAGTCAAGGAAAATTGAATCAAAGGCATTTGAAGTGGGTTGAGTTTTTGTAGAGTTATACATTTGTTTTGAAACACAGGAGTGGAAAGTCTAATAGGGTTGTAGATGCTCTTAGCAGAAGGCAACTATTGCTGACAGAAATGTAGATTGAAGTGGTTGGGTTCAAGGAACTCAAGAATTTATATCCAGAGGATCCTGATTTTGGTGAAGCTTGGAAAGCTTGTACAAAACCTGTTACTCTAGACAGGACGAAATGGTTGGATTTCATCATCCAGGATGATATGCTATTCAGAGGGAGTCAGTTGTGCATTCCACGAAGTTCTATGAGGGAGAATCTCATCAAGGAGAAGCATAGCGGAGGATTGGCTGGACATTTTGGTCGTGATAAAACCCTTGGTTTGGTTAGTGAGAATTATTATTGGCCACAGTTGCAGCAAGATGTGAAGAAGTTTGTACAGAGTTTCCGAATATGTCAGATGGCGAAGGGAGTGAAGCAGAATACAGGGTTGTATCAGCCATTACCTGTACCAGAGAAGCCTTGGGAGGATATCAACATGGACTTTGTTCTTGGTTTACCGAGGACACAGCGGGGGCACGATTCAATTTTTGTGGTAGTTGACAGATTTTCAAAGATGACACATTTTATTCCCTGCAAAAAGACTAATGATGCTGTTCATGTAGCAGAATTGTTTTTCAGAGAAGTAGTGAGACTTCATGGTTTGCCAAAGACCATAGTTTCAGATCGGGACACTAAGTTTGTTGGATATTTCTGGCGTACATTGTGGAAGAAGTTGAAGACAAATTTGAAGTTTAGTTCATCACATCATCCACAGACTGATGGACAGACAGAGGTGGTGAATAGGAGTTTGGGAAATTTGCTGAGATGTTTGGTTGGAGATAAGCCAACAGGATGGGATTTGATTTTACCACAGGCGGAATTTGCATACAATAATTCTGTCAACAGGAGCACTGGTAAATCACCATTCTAGATTGTATATGGAAGTAGTCCAAGAAATGCATCTGAATTGAGGAAGATAGATAAAGGAGAAATAAGTAGTGCTGAAGCTGAGGATTTTGCAGAACACTTGAAGAACATCCATGAGGAGGTGAGGAAGCATATTACCAAGATGAATGCACAGTATAAGGCTAAGGCAGATGAGAAAAGGAGGTATAAGGAATTTTAGGTTGGTGATGAAGTCATGGTTCATTTGCGGAAGGAGCGGTTTCCAGTTGGTACATATAACAAGCTAAAAATGAAGAAGTTTGGACCATGTAAGATACTGAAGAAACATGATTCAAGAAATCCATATGAGGTAGAATTGCCTACTAAGCTAAATATTTCACCAGTGTTTAACATTTCAGATCTGACAGAGTATCATGAAGGAGGTGTTGAAGATGGGATCATAGCAGCACAGTGGAGTATTCCAGCAACTAGTTCAGACACCAAGGAGATCGAAGATATACTGGACAGTCGTGTTGGCAGAAGCACAAGGAACAGGACATATGAAGAATATCTGGTCAAGTGGAAAGGATGACCTATTGAAGATTCATCATGGCTGACAAAAGAGGAGGTTAGCCATCTCGGTTTTCCTCTGCAAACCTGAGTCGTGACAGGGTCACTTCTCAAATTACCCCGGGTGTCTGATGCAGGAGCATCCTGGGTGTAAGAGCAATCTTGCATCACCCAAAAATATTTTTGTTTTTGTATTCAGTAAGGGCTATTTTGTGCAGAGCTGCTATTTATGGAAAGTTACTATTTTTGGTAATTTTTGTATGTGCTTAGAATGATCCGATTTCTTTCTTGGAGGTTCATTTTGGTCATATAAGTCTGCCAATAAAGTTTCATTGCCAGATCAAGTGTATATTGGAAGATATTAAAGATTTTCGGTATTGGTAGCAGGGTACAGAAACTTTGAACTTAGTTTTGAAGGCTTTAGAGGCCCCGGAAGAGGTCAAAAATTTGGGTGATGAGCGCTTGCGTGGGTCAAGCTTGTAGAGCACTTCGTGGCATTTCCAAAATGGGGTTATAATAGCCGATCGGGTCAATTGGTGATGACTTATGGTCTTCAAAAGTTGGGCCACCCGAAATGGCAGAAAATAATTTTCTTCAAAATTTATGTTCAGGTTTCAAAGGTTATCTTGAGCCGACTATGATGTAATAAAATGTAAAATAAAATAATTCTAATTTTGGTCGGCCTTATTGGCTAAAATTCTTGAACCTTCCCAGGCGGTGGAAAATTGCCTATATAAGGAAGGCTGTATTATTGTCTTGGGGGTTCAGAATAGTTCTGGGTAGTAGATCTGGGTATTGATTCGAGGCTTTGTCCTATAGAATATTGTAAGGGAATGCCCATGTGGCTTTGCATATTGTAATTCTGAAAGTTTGTAATTCCACATTTGTGGAGATAATAAGAAGCCAATTTTCTGTTCTTGCATATTATTGTTGTTGTTTCTCTATTTCTCTTATGTGGTTGTGGTATTAAGGGGAGCACCCTTCATCAAAAGAGATCATGGAGGTAAAAATATTTATGTTTTGTTTGCAATTTTTTTTATTTTTAATTTTTAATGCACACTTGTCACTTAACTATTTTTTTTTTACATTATATGTAGGTCACTGAGCCCCTCGTAGTTCTCCTATGAGTTGTTGATGGGGAGAAACCCTCTATGGGCTACTTATATGAGGGCATGGATAGGGCCAACGAGGCCATTAGATCCAGGTATAAAGAAGTTGAGGATAAGTATGGCCCCCTTTGGGAGATCATTGATAGGAGATGGAAAAACCAGCTTCATAGGCCCATCCATGCAGTAACTTATTTCCTCAATCCATCATATCATTTTATTGATAACTTCAAGGTAGATGAGGAGGTTCTTAGTGGCCTATATATAGTGATGCAAAACATATCTACCTATACCACATCTACAGTGCAAGAGATAGATGCATATAGTAATCCATGAGGACAAATTTTTGGAAGCACGATGTGCAAAGAGTCTAGGACAACATTGCAACCAAGTAGAAATATATTTTAAAATTAAACTTAACTCTTAAGTTTATGGCTTATGCATTTTGATTTTATAATCTATCCTTGAAGTTGGAATTTGGAAATGACATTGATTTTTTTTTCCTTATTTAGATAGATGGTGGCATATGTTTGGGCCTACAACCCCAAACCTTAAAAAACTTGCCATCTGCATTTTGAGTCGGCCATGCAGAACTTCTAGATGTGAGCACAATTGGTCCATGTTAGAGCACATCCACTCGAAGAGGCGTAATAGACTGTCTATGGAGAAGTTGAATAATCTTATCTTCATTCATTACAACCTTCTTCTTAGGACCAAACATATTTTGGACACTGACACCTCTCTGATCACTCTAGCAGAGATCGATCTAGATTCTGAGTGGCTCACTGAGTATACTGATCCTATCTTCATTAAGGAGGACCATGAGTGGGTTGACCAGGCAGACAGAGAGGCTGAGGTTGTGGCTATGGTAGAGGAGGAGGATAGAGCACAAATAGAGCACGATTAGATGCCCATGGAGCTAATGTTGATCAGAGTGGTACATCACAAGTAGAGACTATGGCTTGTCAGTCATCTAGGACCTACCTTAGATGCATTTATAGGAGGCAGATAGACTACTTTGAGGATGATACTAACCTAGAGTAGTAGAGCTCTTGAGGCTTGAGCCATAGACCTTTTTTTGTTGTTTACACTTTACAACTTTACACATATGTTTGGGAACATTTTATGTCATGGATTTTATATACATTTGACAACATTTATATTTTATATTTTATAATTCTACATATCTATGTTTTCTATTTCCTTCAGCTGCCTATAATTTATGTTTGTACTTATGTGATGGATCTATGTTTATGTATGTGATAAAATTAGATTCTATTTGATGATTTTATAGTGTTTTTAATCTTTATTAAATAATGGGTGCCTGAAACAAGTTTTAAATTTTAAAAAATCTTTGGTTTTTTTTTGCCGAGTCATTGTCGAGTCATCGGTGAGTCACAGGTCAAGTCCTCCCTGCGTAGTCATGGGCAAGTCTGAGTCATGTTTCTTTGGTTACAGCAAATGAAGACTTGGGAATATTGGTCCTTTGGCATGGTTGTCAAAGGGGGAGAGGAATCAGTGAAGAGAAAGGGAGAAGACTCAATATAAGAATCAACTAAGAGATAGTAATTTTTTGCTTGGTATTGTTGGTGTTTTCATCAATTCCAAAGGGGGAGATTGTTGGCATACCTGAGAAGAGATAAGTTGAGAATGTTATGGTATGAATTTTATGTAGATCTGATGATAGGTTGATCAATTATCATGTTGTCATTGATATCAACTTAGTATTTGTTGGTTGATAGTGTTCCTATTATGTTGATGTATGTTCAAAAGGTTAGATCTAGAGTTGTAAGAATTAGAGTGTGTGGTTGTAATGGAAGACTAAGTGATGTCTCTAGATGCTATATCTATGACTGCATAGGTTTATCATATGTATGTTGAGACTTATGATCGATTATAGTTTGATAGGTCAACAAGAAGAACAAGATGTAGCCAAGGAAGAATGATTTGATGATTGTGTCAAATATATTTGGATTCATGTACTGTGATTCAGGATATGTTATCATGACTATGTTATGGGATTGATGTTGGGATCTTATCATGATTAGTGATTGGAAGATAAATATTCAATGGACAAAAGACCACTCAGTGAAAAGTAAATGAATTTCTTAGAACAATTAGTCAGATCCTCAACTGATAATGTTGTATTGTATTTTGATAAGTGATTATGTACTCTAGGGATCATAGTTATGTGGTATATGGATGTGGAATGATGAGTTAGCATTTTTATGATAGTTATGATTGAATTTATTGAAGTTGTGCAAGAATGTTGGAGTGTGATGTGGTTTGACTTTTCTTTGTCAAATCAATTGTGATGGATATGAAGGTTGACATGAACAAATTGTAAATGATAGTTGGTAACACATTTTAGGGTTCAAGGATTGGGTACAAATAAATTGTAATGATGAAATTCAAATGTAGTTAGGGATGTTTGGCCAGCTTAGTTAGTGAAAACATATTTATATCTTTTTTATGTATTATGAGATGTGTGTGGAGGAGAAAGATTCTAAATGTAGTTGTGTGGTTGTAGGGTTTGGATGTTCTACATGTGAAGAAAACATTGAGCTTGAACTGGATCTCTAGTAGCAGAGGAGGAGTGTTATTGTTACAAGTAGTGACTGTCATTGCACCAAAAGATCAACCTGTTAATGCCCGATACAACCACTAGACTTATAGAAGACACATGAGGTAGTTAAGCCATGTCACGAATCTCGAGGGGAGCGTTGACCATTTTTCCAACAATCTCCCCCTCAGTGTTACCCGAGGGGATTCAAACCTATGACCAAGCTTTGATACCACTTGTTACAAGTAGTGACTGTCATTGCACCAAAAGATCAACATGTTAATGCTCAATACAACCACTAGACTTATAGAAGACACAGGAGGAAGTTAAGCCATGTCACGAATCTTGAGGGGAGCGCTGACCATTTTGCTAGCAGTTATTTTCTCAAATCATTTTCACTTGTTGATTCCTAATAGTTTCATTAAGATAAATCCCTTAATCAGGTAGACTCTAATAGGTCTGATTTGTAAATAATTTAACGAGGTGACTCTTTAACTAGGGTTTGAAATCCATTAACAGGGTTACTCCTAACATGGTAAATCTCCTAACAGGGCTAGAGGTAAATCCCTTAACAGGATGGCTCCTAACAGGGTCTTACTCTTAACTAGGAATTTGTAAGCTTTTAACATGGCTAAGCTCTTAATCGGGTGTACTTTAGAAGAGTACACAATTATTTGTGGGTTACATCCCCACATGTGGTTTTTCCTAGTTGGGTTTCCACAATAAAAATATTGGTGTTATTGTGTTGCATGATTGTGGATATTTATCTTTATTGGTTTGTTTATTCATGCAAGGGATGTTAATTGATGAAAGTTATTGAATGGTTTTATGAAAATTTTAATTTTTTAGATTACTGATTCACCCCCCCCCCCCCCCCACTCTTAGTAATTTTAGACCTGATAATACTAACATATCATCCCCAAAGAAATGGGAAAGTTGGAGTCCAACAACAAGAGTCTCATGAAAATTATAAAAAGGATCTTGGAAAAGAACAAAAGAGAATGTGATTCCAAAGTAAGACTTTCACTATGGGTTGACGGAGTGACCATCAACAAAGCTATTGGTAAGTTCCCTTTTGAGCTGGTTTATGGATCACATGCCAGGCTGCCATTAAATAAATTATTGCCTATATATAATCATATTCAAGAAGGATCAGTTGAGATCTCAGAGGCAATGGAAGATAGAATTATGCAATTGGTTGAGTTGAATGAGATAATATTTGAAGCACAAAGGAATAATACTAAGCTACAACAACAAGTCAAATACTTTTTTGACAAAAGAGAAACTTAGAGAGAGTTTTAGGAAGGGGACTTGCTTCTAGTGTGGAATGCAAGAAATCAAAATAAATGTAAGCATGATAAGTTTGAATTACTTTGGTTGGGTCCTTTTGTACTAATGGAGAAGAATGGTGTGGACCGATACCATTTGTAGACAAGTGATGGATAAGTTCTAACCAATGCATGGATAGTTCCTGAAGTTCTTTCTTTCCTGAAAAGATATTTTCCATGCACAATAGGTTAGTGTACATATTTATAAATAAGTTTTGGTTTCCCTATTAGTGTTTTCTAGTCTGCTCACTAGATTTTTTTGAATCCTTGTGCTAGTTTGTAACTAGCCATCCCCAACTAGAGCCACTTTTAAGACTTTTAAATTTTACCACCTCCTAGTTAGAGTTGTAATTTAGGTTTTCAAAAAGAGTATTATCAAATACAAAAAAAATGGCTAAGTGTTAATTGACCTTTAACCTTGGAAATATTTATTATGTTTAAGTGTTGACCTTTATAAATTTTTGTATGTAAATTAACATGGGTGTATTGTCATTAGGAAATTGACCCCTCCTATATTTTCCCATAAGGTTTTACTAGCTTGATAGGTAGCTCATGTTTTCCCTTTGGCTTCTTTGTTTGCCCTCCTCCCCACCCCTCTCCCCCTCCCCCTTCCCCGCATTTTTTTAATTTCCCAAGTTGACTTTCATGTGAGTAATGTTGGAGTACAATTAGTGTTGAGGAGGGGTGAATCAATAATCAAACACAATTCAAACCTTTAAGCTCCTTTTTGAAACTTTCAATAAACTTGAACAACATTAAATCAAATGATGTATGTAATAAAAAGTACACAACATACACAAAAGATTGACACAAGAATTTTCCTGAGTGGAAACCCTCCGGGGAAATAAAACCACTTTAAGTTAGCTTCACTAGCTTTATCTTTGAATTCAATTTGTACATCTCATTGATGTTTTTTCACTGACAAATTTACTGCATCGCTGACCTTTTACAATCTTCCTTATAGGCTTCTCAAATCTCTTACAATGTGTTTACATACAAAGATCATAAAATTTGATTGATATTAGACCCTACAACTACATACTATACATTATTAAACATGATACATATCTTTGTGCTTAATAGTGCATAATATCTAATCATAGATTCTAAATCAATCAAGACTTTTCTGTCACTAAATTTATTGTTCAAAAATACTATCAAGATGTAATCAATTAAAGGATTTGTGTCTGTTCTCTTTCTGTACATCAAATCAATCTTCTTATGATGTATATGTAAGAATATTTGTTTTACAAATTGAACATAAAACTAATTCCAAAAATTTATTGTCAATATGAATCACATCACACCTTGATATGACCATCAAAGTATGTATCCTTGAAACAATAGATCAATGCCATTGCAATCATTTGATTAATATGTCTCAGAATAAAATAATAATTAATTAAAATAATCTAAATCAAATTACCATTTCACCTCTACATGGTTTACTATTATTATACCCAATCTAAGTATCAAAGTGATGTTCAAACTCAACTTCAAAACTATCTAATAAGAACTATATAATCTTCATGCATCAACATTAATGTTATCATGGTACATAATATAAATATATTATGTCAAACTAAAATATCAAATATATCTTTAAAATTATCACTGTTATTCCATCAAGAAAATAAGATGTAACTATACCCATGACTATCATATGGTCTATGAATAAAACTATACCACAAAATAGTTATTGTATCGTGCCATGTTCTAATCAAATGAGTACATCTTTGTATTCTTATGACAAACACATAACTGACAATACATCGACCCAACCTTGTATAAGATACTTAAAATACACACAACAAATGGTGTATGGGAGAGTAACACATCATGCTACACAACATATGAATGAATGGCTGAGTCAAGAACTCAAGGTAAAGAATATTCATATGTATAATGTACACACTATATGTAATGCACTATGAATACCAATACAAGACTGTGTGTGTTGACATAAAATAGCATCATGAGCATGATGAAAGTCTCGACCTAAAAGGGGTATAAGAATAGTTATGAGTAAGAGTATAAACTCGAAAGCTCTAGTGAGGGTTTGAAATAATAAATGACATTTGTAAACAAATCCAGTTAATCATCACTTGACAACATTATAATGCATGTGAATGATATGCAAGGAATAAACATGCCACTAACCATAAATTGGTTTGGTATACATAATCATGCTCTAAAAAATTTCAAACCCCAAAATAATAGTTATATAAATACAACTGAAATAAATCCAACATGGGTTTAGTAAAGAACACAATAACAAATACAAAACCATTGATAAAATGAAAGAAATAATCTCAGAGATTAAACACATCCTAAATGAAGAAAAAGAATGATATGTATGTTCCATGAAAGCATAATGCAGATGAACTCAAAATGAAAAGAATGAGAACCGAATACACCTAGATAGAGTACAATCCTGAAGGTCTCGTGGATAAAGAAATATATCAAGTTCAAAAATTGATCAACCTTCCTTCTAACTACCATTCCCAATGGCAGCTCATCAACCAAACTATGTAACTGCAAGAAGATGTCATGCATGGTTGTGATGCCCTATCTTGACAAAGCTAGGGTTAACTTAGTAGTTAACCAAAATGAGATGATAGCATCAAATATGGTGCTTGACATTACATCCTCAATTAATTCCCTTAAATACCACTTTAATGTGGCATTATCACATCTTTTTTATAAAAACAAATTTTTGTAGATGTGAAGTAATGGCTATGGGACCAACCAAAAATTCCTAGCCAAACACAACTTTTTAGATACCCTGGTCACAACTTAATTAAATGTTTAAACATTGTACAAACTTTTTCAAAATTTATAAAATACATTAATCAAGTGTTATAATGTAATAAAATTGGTGTGAATACTCATAATATAATAAGGTAACTATATCAAAAACTGATAGAACCATGAATCAAGTTCCATTAATCATGATATTGTTGATTGGGAATGAAGCCATTGTGATCTCAACTATGATAACTCAAAGTAAATCATGTGAACCATATACTCAAACCATAATGTCTATTGTGATATAATCAAACTCATAACAAATTGACATTATATAACCATTGAATACCAATGATTCAAGTGGTGTGTTAGGACTACTAAGTTAGTATATTTTGACATCAAGGACAACAAAGATGTGGGGATCAATAAACTCCCTCTTTGTCCTTGGTGGAAAAAATACTAATTATGATTATTCTCATGATTTCTCCCCCTTTTTGTCAACAAGGAAAAAGGATTGAATGAAAATAAATATCATTGGATTGCATGAGAAAACATAAGTAGCTAATTATACATTAGAAATATAAATACTTAAAGATCCAAATCAAAATATCAATATTACCATGTTGTGACCCATAATGTTGAGTAATGTATCCAAAGTGTTGTCATAAGGAGAAATAATCTCACTATCAAATCAACCATACTTGGTCAAGATTCTAAAAATTATAGTGCATGTCTAGATCTCAAGGATCAAAATATGACTAAGAGCATAAAAACTGAGATCATCATGAGCTATAGAATATTAATGACTATATGTACAATAGTCTATCAAGGACAAAAAAGAGTTAGTCTTGCATCACCAATACTAGATATACCAATAGTTGAATGTGAAAATGCCATGAATATACCAACATAATATTGATTTATATAACCATTTAGATCTGCAATATCAACACTACTTTGTTTGATGATCAAACCTGTAAGTCAAAACCATATATGTCACTCAAACATTCCTAAACCTCGTGATATATGTGTGTGTGAGTTTTACACCTTCATGAAATAACAAGATTTAAAGAGAATTTACACTATTCAAAGCAAACTAATCTAAATAATGCACAAATTGATCTAAATATCTCATGGTTCTCTAAATTGAAGTGGTAAATGAGGCTCTCAGCTGCAAATCCTCACTAGTGACACTCTAATTATGAGAATTGAACTAAGAATGATATGCAAACTAGATCTAATTATCAAATTCTAGCTCTATTTGATAAGAAATCTACAAAATGATCAACAATTGAAGCTAATTATCAATGAAAACTGCTAAGTGAGTGATGTGGATGCAAATTGCAAGAGCTTTGCTGTAATTCAAAGATATGGAGTGGATGAATAATGCCTCAAAATGCCTTCTATTTATAAGATTTTCCCAAGGGTAGGGGGTAGAGTGAGATAATCATGGTTATGCTTGGGTAAGGTCAATTGGCTTTGCTTTGTCCCTAAATTGGGGGACAAACATTTAAATGGTTTCAAAAGGCTGGACCATTTCAACAAAAGTGAGTGATTTGTGTCCATTTTGTCTCCTTTTTGCTTTGTTGAGGGAAATTCATATTTATTAATTAATTAAAGTAATTAAATTTAGCCATGAAGGGTAAGATGTTCATTTTGATTTTTGCTTTCAACAACTATGTCATTAATTGAATTTAATCAATTTCTTAGTGTTTTTCCCCTTTTCAAGCTTTATTTAATCATTTAATCATTTAATTTAATTTTCCTTTGATTTGAATTACCTTTGTTCCATTTATTGATTTTTAGTGCTATTTTGATGATTTTATGCACCTTTTGATTGAATTAAGCCTTTACCAATTTTCTGTGTCTACAAATGCCCCTCTTTGAGTCGATGTGCGAAGAACACCGATTCAAAGATTCCCTTAGTATGATGATCTGATTTAGGTCCTGGTTCTGATATGCCTCTGATCGTTCTGATTGATGTACTTCCTGATTTGATGATAGGTCCTGGGTTCATTGATAAAGGTCCTGGATTGATTGATAAAGGTCTTGGGTCGATTGATAAAGGTCCTGGGTTAATTGATTGCTGATATGTTGATAGGTTTGATATGATAGCAGATTTGATATTGATTTTTCTCCTGATATGATACTGATATGATATGATACTGATATGATAACCTGATATGATAACTTGATATGATACAATATGATATGATATGATATGATATGATATGCCCCACTGAAAAATGTTTTTGATGTGATGCCCATTTGATACTCTGATGCCCCCTCAGAAATAAAACATATTGATTCCTTGATTTGAAAATTTTTGATTGATTGGTCCAATATGTTTTCATTTCTAAAAAATATTGATGATATGCCATGACTTGCAATTTGCACATCCAAGATAGATAGGTCTGTTGTAGTTAAGCGAAACAAGTGATTAGGATAACAGGATAATGGTACCAATGAATGTGATTTGTTAATCTCATAGGATAGTTCTGATAGGATAAATCAATCAGTGTGAAAACCGATATGATTTGATACTGCTGCTTCGTTCTTAGGACACAGAGACACAAACAAATGGTATGGGGTGTGATTGCTTGATACTTTGATAGGATTGATTGACATAAAATTACTCACTGATATAGAATACTGATATGATTCCCTTGATTTGTGAAATAGGCATATTTCCGTAAATGATATATATATATATATATATATATATATATATATATATATATATATATATATATACGGACCTTAGCTTCTTGGATATTTGGATTTAAGTCATGAGTTGACCCAGCTAGAGTACAGGTTATTGAGATGATTGATTATGGAGCTCTTTCAGTTTGTTGATATTGTATCATGATATTTCAGTTATTGATCAGGACTTTGATGTATCACTTTGATGACATTGTATCTTTGATTAGACAAAGTTCATGGATCTTTGATATTATGGACACTTATGATTTATGGACTTTCCTTGATTCTTGATTGAATGACCCATTTTATGATTGATCAAGATTTCAATTGAATGACCCCCCTTTTCCCTTGGAAAAGTACTACAAAGAAATGCACATGCAATTAATCTAACATGATAATGCAATTAACCTTCCATGATAATGCAATGCAATGCAGCTAAGTGTCACTAGATTTTAGCAAATAAATGCCTGGAGGATAAATTTTCATCATTGAGCACTTTGGGACCGGAAAGCAAGTACAATCACCACTACCCACTGACATGATGATATGAATACCACTTTTTATCGCATTTGGTAACCTCCTTTTTGAACTAGTACAACCCACACTAGTTGAATAAACCAACTATGAGAGTATGAATACCAGTTTCAATAAATTCAATGTTGTATAAACAAGCAAAGGTCAACCTTCCACCCTATATGAAAGTCCTCGATGGTTCTTTAATGACCATGTCGTTAGATGAATTCACATAAGTTGTTGGATATCCCTCAAGATAGTCACTCAAAGGCAAGAAAAATATCATGTCTCCATCATTGCCAATCTAGTCAAAACATCATCGATTAGCTAAAAAGATGTGATAAAAATCAATGTAAGTAAAGATCATCAAAAGAAAGCTTCAAGTGTTTTGCAATGTTTCATGATTTTCAAAAAGTATTTCCAAGCATTCTGATCTTTTTAAAGTGTTTTGTCAATTTTTAATCGCAAATAATAAAGTCAATGAAGGCTCATGGATCAAGTTGTGGTAATCAAATTCTTGGTTAGTGAACAATGATATCCATCAAAGGTTCATGAAAATCACTCTCTTCTGAAGCTCTGATAAGTGTCTTTGATGTGACTAAATATTGTACTATTGAATCCTTTTTGGGTTTAATGCCTTGATTCATGTGAATTCATGCATGTTTTTGAAATCCACTGATTAAGATCAAATGCCCCAGTTGGATAGAAAAAAAATGTTGGACTTGGACAAACTTCCAAAATATTACCGAAGCTCAGTTTATGCAAGGTGTAGCTCAAAGCACTTTATGCTTTCCTTTTTACCAACTCTCAAACAAGATCACATTGGTTTGCCCCCAATGTCTTAGCAAGATATAGGACATGAAGGATGGATTTGCAAGCTGATGGATTAGAGATGGAAAGGCTATGATGGAAGAAGTATGCGAATGTGACCGATAGGACTATCTCCTCAAGAGTACCCAAGCTAAGGAAAAAATGATATAGCAATGTGAAGCATGTTTTTGGATAAGCCATGAAAATCAATTATGCAGGGCTAGATAGCCTATAGGATAACGATCTGTTGCCATAAAAATGAGGGATCCAAAAGAGTGGACATGTCAAGAAGTTTTTTGATAACCATTTTTTTTTTCATTTCTTCATCTTGATCAAGACCAAGGGTCAATTTGGATAAGATAACACAATCAAGATAAAGGAGTGATGGAGGCTATGAAGGGATGTTTTGGGATTATGACAAAGCTATCAAGGAATGATGAAGGTGAATTTGGGATAAGCAAGATCATGATAGGGTAACATGGATGCAACAAGTACATAAGTTGATGGAAAGGATAACGGATGTCAAGATACTCAATGCTCATGGATGTGTTCAACCTTGTCAAGATGAAGGTGATAGAGGAAATATGGATGAAAGTGAGGTAAATGATAGGAAGATGGATGATGGCATGGATGAATCTTGCCCCCAAGTGTAGAGTGCAAGAAAGAAGAATTACGCATGACGCCTATTTGCCAGGTTTTCATCATGGTACTTGTCTAAGGTGCCACAAGAAGTGGTTTTCACCCTAGATTTATTTCTTTTTATTTTTGCTACCAAGGTGCCTATTGCTAGGTTTTTACCAAGGCACTTTTTCTCTTTTTTCATTATTTTTTTTTTTTTTTTTTTTTTTTTTTTTTTTTGTATTTTTCAATATTTTTCCAACATCGAAATCTTTGGACAATGCTCCTCTGAAAGATATGCTATAATAAACCATGGGTATGACTAGGATGCTCAAAGATATTGATAAGAGGGATGGAAGGATGAAAAGTATGCATTGGAAAATGAATGTGAGGATAAGAAGAAGGTATGTTGTAGATGGGAATGTTGGCAAGATCAACTTTGACACACACTTTGAAGAGTGGTGGAATGATGGAGGAACAATAGATGACGGATGTAAGGATCTTTTTGAGATAGAGTATTTTTGGGATGTAAGAAGATGAAGGATGTTTGGAAGGAGATGGAATGGAAGCCTTTGGAAGCTTGAATGTCAATTTTGATTCTTCTTTTGTGTGCAAGTCCTTCAAAAGTGACTTGGGAATCCACATATTCTTTGATTTTTCTTTCTTTTGGAATGATTTTGAATGCATTTCTTCAATGAGGGATTTAGGAACCCACATTTTATTTTTTTCTTTTTGCTTTGTGGACCTTTGTGGCCTTTTGGATATTTCATTTTTCTTTTCATTCACATGTCGATTAGATGGGACATTTTGATTTTTATACACATATGGATTCTTGGATTTATGATTTTTATGTTGCACATCAACATTGCTTCCAAAAGACTTAGGAATTGTGGATGAATAGGAATAATATGGATGGTTCATATGGATTGGTGTTTGAACATTCTTCAAGTATGTGTGTCTTTGTTGATCTTGATACATGGTAGGGTAAGTGAATGGATAGCTAGGGATGATAGGAATGGTTGATGGGGGAATATATGGACCTAATATGGATGGAAGGGATGAAGACTTTTGTTTTGGGACATAAGCACCCAAAATGGATTTGGAGGATAGTGGAGGTATGTGGTTGTATTTGAATGGAGGGATATAAGGTGTGAAAGGGATATCAATATCTTTGGAAGGATCTCCATCGTCAATGTTCTCATCTTTAAGATTTATATTTATACTAATAGGCTCATGAGTAGCTTTGATAGGAACACATTTGATAGGATCAACTGAAGCTTGAGTGGATTTATTATCTTGCAAGGGATTTGGAAGAATGTTGGTTTCTTGAGGTGAACATGGAGGAATATGACAAGGAAATGATGGGATACTTTGATCTAGACAAGGATCTTTGAATTGTGTAGCGAAGGTATTTTGCTCTTGATTTTCAATATGCTCATTGGAAGTTATGGAAGGGATATCTTGATCTTGCTTGGGAAGTGGAGAAAATATGGAACTTGGAAGGGTGCTTTGTTCTTGGAACGGAAGGATATCATCTTGAAAGACATGAAAGGATGCGAGGGGATCATCACAAGGTTCAAGGGATATGGGACCTTCATCAAACATGGGAGGGGTTTGTATATAATCTTGATCTTGATCTTTATCAATATTTGTTTCTTTTCTTTTTAGATTATCCTCTTGACATGAAGCCACTTCTAAGGACAAGGTAGATGTTTGGATATGTGTGGGGAATGTTTGGAAGAATGGTGTAGGATCCTCTTGAATAGGTATAATAGGCATTGAGGCACATGAAGCTTTGGGTTCTAAGATCTTTGAAGCATGGAAACAATCTGCAGCAAGATGTGAGTTAGCTTGGGTTTCTTTTAGAGGTAGCCCTTGAGGGTAGACATAGTCAATGGGAAAAGTATCATCATTAGGCTCATTCTTTGATGGAGGAATTTTGGATAATTGTGGAGCTTTGGGAGATGAAGAAAAGATGAAAGGAATGCTAGCTATGGGAGGGTCTTTGCTAGATAGAGGTTTGGGAGATGGATGAAGGATGAAAGGTGTACAAGTCATCCAAGGAGAAACCTTGTGAGGAGATGGACAAAGGATGATTGGATTACTCTTGCTATATGGAGGTTTATGAATTAAATCTTGCTTGAGAGTGGTATTTTTCACTCCATATTCTTTATTATCTTGATCACACATAGGTTGATTATGCAATTTCATTTGATCTGCGATAACTTTGTTTCTCTGAAATGCTTCTTTTTGTGAGGATGATGAAGATACGGATGGCCCATCATCATAAAGGAATGGCCAAATTGATCTTAATGATGGCTCTTTAGATAAAGTATCTTTTTGTTTTTCCTCATCCTTTCTCAAGGTTGATATGTCAAAATTACGAGGAAGCTTAGCTCCTGCTTGAACTAACTCCATGAAATATGCTTCTTTATCCTTCTCCAAGACTAATTTCATTATTTCCATAAACCTGGGATCTTGAATTGCTTCTAAAACTTCTTCTTCAGACACCTCATCATTTTGATTCCAATGGACATTTTGATATGAGGACAATGAAGATATGGATGGCCTATCATTATAAAGAAAAGGACACATTGATCTTAATGATCACCTTTTAGATAAAGTATATTTTTGTTTTTCCTCATCCTTTCTTAAAGTTGACGTGTCATCATTATGAGGAAGTTTAGCTTTTGATTGAGCTAAATAAAGGGAATATGCTTCATTACACCTTTTCAAAGTTAATTCCATTGCTTTGATCAATTCGGTATTTTTGGATGCTTCTAAAATTTGATCGTCAGACATTCCCTCAAATAGGCTCATCATTATGGATCAATCCTTCCTTCTTTAATTTCAATCTAGTTGGGTTGGTTTGGAATGTGTCACAAGTCTTGATCAATTTATAAGATTTAAAAATTTAATTGTATTTTGATCAAGTACTTTGGAACTTCTTGTTTGAAAAGTTGAAGACAATCTCAACACACACCTCAATAGTTCACCATATCCCTAGATCATTCTAATGTGTATATTCTCGAATGTTTCCACGGGTTTGATCACAAGAAAGACTTCCAAGCAAGCTACCTAGCACAAATTTGGCTTTTAAATGGCTCTATTAGGTAGTTTTTGCTATTTTTACTGTTTTGTAGTGTGGATTCCGTTCAAAATGGATTTCAACTGTTCATCCCCCAAGTATGTTAAGGGGCTTCCCACATGCACCAAAGCATGATTTTGCACAATCTGTTAAGACTACTAGAGGAAGTTCGAAAGAGCTAAAATCCTTTTTGTCGTGTACCCCATTAAGGATACACAATTTTCTTTTTATAGTGGGTCAGATTCTCATAGCAAAAGCAAGTGTATCCCACTTTGGGCTATCCCTCTCACTGACCCTTTTAAGGCAATCTCGGGAGGTGAGCCCACTAAGTTTTAAACATGTTCATTTGAAAGCATGAAAAGTGGATTTGGTAGAGCAAGTTTGGGAATTTGATTCACTCAATGAGTGAAGAGCATATCCCTATTGATTTTCCCTTATCCCAAACACTCACAATCAATTTGGTTCTTTTTCAACCCCGTGACAAAGGGGTTCTTATAATTGAAATGTTTGTTCTTTCCTCTTAATGATTAAACTATGTTTTGAACTTTGAAATGCCACAAGCTAAGGGAATGTGAAAGCTTGATGAGAAAAATACCTCAAACGATGCTAGCAAAGGCTAGGCGCATTTTTAAGTAGTAGATTTTCTCATTTTCTCTCCAAATCCTTCCCTTACCTTAGCAAAACGTTCCCTCCACCAACAAGTTAGTCAACACAAATTCATACAAAGTGAGGGGAAACCAAAATCAAAAAGCTTAAAATGATCAAATTGATTATGCTCTTGATTTATTTTGAACTCAAATATTTGCAAATTAAATCCAAAAGGTGCAAGGTATACTCTAATAGCATGTACCTGAGACAGAAAAATGGACATAGAGTTAAAATTTAGTCATCATTTTAACAATTTTGATAAAATAGAGAACATACAGCCATGCGACATTATCCAGACTATAGGCGAGATAAAATTTAACAAAGACATGACTACTTTAACCGCGAGCATCACCAAAAGGGGCTCAAGTGAGATTAAAATAACCAAGTGCGATATCAAATTTTAGCTAAGCGTGAAATCTTTACTAGAGGCGACAACAGTAATTACTCTGATAAAATATAAATGCTCAATCAAGTGACATTGTCTATGCTGAACGCGAGATCTAATTTAATAAAGACGTAATTACTTTAACCGCGAGCGTCACCATAAGGGGCTCAAGCGAGATTAAAATAATTAAGTGCGATATCAAATTATAATAACACGTGAAATCTTTCTTATAAGCGACAAATTAATACTAAAAAGTGACATTTTATTAATCAAAGGCGACATTTAAAATCAACGAAGCGAGAAATTAAATGAATAAGGCAGGATACTCCCTTTACACCAGGCGTAAAATGATTTCTCGGCCACGGCTTTTAATTCTGTCCACATGACATTTAAATGACCAAAGGCATCAACTGCTTGTCCGTGACGCGAGAGTTTGATTTCTGCAGGCGTAATTTCTTTCGCCAGAAGCGTGATTCTGCAGGTTGAAAAGTGTAAGCATTCAGACTTCAGGCGATATTTTAATTTCCGCGTGTGACATCTCTTTGCTTTAGGCGTGACTTCTTTACCGGCAGGCGTGATTTCTTTTCTGTAACCTGCAAACAGTGAGCAAATTCATGCAATTCTAGCCTAAATTTTATAAATAACGTAAAAATTATGATGAATTTGAGGCCTAGGGCCCCATGGTGGGTGCCATTTGTGTGTGTTAGTTTTAAACCTTCATGAAATAACAAGATTTAAAGAGAATTTACACTATTCAAAGCAAACTAATCTAAATAATGCACAAATTGATCTAAATATCTCATGGTTCTCTAAATTGAAGTGGTAAATGAGGCTCTCAGTTGCAAATCCTCACTAGTGACACTCTAATTATGAGAATTGAACTAAGAATGATATGCAAAATAGATCTAATTATCAAATTCTAGCTCTATTTGATAAGAAATCTATAAAATGATCAACAATTGAAGCTAATTATCAATGAAAACTGCTAAGTGAGTGATGTGGATGCAAATTGTAAGAGCTTTGCTGCAATTCAAAGATATGGAGTGGATGAATAATGCCTCAAAATGCCTTCTATTTATAAGATTTTCCCAAGGGTAGGGGGTAGAGTGAGATAACCATGGTTATGCTTGGGTAAGGTCAATTGGCTTTGCTTTGTCCCTAAATTGGGGGACAAACATTTAAATAGTTTCAAAAGGCTGGACCATTTCAACAAAAGTGAGTGATTTGTGTCCATTTTGTCTCCTTTTTGCTTTGTTGAGGGAAATTCATATTTATTAATTAATTAAAGTAATTAAATTTAGCCATGAAGGGTAAGATGTTCATTTTGATTTTTGCTTTCAACAATTATGTCATTAATTTAATTTAATCAATTTCTTAGTGTTTTTCCCCTTTTCAAGCTTTATTTAATCATTTAATTTAATTTTCCTTTGATTTGAATTACCTTTGTTCCATTTATTGATTTTTAGTGCTATTTTGATTATTTTATGCACCTTTTGATTGAATTAAGCCTTTACCAATTTTCCGTGTCTACAATATAAAAACCAGTAAATGTTATGTAAATACCTTGAAGACTGAAATAACTACTATGACAATCTGAAATAAATTAAGTTTTAAAGAAACTGCAAACTTTAAATCTTGTATACAAGATACAAATCTCCCCTTCAGATTGATATCTCAAATTGAACTGATAATATACATTTTGTAATATTAGTATGATAGTTAGAGAACAAAAAATTGATAAAAATATGTAGATGAATATGCATAGTTTTATCAACATCTTTCTTGAAAATATAAATATACAATACAAATAATACTCCAAAAATATCATCACAAAGTATCAACATGAGAAAATAATCTTTAGAGAAACCTTTTGATAACAAAACATAGTAGTCATACTTTATTATGAAAGATCCTTCTCAAAATTGCTCATTGTTGCTCAGAGGATGAAGGATTTAGATCCTCTGAGTGGATTATTCACTCACTAAATAAAAGTAGAACATTTGAAATTTTGGCCTTAATCAAATGTATGGACTTTTTTATGAGAACTATCCAATAATAGGTGATTTCTCATGCTCCATGTATGTTTCTTAAGAAAATAAAAAAAATTTAGTATATTTGGCTAGTTTTGTCATTAGTCATGAAACATCTTTATCATAATGTATCATTTATTTGTAAGTCTCTGCCTCAAACTTACTTGAGCTCTGTTAGCTTCCTCTATTCTGGCACAAAGATATGAATTTTTACTTTCTAATTCATTAGCAGTATTCTGACATTCAACCCAACTAAGTTCCAGTTTGTCAATTCTCTTTTGAAGTTTTATGATTTTCTTCTTTGCATCTACCAGTTGTCCATAGTAATCTATTGTAATGATTTTCTCAGAATACTCTCCTATTTCTTTGACCATGCCACTAGTACATTTGACCTTATTTTTCTACCAAAATTTTTGACCATCAATTAAAAAGGTTTAAGTTGGTCAGATTATAGAAGGAAATCTTTCTTTATTTTTAAAATTATGCCTGTGTTGGTCAAAATTTTGACCAATACCATGTATGTCAAAATATTGACGAACATAGGCATAACTTTAAAAAAAAAAGTTTCATTTCTCATTTCATTTTAACAGGAAAATTTGGAGGACTGCAACACGTGAAGGAGGACAAATTTCTCATTTCATTTTCATCTTCGAAGAAGGTTTGGTTATCTTTCGAATATGCCATTTTTTGTTTCAAGCTCAGGGTCAATCATTGTAATAGATAGACAAATTTGATGTCGCTATAGAAATGAAATTGGAAACATTTTGATATGTCCACAGAGTGTTTGTTTGATTAGTGAGGCATTTCATTATACATAGTATGCTGATTCAAAAGATAGAATGATTATTTTCTGTAAAATAACTTTAGGAACTATTATTCGAAACTCTTGAATTAGTTTTTGATAGTCATGTTCTTTGTTTTTATTCACAGTCTATCATTTTTATTAGGGTAATGTATCATAATACAACCAACACTCAGAGTTGTATGGGTTGTCAAGTTTCTTCCTGGACAAAACCCTAGGCTAAATATAAGCCATGTATTTAGCCAGAGAAAGGAAAATATGTCTGTAGCAGTATAATATTGGAAGGTTTTGAAATTGAGTCATAGATTGGGTATGTGGATCTTTGAAACACTAAATTTTTCTTGGTGATTGTAACCACTAATGGTACCCCCTATTTAAGCAGTCGACAGTGTTGGAGAACATTGGTTAAAATTGTTTTAAGACTTAGTGGCATATTGATAGACAACTATCGAGCATAACCCACACCTCCACCATGGGTATCTGCTAGCCGCGCGATGTTGTTTGTGATCATAAAAGTTTATATCATCAAAAAGAAAGGAGATGGAAGCCGCATGATGCCCTAGGAGGACTAGTTCAATAGACCAAGTCTCCACCCTTCACCTATGGCCTTAGCCACTAAACCCTCACTCCTAGAGGCCCACTTCCTAGGGTCTGTTGAACCAATCCTCTAAACTCATTCCCAAATTAAAATAACTACATAAGAACTTCATAAATGCTCCCCCCTTACATACTTCATCACCAAAACTCTTCATCCTTGAAGCAAACCAGTTTCCATTTGACTGGTGTCAAATTGGGCATGTCCTCTGTCTAGCTCATGGATTTTCTCTATTTCTCTTTTCTTGAAGATATCTTTATGTGGTTTGGAAGTTGTGCTCACAAATCTTAGAAGATAATATATTCTATACATTTCTAAGAATTTTAGAATTTCCTCTTACAACTTGGGGAATATTCTCATATTTTTTACAAATTACTTTCCTTCAAGTTTTATATTCTCAACTTAACAACAACAACTATGACTCTAATTGATAGGCATCTCAAAGACTGGTTGATTAGTTGCATATGGTGACAGAATTCTTAGTTTCAATATGTTTGTACTAGCCTAATTAATGTGACAGTGTGTTGATGGTGTTGAAGGAATGTTTAATATCATATGATATTCCTTTATGGTCAAGATGACATCTTTATTCCGTTATGGTACTATTTGATGATTGAACTAAATAATTAAGAGGATAAGAGATTTGTTTGCATGAACTAAACTGATTGTAGATCTATTTTGAAGTTTAAAATAGCTTTGAGAAGTGTGTTAATATGTTTTGGGCTTCATTTATCTCTAGGGTTGGTTATGTTTCACTTTCCCTTCATTGTATAAGTTTTTGGGGCCAACATATTTGGTCATCTTACATTTCATGTTTGTACATTTTAATGTGGCTGACTTGGAAAAGTTTTTTTGAGCATGCAAAGGATATAATTTGAAAGATCAAATCATTTAGAATGTGAGAAATTTTTGGAAGTGCATTTGATTGTGTAGTGTGTGAGAAAAATGCCAAATGATTATTGAAAGAAATGAGCTGAAGGTATCTACATTCAAAAGTGTTTGAAGTTTCAAGTAGTGTGATAAAGGCTGCTAATGGTACACATTTGTTGTGGTGGATATTTTTTTTGTTCTTCATGTAATATTTTAAGGTTGTAGCCTCGTCTAAATTTTATCATTAAAATTGAGTACTAAAATATCTTTGGTATAACCATAAAGCCATTATTTCAGGGAGTAGTTTCTTCCTTGTGTTTTAGATGTAAAGTAATTTATGTAAATTATTCTATATTGTGGCTTTTCTCACTGTGGTTCTTCCCTAGCTAGGTTTTCCATATAAATCTAGTGTTCACTTGTGCAATTGTGTAGAATTTGTTATTCTTTCATTATTACATTGTTTCTAATTCATGAAGTAAATATTTTGACATATGAAGTAAAAAATTTAAGGTTTTATCATACAATTTATTCAACTCCCCCCACTTTGTTGTCTTGTGTGCTCAAAAATAAAGAAATACTACAAGAAGATCAAAAAAGAGCTTGACAAGTGTCCATATTATAATGAATGAGACAACACATGTTGAATAAAACTCAATCTAAATTGCACTCCTATGTTCAAAGAATAAATGAATAAAGAACCTTTATATAACTAATTAGATAATTTGTCCTAATTACCCCCAACATATTTTATTCTTTTGGCTAGCCTCATACTTTACCTACATTATTTTATGATATGCTACGATATGCCATAAACTATTGATCATGCATTTACCATTATCTAGATACAAGGATGAATTAGGGAGTCTTTTGGGTTTCATTGCTCACAACAAAGTTATGTGGAATGATTATATGGATATTTTGACTAGAAAACATACATGAATATCAAAACTTAATATATTGGACTAATTTTTGTGGTAGTAAAGATTATTGATTGAAGTTTATTACAAAACCTGGTCAAGTAAATCTATATTAATTTTTATTTAATGGAAAGATATGTTGTGGTGGAAACAAATTTGGAAGGTTGACATTCCTTTTAAAATGAGATTTTTTTGTGTCTCTCTCTTAATCGTAAAGTCTTAACTTTGGATTCACTTCAAAGAAGTGGATGGTAGAGCTCTCATATGTATATTCTAGAATGTAGAGGTTATATAGAAATAATTGAACATCTACTTCAAGATTTCTCATATTTTCAAATTGTTTTTGTTGAGCTTGCTATTATATTTGGATTCTCTAACTCTTGCTAGGAAAATACACTTGCTGATTTCTCAATACATTTGTTTGAGGCAAATAATAATAATAATAATTTAAGGCATGAATTTTGTGGTGGCCCAAAGCACATTATTTTAACAACTATTGTATTCTATTTTATCCTCCTACCATCCATATTAGATTTGACTTTAAACTAACAACATCATAAAGAAAACTTCAAACTACCAAATTGATTGTACCCTACCAGTCGTTGTCCTAGGAATACCAGTCCAATATTCCAAATTCAAAATGCAATGAAATAGTAAAAAGAAGGTGTGGAAAGGTAAGAAATAACTAATACAATGTTTTTACATTGAGAACCAATCCCAAACACATTTCAATCCATCCTAGGAACTCACTGTTCTTGGACTGTACCGTGAGACAGAGAGTAAATTACAGAGAATAAATATAGTTTTATTGATAAAAAAAATTCACTACAATACTTCATCTCCCAACACAAATTCTACATACATCCTACCCACGCCTACACCTACCAAATAGGCTTCCAAATCTAGTTACCTTCCATGAGTATTGAGTTAATTGAAATCAGTACAAATAATAAATTATAAGTCATAAGGTTTTAACATTATTATGTAATTTAGTTTTTCTTTATTCAATGTAAACAATGGAGATTTGAGTTTGAATTTTTAATAGATACATTATACATTTATATGTATCATTTTTTAGTGTTCAAGTTAAATAATCTATTATAATTTAATTAAAATAATATGAGGTGAGCAATTGGGCACACAATGGAATTCTAATCATAAATTTTATTGGCTCATTGTTGAATCTAATTTTAATGTTTATCTAAATCCCATCAAACTTGACCCACTCAATTGGATTTGCTAGAATTTACTTGATTATTAATGTTGGATGTTATTTTAATACACTTGATATAGAATCTACAAGTTGCAAACAAGTCATCCTTCTTCCACCAATGAGTTATTCCATTCAAGAAAGACCATGTCTGACGATATCAATGCACAACAAAATAGGGAGACAATTGCTAGATTGTGGTCTAACTTTAAAAGAAAAGGTGACAGAAAATGTTATTGTCCTTGCAAAATTTTTAAGGGCTTAAAGACTCAAAGATATCTAATCAAAACAACTGAGGAACATTGTAGGCAGCATGGTCACATTGAAGGGGGAAATGAATTTCATCCATTGGTATGTATTTTAATAATTTATAAAATACATAAGACATGATTTGATGATGACATCATGGTCATGGTTAATATAAGGTCATCATTTTCATATAGGTCAACCATCCTGGGTTTCATGTTATGGACTATGACAATCCGGAGAATGTGGATTTCCAAATGAGGGAACATGGAGGTGTGAATATAGAAGTAGAAGGTAATGATCCCATGGAAGAAAACCACGATGATGATGAAGATCATGATGATCAAGATGATCACAATGATCAAGATGATGATGATGATGTTGATGTAGACCTTGATGTACCTATACTTGAGAAGGCACAGGAGCCCATATATGAAGGCTCCCAAACAACTCTTCTTGCCATTGTATTGTTGTTGGTGAACTTGAAGGTTATGAATGGTTTATCCAAAGTAGCAATGACATGTATGTTAAGGTATGCCATCTTTTTTTATTATTTTAGTCATAATTCTTTTATAATTAACATTGGGTGAATCGTGTAGCAATTAATATTCTTTAAATTAACAAATTATATTTTTGGTCGTAGGTTGATAGGTGAGTGTTTGTTACCACCATCAAACATTCTACCTCACTTGTACTGAGAATTATCTACCATTATGAAAGATATTGGAATGGAGTATCAAACAATACATGCATATTCAAATGATCATATTATATATCATAAACAACATGAATTTGCAACAGAATGCCCTATTTTTCATATTAGTAGATATCAATCAGATCAAATAATAAAAAAGTTATCTCGCAAGGTTCTTCGATTTATTCCCATTATTCTACGTCTGCAATAATTATTCAAGTGCAATAGCTTGACACAATTTATGGATTATCATGCACGCAATAGAAGTCAAGATGGCATTATGCGAATGTCTACAGATGGTTTGACATTTAAGGAAATAGAGGGAAAATGGCCACACTTTAAAGAAGAACCTCATAATCTCAAGCTTTCATTGGCAGCAGATGGTGTCAATCCGTTTGGAGAGATGAGATCTACTTACTTGGTGTGACCCATTTTTGTTATCAACAATAACATTCCTCCTTGGATGTCCATAAAGAGGGAGCACATAATGTTGGCACTGATTATTCCAAGTATTTTTTCATTTCATAGTCATCTAAATTAATTTATTATAAATAATCCATCAAAATGGTCATAATAATTATGTAATATTTTTATTCATTAAACTAGGTAAGTACCAAGTTAAAGATATCAATGTATATATTGAGCCCCTTATCGATGAGTTGATGATGTTATGGAATGGGGTCACTATGTATGACATCTCTATACCAATAGGACAAAGACAATTTCAATTCCATGCAATGCTTATATGTACAATACATGATACCCCTGGGCTAACACATTTTTGTGGTATGTTCTCTTCTTAACACCTCTTTTTTGGTATGTTATAGTGCTAACACAAATTTAACATATTTAATCCAATTATACATGATGTTGTAGGTCTTCAGACAAAGGAAAAATTTGCATGTCCAGTTTGTGGTCCAAAGATGAAATCTCATCATTCAAAAAGTTTAGGAAAGTAGGTGTTCAATGAGAATAGACACTTTCTCCACAGAAACCATAAGTATCGAACTACCGAAAAACATCTTTTCAATGGGAAATAAGAGACTACATCAAAGCCACGGAGAATGACACCATGCCTATGGAAGTTGGAATACGATAAAATAAATTATGGAGGTAATGTCATTTCATTTGATGATTTTTATTTGAAATTTATATTTTGATATTGTGTTTTGTTTACTGATGATGTAATTGGTGCTCGTGAAGGTTGTCAAGGCATTAATGACCAACTTCCAAAATGACTAAAAATTTATCCTAGGCAATTTAGTAGGTTGCCATACTACGAGAAACTCTCAATCATGCATTTGTTTGATTCTATGCATATTGGAAAGAATGTAATAGAGACAATATGGAAAATCTTGGATGGAAGGCATGACAAAGACAAAATTGTCAAAATTTGTAGTGACATTGAAGAATCCAACCATGCAATGAAAAATTTCATTCGATCAAATACAAATGGAGACCAAATTGATACAAGTGCCCTTAGTTGGTTATTGTCGGAGCTACAGAGCAATTCTATAAAATAAGTCATAAAAAAAAATGATTTCCCACAGAGTTTGCTACGAACATAAACGATCTCATATCAAAGAAAAGTGAATTTAAGTCAGGGATGAATACACATGATTGGCATATATTTATTAAGGTAATTCATGTTATTTTGTATTCACTATATATTTGTATACTGCATGTAGTTTTCATTGCATTATTTTATAAAATATTGATAAGATCATTTTACAAATATTGCAGTACGTTCTACCTCCATCTCTCCCACACCACTTCACCAATAGTGTCAAACAAGTTATATATGATCTTGAAAAATACATGAGGTGGTTGTCACCAAAAGAAATCAATAAAAAAGATATAAAATATTGGAAGAGGAAAATGTAGACACCGAAAAATCCTTCAGAAAATAAATTATTTTTGTTTTCTGAAAATTCTTGATGACATCATCATTTATTAATTAATTAATTATTTAATTAATTAATTTATTTTTATGGCATTAAATCCCTCTCTCTTAATTAAAAATCTTTAATTAAGGAATCTAGCCTAAAAATGTCATTTGGACATTATCCCTAATTTATTAATTATTTAATTAATAAATTGACCAAAAAACTTCAAAAAATAAATTAATTTATTTTTTATCCCAAACTTGGCCAATTTCCTCTAGACCACTAACCTCTTCCAAAATCTTCTAATCCCTTCTTAATTTTGATTAAAAGGCTAATCCCATCTTTTCTAACCCTAATCCCAAGGTTAAATATTTAATTAAGGTTAAATATTTAATTTCCATATTTATTGAAAATACTTTAATAAATATTCCTAAAACTTAGGCTTTTGGAATAAATAACTTTTATTCCATGAAACTAAGGAAAAATCTAGACTCTTCTAGAATCTTCTCAAATCCACCCTCTTCACCCATCCTAATCCTTTTCTTTGTCCTAATCTAATCCTAATCCTACCCTTAAACCTTTGTGCAATCCTAACCAAGCTTAAGACTTTCCTAAACCAAAGCAAAGTCTTTCCTTCCAAATATCTCAACCACAAAGCATTTATTGCTTCCCCAAAGTCTTCAAAGCCTCTTAAAGCCCATTCATTGCTCTTACAAGCATTTATTTGGAGAGTTATGAGCTTGGAGCCCCCTTTGTTGACTCTTTTTTGCCCTTCCCTTCATCCACTCACCTTGTGACATGTGTCGCCTCCTGTTTGGCTGAGAACTAGCACAATCCATGTGCTTCCCTTTGAGTGAATCTTGGCCTCTCTTAAGGATTTCAATCCTGGCCATTCATTCCTCCTACCCCAAGCCTTAGAAATCCTATAAATACCCTCACTTCCTAAGGCAAATCATCTTTCAACTTTCAAACTCAATAGCAAAGTTATAATGCCATTTTCATTCTAGCATAAGCATAAGTTCATCTTTTTTAGATCATTTTCAAGCTTAAATCACATCTAAATTAGCTTAAATGGATTAACATAGATTCATTTCTTGTTTTAATCTTAGTTCTTTCATTTAGCTTTGCATATTTGTGTGTTCTTAAGGCCTTTGAGGCAAAATAGGTTCCTCATACCTATTTTGTGTCATTTTGGGTCTTCTTGATCCTCAAATCATCCATCTTGCATGCTCCAAGTGTTTGAGTTTGCACACCCACATCCCTCTATATCTAAGCATATCAAACGGTGCATGGGCGCATCCGTTTTAAGCTTAAACTGAGGTGGCTTTGATTTTAGTTTGCTAACTTTTAAATTTGATTTGATAATATGCTATGACGTTTGTTTGTCTTTGGCCCTCAAAACAAGTTTAGGTGCACTCTCAAATCCTAGTCTACATTTTGGCACGCCCGGTGGGACTCAAACCACAATTATTTTGATGAAATTATACTTTATATACTTTTTTTTGCAGGAAATAAAGAAATGTCACCTTCATGAAAAGAAATGACGCCTACAGAAATTAAATGTCGCCTTCAAACAAAGAAATGTCGCCTTCAACAAAAGAAATGTCGCCTACAAACAATTCAGTCACGCCTTCATGGAATTAAATCACGCCTTTGAAGAAAGAAATGATGCCTGTGAACTCTATTTTCACGCCTGCATAACTGAGAATTTCCTGTTGTCGGCAATTTCTGTTACGTCCCAGAATTCTTCTTCTGTCGCCTGCATTTAAAGAAATCACGCCTTTAACAAAAGAAATCACGCCTGTAGTTTTTTATCTGTCGCCTTTTTAGGTACAGAATGTCGCCTGTAAGAATTAAATGTCACCTCTGAACTTTCCAGCGTCGCCTATAAGCTGGACAGTGTCGCTTTTTGTTTTTTGCTTGGAACTGGTTTTTTCTTTTCTTTTACAGCAAAGGTCAAAACAAAATCTTGAATGACATTAAGGAAATGAACTTAGGTCCTAAGTGTCATTGTCAATTTGAAAATCAAACTCAATCTTGAATGCACTAAAAGGAACAAACAACTCTATTCCCTCATCTGTTTCAGTTTCCAAAGCAAGCAAACAAATTTAATCTTGAGTGATCTAAGGGACAAAACAAAGCTTTTTCAAAGTTCTTAAGACAACTTGCTAATCAAATCTTGAATGCACAAAAGGAAAGAACTTGCAAACGTTCAACTCATTTACATTTTGAGGAAAAGAACAAATCAAAAGCTAATCATGAGTGTCTTCATTTTCAAAGTTCAAACATCACTTAATCAAATTTGGGAAAATGAACAAAATCTGCTTGATGTGCATGTAGGAGTTTTTTAATTCTTGCATAAACCTTGTTAGAGTAAGCAACGTGGAACACTTGAACTTGGACAAGTTCACCTGTTCTGCTTTTAGCGAGGCCTGTCCAAGGAGAAGCGCTTCCTCCTCAGAGAACGACCTCAAACCGGTATCCCCCCCGGCCGGTATACAAATAAGTGAATACCAAAAGAATCACTTACATCTCCTAATCGCTGGGCGTTCGTGCCAAACACGTGTCTGGGGATGGTAAACATTCCTCTCCCCCAGCATAATTGGCAAGGCTCTTAAGTGAGTCACGGATGATCAGCATAACCGGGTATGGAGACACCACGGAATCATTAGCAACCTGATAAAATAGAGGCTACCTTATCTACATCTGAAAGTATCAAAATCCTTGTGCAAGGACCGATTCCAAGGGGTTTACCGGGTCGCCTCAAGATTACTCACCATTTGTATTCCCTTCTGGGGGATACCAAAGTGTGGGAAAGTGATTTTGATACTCACCTTCCTTAGGTAGATCTGTTTGAAGTGCTTGACAGTCAAAGACTCTGTGAAAACACTTGTTGAAACATACACTTTCAAAGCTTTGTCATAGTCAGTTGCCTTTGTTTGTATCCCGCAGGGTTGCTTTGTCCCTTGCGGAGATTGCTTTGACTTTAAATCTTTGCCATTGGAAACCTTTGCCTCAAAATCAGAAACCTCTTTTCCAAGTGATGCCCAGCAAGAACAAACATCCTAAAGCAAAGTTGCCCAAATCCCAAGCCTATCAAGAGCAAAAACTCATCAAGAAGAACACCAAGAGCTATCAAGCCATTATCCAAGCAAACCAAGTAGAAGAGAAGTCTCAAACCAGACTTGAGAACATTGCCCATAACGCCCGCATCAAACAGTTCGCCTTCCGTTTCTGAGTTAACCATCACTTTGTCAACCTTGAGCCAGAAGATTAGCCAATCCTTGTTCATGTCTTGTTCCATCTTCAGATCTTGAAATCTTATCTCCAACAGCCTTGCATCTTAGTTTCATCCTAGTTTCACCCTTTGCATCAGCATCAAAACCTTAGTTGCATTTCAAAAACATCATAAAGTTGCATTTGCATTCATCTTCCTACCAGCATTCTAGAATCAATCCTTGTCATCTGCATTATCCCTTTAGAAAGAGCATTTGTCCCTTCACCCTTCAATACTTTTTTCACCAGCATCCCCCCATCAGCTTTCCATATCTTTTCGACAGATCCATCATCTTTTGTTCCGAATCCAGAGTTCCACCAACACTTAGTGTTCTACCTTTTGAGTTGTTCCTATCCTATATCCAAGATCAGAGACCATCATCCTCTTTTTTGGCACAACGTGTTGTCATAAAGAAATCAAACCTTGTCCTTGCATAGCCATCATCTCGAGCAAGAGATTGGAGTGTATTGATAAGAAACTTGTTGACCGAAGATCATCAGTCTATCCTAGGTTGACCCCATCATATCTCTGATCCTCCATTTGAGAAAAATAGCAGCTCATTTGTTGACCACTCAGTAATCTTTCACCAACTTTCCACCAGCAACCTATCTTTCCTCCACCATCTTGATCCATATCAGTTCCATCCAAGCTTCCATCATTGCCATCTTGATCCATCCTTGCATTGCATCCTAGAAAGTCATCATCTTTAGAACTTCATCAACTTTGCATCCATCAACATCTTTTAGCCAAACATCTTGCATACATTTAGCACTTGCATCTCCATGCCTGTTGAGACCAGATCTTGGAAAAGAAGAAGCATAAATCCTTATCCACCAACAACCTCATCCGATCCCAACCTTTTCACCAACGCCATGATGACCTACAATCCCCACATCCAAGCCAGTAACCCATGTGAAGATCCAAACATCCCTTCATCCCCGTTGGCAAACCAAGCATTTGCAAATCCTCAAAAAAGCCCACCAGCAACCAATGCCCTTGTACCACAACATCAGCAGAGCACGTTTGTTCACTACCTGCCAGAAAGTACCTCCATCCCACCATCTCTTTATCCACGCATCCCCATCAAAACTATCCAAGTTCCAGCCCAAGCGTATTCTCCATTTGTCCAATCATTTCCCGATCCTATCATGCAAACACCCCAAGAGCTTTCCACCATTCCCCTTTTCTTGCAAGGAAGCCTCGCCAGTCCCACAACACAAGCTGCAACACCATCCGCTCCATCTCATACCCCTTTTGCTTCATCATCTGCTATGGCTACCCAAGCCCAAAACCAACACTTAAACCAAAGTCAGCTTCCACCTCTCACACAAGCTTTTACACCACCACCATCCACAAGTCAAGCAACGCCTTTCACCATCAAAGGAGCACCATCACCCTTCACCCCTCAAGCACCTGTACCTTCTCTTTTGGGGTTAGCGCAATCGCTCCCCATTCCAACCTCATCTTTCTCTTGGGTGTTTCTTTCATTTTCCTCCTCACAAGCATCCGCTCAACCACAACCTCAACAAGCTCCTTTCTCTCAAACATCATTCATGTCCCAAGCTCCCGTTGCTCCTACCATTCCATCATCTGCTGCAGCGCACCCTAACACAAGCTCTCAGTGGGGCCTTACACAAGAAGAAATGAAGGCATGGGGGATCCCATCTCAATCCCCTACATCTATGGTTGCAAGTCAACAAACCGCCTTCACCCAAGCAGCACAGCAGCAACTACCCCAACCACCGCCGACTTCAAGCTATTTGTCCCAAATCCCAAATACCTTCCAGCAAGTTCCACCACCTCAATAGCCAACTTTCCCCAACTATCTTACCCCATCACCCTTTGCTTCTAGCTTCCCCACATCTGTTCCACCTCTAAGTAACGCAGGCATGCACCCAGCTTATATCAGCCAAACCCAAAGCCAACCTCAGCAATTACCACCATCATACCCGCAAGCAGCATCGTTCCAACAGCCTCCCCCACAGCAACCACATGTTTCCTTTCAGCAAACACCCATCATTCCTCAACAACAGAAAGTCCCTTGCTATCAGCCTCAGCAACAAATCCCTATCATCCCCCAGCAACAACAAGTTCCCACCTATCAGTTACAACAACAAGTTCCAAATGACCACTATCAGCAAGCAGTCCCACAACAACCGCCAGTTCAACAACAGGAAGTAGCCCAACAACATCAAGCGGTCCCATATCAATATCCCCCTATGCCACACCAACAATATCCCCAACAACCATTGCCCCACAATCAGTTCCAACCCATTTATACACAGCAAGCATCATATCCAGTTCCACAGCTTCCATCACAAGCAGAAGTCTCAGTTCCCTCGCCACTCAATGCTGAGTGGGAAGCAATGAAAAATGCTCTAAAGGAGCTCCAAAGTGGAATAGAGAATAAAACATACAAGTTCGAAGAGGTGTGCTCATATCCCTTCGATCGGTCCATAGCAACTATCCCTTTCCCCAAGCATTTTGAGATGCCTAAGTTTGACAAGTATCGAGGGAAAGGAGATCCAGTAAATCATATCAAAAAGTTCTACATGGCGTGCCAAGAAGTGGCTTACAGTGATAACTATCTCCTGCGCCTGTTTCCCAAAAGCTTGGGAGGAACTGTTGTTGAGTGGTTTTACAAAATACCACATGGGACCATAAAAACCTTTGCTGAAATCTCTGAGAAGTTCATCACACACTATGCCCATAATGTGGAGAATGAGTTGTCCTTGCTAGACCTATGCAACTCAAAGCAGAAAGATGGAGAAAGCCTTGCAGAATACTTGCAAAGATGGAAAAATCTTACAACTAGGTTATCATATCAGCCGCCAGAGAAGCATCTAACAAAGATCTTCATTGATAACCTGCATCCAAAGCTATCCCATCACATGCGAATGAACTATCTCCAGACATACCAAGACATCAAGAGCAAAGGCATAGGCATCGAGAAAGCTCTCCTAGACGAAGGCACTATTCGTCACTTCAAGGATGATTCCAAAAACAAACCCAACAATGATAAATCCCGTTACTGGAATCGTAACAAGAATGTTATTACAGATGGAGCCACTGACACTAAGAATGTACAATTCATTGTGGCTAGTCCTACACCAGCTCAAACATACCAACCGCCACAAGCGCCCATCTATTAGCAACCACCAGCTCCCGCATATCAAGCACCTATTTATTAGCAGCTTCTTCAAGCTCATCAACCACCTGTGCAACAGTATCAGCAGCAATACCAACAGCAATAGCCAGCACGTCAAGGCAATCCTGTTAACACAGTTAACGTTGCCCCAAGGTAGAACAAACCCAACAATCAGAACAATCCAAAGAGGACTTTCACACCTTTGGGTGAGCCTTTGGATCAGATCTTTTATCGGCTAGCCAAGGCAAATATGATCACATATCCGCCCATCCCGCAGAAGGATGACAACGCACCAAAGTCTGATTGGTATAAAGAACATGAATACTGTGATTACCATCGTGTGAAGGGGCACACAACATTGAAGTGCATGCGGCTTAAGCACTACATCCAGGATCTCATCGATCGCAAGGAAATCCAGGTCGATGCACCAACTCAAGCCTCACCCAACACCGGTTTGCAAATATATCAAAATGTGTTCCCTCAACACGATACCGGGAAAAATCAAGCCAACGCCAATCAGCCCCAAAATCATGGTAAAGGCAAGCAAGAAGATCACACAGCGGCCTACATCAACTATGACAAGTATGTCGGATGCATAACTCAAGTTGAGCCCATCCAAGATGAGCCCACCATCAATACCATCCACGTCAGAGGGCTGGATCGACAATGTGTTGCAACTACCCGCAGTGGTAGGATAACTATTGCCGGTGCTCCTCCGAGATCAGCTGCTCCTCCAAGGCCAACATCTACTGCATCCATAGCACAGTCTAACACCAGGCCAGCATCAAATGCACGCGCAACACAGCATAATGCACCAAGAGCACAATACAATATCATAGAGCATCTTGGGAACATGCCAGCCCAAATATCTATCTTGGATTTGCTCCGCACATCACCCATCCATCAAGAGATCCTGGACAAAGCTCTAAAAGAAGGCCATGTCCCCACGGACATTAACACAACTCAGTTTGAAACTCTTGTGGGACACCTATCAGCAGCATGTGCCTTGTCCTTCAAAGAATCTGATATACCAGATGTCGCTCCTGACCATATTCTTCCTCTCCGCATTGCTATCATGGTCAGAGATTTTGCCATCAAACGAGTTCTAGTAGATAATGGCTCAGCCCTCAACTTGTGCACATTAAAATTTATCAAGAAGATCGGGTTCACGGAAGCTGACATACAACATGAGAAAATCACTATCAAAGCATATGATAACTTGGAGCGTACCTCTGAAGGTACTATGACTTTGCCTATCCAGCTAGGCCCAGCAATGCAAGATACTCTCTGCCACGTTGTTGATCTTGACCTACCATTCAATATCCTCCTCGGTCATCCATGGATCCATTCCATTAAGGCCGTACCATCTACTTACCATCAGTGCATCAAATTTCCACATCAAGGCACTGAGGTTACCATCCACGCTGACCCTAACCCCTTCGCATACTGCCTTGCGATGGAAACATCTTTCCCTCATTCTACTCATTGTCCTGGAACCGATATTGGTACTTCTATTGCTAGCTCATCCCGATCCCATCGTGATCCAGAGACCATCCTCTCTTCCACCTTATCATCCGTCAAGATCAACAACCAGGGTTGTGGTGAATATAGCCTCAGTGATGCATTTGCTGTAGGAGCTCTTCCACGTGATCCACATACTCAAGGGTGCCCAAGTTGTCAAAACAAGCCTGTTGAAGAACATTATAAGCTCAAGCAAATCGGAAACATGACTTTTGAGTCTCATGGCAACATCAACAGCAAAGAAATGGATCCAGATATTAACAAATGGTTATACAAAGATCCCCCATCCCGTGACACGCAACTTCTTGAGTACTTCAAAGAGAAATATCCAATCCCCTACAAAAATGTCACAGAACACTATAACTATCAAGGTGGTGGTCTAGGACCACAAGAGGATGGAAACTTGTTTCCTATCATACCATCCCAGAATCCAGAACAACAAGGACTTGGCTTTAATACCCCTTTCCTGCTTGAACAAGAGCCCAATACCACAACTGCGGACACTAACATGACCAACGTGAACTTTTCGAATAGCCAGGATGACCTCGTGAAAATTGAAGACATCCCCGAAGAGAAAGACATCCGATCCTACGATGATATCTTTGCCGACGACACCCTCCTGGGGACTTCTGTTCTCCAACAACTCTCTATTAACCTCATAGATCTTCCCCTCACAAACCCCGACCTCATAGATTGGGACCAACCAAGCATCACACACATCGACGAGTTCCAAAGCGCACAAGCACTCCTAGAATTCATGGGGGCATCAGATCCAGCAAGCAATCAGGATCCAACATCAACCTCTGTCTATCAGCTTCACCCAAAAGGATATTTTGGGGAAGAGGCAAGCTTTAGTCGCAAAAATGAAATAGCAAAAGAACATCATGAGTCTTTATGTGAAAACCCCCTTGGGGCACATTCTGATTCCAAAATAGTAAAAATAAAGGGCGTATCTTCTAGTGAAAACCTGGCAATTCAGGCGCTAGAAGATGAAGCCTTGCCTCTTCCCCCTATCCAAGATTATAGACCAGAGCAGTCGCCGATCATCATAGAGGAGACCAAGCCAATCAACTTGGGAATAGAAGAATGTCCAAGGATCACCTACATTGCAGTCAACCTAACAGAAGGAGAAGAAATTGCTCTCAGTGCCTTGCTCAAGGAATCCATCATCAACTTTGCATGGTCATACGCCCATATGCCTGGGCTTGATCCAAACCTTGTTGTTCATCATCTATCAGTAGATCCAAACGTCAAGCCAGTGAAGCAGAAGCTAAGGAAAATGCATCCAAAGGTAGCATTGCTCGTCAAAGCAGAGCTTGAGAAGCTCCTCCAAGCTAAGATCATCAGAGCAATAGATTATTCAGAGTGGATCTCTAACATGGTGCCAGTCACAAAGCCTTCTGGCGACATCAGAATCTGTACTGATTTCAGGGACTTGAACAAGGCATGCCCTAAAGATGACTTCCCATTGCCAAACATAGACATGCTTGTAGACCTCACAGCGGGTCACGAAATGCTATCACTCATGGATGGCTTTTCAGGCTACAATCAGATTCATATAGCAGAAGCAGATCAACATAAAACAGCATTCACAACCCCATGGGGTACCTTCTGCTACAACATGATGCCATTTGGGCTAAAGAATGCAGGAGAAACATATCAACGAGCAATGACAGCGATCTTCCATGACATGATCCACAAGATCCTTGAGGACTATGTGGACGATATCCTTGCAAAATCCAAAACAAGGGATGAGCACCTCAACATCCTAGAACGTGTGTTTGATCGTCTGAATCATTATGGCTTAAAGCTTAATCCTAAGAAGTGTGTCTTTGGCGTAACATCTGGCAAGTTTCTAGGCTTCATCATCTCTAGACGAGGCATAGAGATCGATCCTAAAAAGGTAAAAGCAATAACGGAGATGCCTCCACCAAGAAATCTCAAACAGCTCAGAAGCCTACAGGGCAAGCTTCAATCAGTACGGCGGTTCATCTCGCAACTAGCAGACAAGTGCCAACCATTCTCACATCTCTTATGCAAAGACACCAACTTCAAGTGGGATCCCATATGTCAAAGAAGCTTTGATAAGCTCAAGGAGTATCTAGCTAACGCTCCAATCCTAGTACCACCGGTTTCAGGATGCCCACTCATCCTTTACATCTCAACAACAGCTACAGCACTAGGGGCACTTCTAGCACAGCATGATGATGAAAATAGAGAACGAGCTATCTACTACATCAGTTGCACTCTTGTGGGCTATGAGCTTAACTATTCACCCATGGAGAAAGCATGCCTAGCAGTGGTCTTTGCCACTCAAAAACTTAGACATTACATGCTTAGCCACACAATCAAGCTCATATCAAAGGTGGACCCTCTTAAGTATCTGTTATCAAGGACAACCCTCACAGGCCGTATGGCAAAATGGGTCATGTTACTCAGCAAATTTGACATTCAGTATGTAGATCGCAAAGCAATCAAAGGGCAAGTCATTGCCGATCAACTAGCAGAAGCACCACTGGTGGATGCCTATCCACTAATCATGGAATTCCCCGATGAACACTTATGCATGATTGAAGAGCAGCCCATGTGGAAACTATACTTTGATGGTTCCAACACATCCCATAGCTCTGGGGCAGGAATCCTATTCGTCACACCTCAAGGTGACTACATCCCAAAATCATTCAAGTTGGGATTCCCCTGTACCAACAACATTGCAGAATATGAGGCACTCATCTTAGGCCTCAAAATAGCTATCCAATGGAACATCACAGAACTACAAGTCTTTGGAGATTCACAGCTCATTATCAAGCAAGTCCTTGATGAGTATCAGACAAAGGATGACAAATTGCTACCCTACAAGCAATTGGTGGATAAACTGAAAGAGCATTTCCTACATCTACAATTCAATCAGATCCCAAGGCTTCAGAACAAAGCAGCAGATGCAATGGCAACCATCGAATCCTTATTGGAAATACCATGAGACGCATCACAGTATGAATTTCTAGTCGAGCAGCTACATTCACCAGCTTATGAGAACGCCGATGCAAACATGGTGTGTGTCTTGGTTGGTCCCCAATCCCCATGGTACCACGACATCCATGCATATCTAAAAAATGGTATCATATCTCCCCATCTCACCAATAACCAACGCCAAAACCTTATTCGCAGAGCTTCCCGCTACACTCTTGTAGCCAACACCCTATATCGTCGCGGGTATCATAATGTCCTATCTAGATGTTTAGACTCAAATGAGGCCGTCCTAGCCTTACAAGAAGTTCACGCTGGAATTTGCGGTGCCCACATGAGTGGCATGGTTCTAGCAAAGTAGCTGCTTAGAGTTGGATATTATTGGCCAACAATGGAACATGATGCGTGTGAATTTGTCAAGAAATGTCTACCATGTCAACAGCATGCCAATTTGATACATGCACCAGCACAGGATCTACAGCCTATTGCACCACCGTGGCCTTTTTCATGTTGGGGCCTCGACCTCGTTGGCTTGATCACCCCCCTCTCTTCGGATGGACACAAGTATATCATAACAGCCACATAGTACTTTACCAAATGGGTTGAAGCGATTCCGCTCACCCTTACTACTGGCATCCAAATATCCAAGTTCATCCTCTACCATATCATTTGCCGCTTCGGCATACCATCTACCATTTTCACAGACCATGGCACACCTTTTGAAAACCAGCATGTGGATGATCTATGTGCCAGACTCCACATCCATCACCGTTTCTCCAGTCCATATTTCCCTCAAGGAAATGGCCAAGCTGAGGCAACTAACAAAACTATCTTGAAAATCCTCAAGAAGGTTGTCAATGATTCTGGTCGTGATTGGCACCTCCAAATTAATCCCACCCTCTGGGCTTATCGCACTTCTTATCGCACTCCCACAGGCACCACCCCATACTCCCTTGTATATGGTGCCGAAGCTATTCTACCAATCGAGGTTGAGCTTCCATCCTTGCGTGTCTCCATGAAGAACTATACAACTGATGAAGACTATCGTGTGGCCCGGCTCACACAGCTAGATCTGCTAGATGAAAAGAGACAGCAAGCCTATGATCACCTGGTTGCATACCAGAATCGACTCAAAAGGAGTTATAACAAAAAGGTCCATCCTAGACAGTTCCAGGTCGGTGACATGGTCCTTAAAGAAAATCAGAAGGTCCTAGCAAATAGAGAAAAGAAAGGCAAGTTTGAGCCTACTTGGTTGGGCCCCTATGTTGTCACCGCATCCTTTGGCTCGGGAGCCTATCATCTATCAACACCAGAAGGTGAGCCCTTGAATGATCCTATCAACATCATCCATCTGAAGAGGTTCTATGCCTGAACCTGATCCTGCATATATCAGAAAATCCAAAAACATTCAAAAAAGCAAAAAAGAAAAAAAAGCAAAAAAAAGAAAAGAGAAAGAGAAAATAATCGTCCAAATGGTGAAAACTTGGCAATTCAAGTGCCTTGGACAAGTATGTTGGTGAAAACCTGGTAAACAGGCGCCAACATAGTAAACTGAGCTTTTTATCTATTCAGTAGTCCTTTCAGTTACCGTCCTCTTCCTCCATCCATAACAGATCTCCTAGCAGTTCCATCTCCCCTATCCTCCAAGCATTCGGCTTCCATCTTCCTCCAACCCATCTGCAATCCATATCATGTTCCAAAGCTTTGTACCATATCTTGTACCATATCCTTTTCCCTTTCCTGTACAGCGCATTCCTCCCTGTATTTATCCTTCTTGTCTCCGTCCTAGTGAGAGTCCCGTTGAGTATTCTCTTCCTATCCCCAATCCTGAGCTTCTGTACATATCCCTTGTGCATATCGTTCCTCCTTGTTGTACATAGCCTTTGTCCGTCCTGCAGCAGCATTTGATCAAATATCTTGTCCCGTCCCCAGCCTCATAAAACTTTGTAGTCCCACTCGGGCCTTGTGCTTCAGCAACATCAATTGTCGACTTATCCTTGCTCATCCTGATTATTCCTTGAACTTCAGCTTTTGCCAGTGAACAACTACACTTATTCTCTCACCAACCCCTGGGTCCTTGAGGATATATCGTTCCTCCTGTCTGATCTAATCTTCCATCCTGGTCCTTGAGGATATATCGTTCCTCCTGTCCGACCAATCTTCCCACCATCAATCAAACCTAATCTCCCTCCTTGGCAAAGGATGTCTTTTTGGAGTTATCATTTTGATCTTGGATTTTTGTCCTTTGGGTCTTGTTAATCTTTTTGGCTTCTCATTATCCCACCAGGGTCACCACGATTCATTATATCACGATGTGCTGCGTGTGCGGATAATCTGGGGCAAGGTCTTTTGATCTTTCGCTTCTGCCTGTGAGTCAGTTGTGTGTTTGTGGTTCCTTCAGCATCGGTTTCGCCATGTCGCCTCTGCGCTTCATGTGTGATGTTGGGGCAACCCTGTGTGTTTGTTTAGCGTTAGTCCTCGTCAGTCCTCTGCAACGCTGGTGACAAGGCCTCGTGATCCCAGTATCCTTGGCAGGTCTCTAGCATTGCTATATTAAATCTAGGTTGTGCACTCCCGTTTGCACTTGGAGCTATCCGGTCCCTTGCATTTATCATATAGATTAATCTTGCATCTTGCATTTCCATCTCATCTTGCATATCATCCATATTTGTTCTTAGAAGTGAGGTTATTTATCTCCCCTTTCTTCCTAGCCCTTCCTTCCTCGTCCCGCCGGGCACACTCTGTCCCAGGGCGTAATCCCTCTTTCTCCTTGTCCCATTGGGTGCATCTTCCATGATTTTGTCTCACCTGGGGCATGTTCCTCTTTCTTCTGGTCCACCCAAGCGTCATACCCTCTTCTTCTGATTCTAGCCTCGGAATCTTGTTTTCTTGTCTTTGACGCCATGCCACTTGCGGCATCGCATCAAAGAGGGGCAAAATGTAGACACCGAAAAATCTTTCAGAAAATAAATTATTTTTGTTTTCTGAAAATCCTTGATGACATCATCATTTATTAATTAATTAATTATTTAATTAATTTATTTATTTTTATGGCATTAAATCCCTCTCTCTTAATTAAAAATCTTTAATTAAGGAATCTAGCCTAAAAATGTCATTTGGACATTATCCCTAATTTATTAATTATTTAATTAATAAATTGACCAAAAAACTTCAAAAAATAAATTAATTTATTTTTTATCCCAAACTTGGCCAATTTCCTCTAGACCACTAACCTCTTCCAAAATCTTCTAATCCCTTCTTAATTTCGATTAAAAGGCTAATCCCATCTTTTCTAACCCTAATCCCAAGGTTAAATATTTAATTTCCATATTTATTGAAAATACTTTAATAAATATTCCTAAAACTTAGGCTTTTGGAATAAATAACTTTTATTCCATGAAACTAAGGAGAAATCTAGACTCTTCTAGAATCTTCTCAAATCCACCCTCTTCACCCATCCTAATCCTTTTCTTTGTCCTAATCTAATCCTAATCCTACCCTTAAACCTTTGTGCAATCCTAACCAAGCTTAAGACTTTCCTAAACCAAAGCAAAGTCTTTCCTTCCAAATATCTCAACCACAAAGCATTTATTGCTTCCCCAAAGTCTTCAAAGCCTCTTAAAGCCCATTCATTGCTCTTACAAGCATTTATTTGGAGAGTTATGAGCTTGGAGCCCCCTTTGTTGACTCCTTTTTGCCCTTCCCTTCATCCACTCACCTTGTGACATGTGTAACCTCCTGTTTGGCTGAGAACTAGCACAATCCATGTGCTTCCCTTTGAGTGAATCTTGGCCTCTCTTAAGGATTTCAATCCTGGCCATTCATTCCTCCTACCCCAAGCCTTAGAAATCCTATAAATACCCTCACTTCCTAAGGCAAATCATCTTTCAACTTTCAAACTCAATAGCAAAGTTATAATGCCATTTTCATTCTAGCATAAGCATAAGTTCATCTTTTTTAGATCATTTTCAAGCTTAAATCACATCTAAATTAGCTTAAATGGATTAACATAGATTCATTTCTTGTTTTAATCTTAGTTCTTTCATTTAGCTTTGCATATTTGTGTGTTCTTGAGGCCTTTGAGGCAAAATAGGTTCCTCATACCTATTTTGTGTCATTTTGGGTCTTCTTGATCCTCAAATCATCCATCTTGCATGCTCCAAGTGTTTGAGTTTGCACACCCACATCCCTCTATATCTAAGCATATCAAACGGTGCATGGGCGCATCCGTTTTAAGCTTAAACTAAGGTGGCTTTGATTTTAGTTTGCTAACCTTTAAATTTGATTTGATAATATGCTATGACGTTTGTTTGTCTTTGGCCCTCAAAACAGGTTTAGGTGCACTCTCAAATCCTAGTCTACAGAAAATTTTTCATCTTATGTGTGAAACGCAAAGTGTCTACCTCCAACTTTTTTCAATGCACAAGAACACTACCTCATATATCAAGTTGAGGAGATTGAATTGTGTGGACCTGTACCAACTAGGTTAATGTGGATGGTTAAGAGACACTTAAAATTTTTGAAAGTTTTAGTTTGACAGAGAGCACATCCTGAGGGTTCTATGGTGGAGGGATATATGGTATACCAGACCATGGTGTACATTAGTGAATATCTTCCTAAGTTTGTAGCAAAGATCCATGTAGATCATATTTGGGATCCCAACTCCATTAAAAAATTTGAAGGGGAGTACTTGATGGGCAAAGGTAGATTGAGGAAAGTGAGAGGTAAATATAAGATGTTATTGTAGTTAATTAATTCTTATAAATCTTCAATATAAGTTATTTATAATTGGTGTAATTTTTTTATACAGTTGGTTGAGAGTGGGATGCAATACATTTGTATATTGTGAACAATATTGATTGGATGATGGTATGGATTGAATGATGTCAACAAAATAGTTGCTCATTAACATGGGAAGGTGTTTCTTCATTGGTTATAGAAGCTCATCGTAATGGAGATTCCAATGTTATGCTAATGGTAATTGATCTAGCATATGGTTTAAGAGGTAGAGAGGTACGTACAAATTTATGAATGATCATGACTCGTATGTTTCATGTCAACTCATGATGCAAATAATTTTCACACGCTTGAAAAATTGCAAGTCAAGCACCACAAAGCTATGTACTATCATGGCCACAAATTTCACATAAAAAAGTTGGATGACACGAAGAAAACTTGTGATTCTGGGATAACTGTAACTTTTGAGGTCACTATTATATCATCTTGAAATGACATACATCCTCAAAAATCTTAAAATCGATACTATAGCATTTTGGATGATATAATTGAGTGTGACTTTAACTCCTTCAAAGTAGTTCTATTCATCGTCAAATGGTACAGGCTACGACTGAATCAAAATGATCCAGATAGAATTGTTATTCAACATGATAATTGATTTATAATGATTAATACAAAGTCATTTGAGCCAATTGGAGATGATCCCTATGTTCTTCCAAGCCAATGTGAGCAAGTTTTTTACTCAGAGGTTCCACATAAATAAGGTTGGTCATTTGTTGTTAGACATGATTTAAGAGGAAGGCCAATAAAATATAATGTTATGGAAGAAGAAGATATTGAAGATGATGAAGAAGCACCAAATGATGAAGATCAAAATGATGGTGATGATGATGATGATGATGGTGGTGGTGGTGGTGATGGTGATGATGGCGATGATGATGGTGATGATGGAGATAATGATAGTGGTGATGATGATGGTGATGATGATGAGATGGATGAAGAAGATGATCAATGACATGATTGAAATGTACAAGGTATATAGGTGATTTAATTATTTATATATATTTATATTGATTAGTATATATGTTTAATATTGATTTATTGATTTCAATTCTAATGATTACATATTTATTGTGTTCAATTCTAATGATTACAACATATGTGATTTATAATTACCAATGTTTTGCTTATGATGCTCAATTAATTATTGGTTATACATGTATATATTGTGTTTGATTATCACCCTTTTTGCAAATAGGTAATTGACTACAGACATTGTTCACCCCTTTTGTTGACGATCTTGCATTTCATACATAAGGTAAATTTGTTCATGTTTACAATGTTGCATATTGTTCACATTGTCTTCTAAGTTATTTTTAGCATACGTATCATGTAATTTATATTGTGTTCAATTCTAATGATTACAACATATGTGATTTATAATTACCAATGTTTTGCTTATGATTCTCAATTAATTGTTGTGGATACATGTATATATTGTGTTTGATTATCACCCTTTTTGCAAACAAGCAATTGACTACATACATTGTCACCCCTTTTGTTGACGATCTTGCATTCCATATATAAGGTAAATTTGTTCATGTTTACGATGTTGCATATTGTTCATGTTGTCTTCTAAGTTATTTGTAGCATACGTATCATGTAATTTTTAGTTAACTTAAGATAAATGATTAACATATGCAAGAAATTTAACCCCTTCGGTGTGGATCGTGCACAGTGACATGGATCAGCAACTATAAGTCAATAAATAGACATAATTTTCTTATATTCTTCTTGTTTATCACTGAGAATGTATGTTATATATAAATAGACATATTATATAATTATATAATGTATATATAGACAAAGAAGAACCGTATAGACATATAATTATATAATCACTTTCAACTTAGTACATTTTATATCGCCCATGTATAGACAAAGAAGAACCATACGTATGGATCACGACTTGATTATTCTATATATATTATTTAAATATTATCAAAATTCTATTTGAAGTGGGGACATGACAATATCTCATTTGATGGATTGCAAGACCCACCAAATAGGTACTTTTCAGATCTATCTACATCGAATGAGGGAAATGAGGGAATGGTAGATGAAAGTTCTACATGTAGTACAACTAAAATGGGGAGATCAACCAGAGGTCAAAAGATTAGAAAAAAAATTGATAAACGCATGCATTTTTTCCTTGCTAAAGGGGGGTCATGTTCTTATGATAATGAGACCAAAGGCGACATCAAGGTGCCCTTTTGGTACACGCGTATTGAGAAAGAATGGGTACCCAATGAGCTACCTCCAATTAACACTGATTTTTGTGTTAATGAGAGGATATATTGCATAGCTCCATCCTCATTACATGGTTTGGGCCTATTTTCCATGGATGGGATAAAGGTATTTTACAAAAAAGTTGTTGAATTGTTCAAGTATGTCAGTCCATGTTACAATTACAATGATTGGATGCAGATTGTTCAATATAAAAAAAGTATGCATAGGTATGCACTATCAGCAAATTATATACAATGGAAAGAAAATGATCAAAGTAAAAGATTTGCAATTTACATTGATGGGAGACCACAAGCAACAGGTAATATTGTGGGTTTTATAAATAGTACGCAACCTTCCTCAACTAATAAGCAACCCAATTGCATATTTGAGGCGCGTGAGGGAAATCAAGTTTTTGTATGTGTGATAAAATCAATAAGTACAGGGGAAGAGTTGCTAATAGATTACCATTTAAATCACATAGATACAAACAAAGTTACTATCATGAGGATGGTAAGTACTATATACCATTTTATTAATAAGTTTTTTTTGCCAAGTCTATTGCTTTCAGTTTGCTAAAGTTTTTATATTTAATCTTTGTCACATGACGATATGGATCCCCCACATGATAGAGGCCATGAGGATGCTCCTCCCACCCATTCTTTAGCGATGGTAAACCTTATTGAAATTGTACAAATTAGATAGTTAAAAAATGTTATATTATTACGTTATTTTATTTATAGTTTTGGAGTTTTTATGATAGTTTTACTGATATTCCTATCACAATTTGATGTTTAGGATAGGGGAAAAGCATCTGCAGCAACAGAGGCAATAACTACCCCTTCTGATGATGATATCATAGAAACACCTAATGTAACAATTATATTGAGGAAAAAACTAAAAAAAATCAATTTAGAAATAATGAGAATTATGGATGAAGCAAATCCAACCAAGGAGATGCTAAAGAGGCTATCTGAATTAAAAGCGCAAGCATGTCGTTATGAAGTAACCATTAATGAATCTTTAGTTATAACAAAAGTTCAATAAAGGTTTATATTTTATACTCTTTTATGTTGTGAAGTAAAATATGTAATATGTGTTCTTGTTACAAGATTTTTTGGAAACTCTAGAACCTGGTCAAGGACAACGCGGTGAGGCCGGTACTAGCAGAGCTCCGACCACCTCAGGTAAAATAATCCTTTAGTTGACAAGTTACAAAAAAAAATTTCTTTGGAACATTCAAAAACTTCGTAAGTTAACTCTTACTTTTATTATTTCAGAATGTCTTTGCTAACAATGTATTGTTCAGGTCATCAAGTGCAGGCGACTCCTCCTAGGAGGTCAACGGACGTCTATCTGAGATTGCTGAGTGTAATGTCAGCAATAAGGGGCATGCAAACATTGACGCCTTCATGGTCTATGCCTAGTAAATCCTTGTTTTGCTATATTTGGTTTTGTGTTAATTATGATTTGATAATTTGTACTTTAATCTTGGGTGCATCTCATAGTGGATTAATTTTGTGGAGTAGGAGTTACACTGGCACCATCTGGTACACTAGATATAGATCAGAGTACATGTATTGGTGATAATTCATCATCATTTCTTGGATCTACCTGTGTTTCTAGCATGAGAGTTATGCAGATGTGTACTAGTAATGTTGATGAATGATGTGTTAATGAATTATTCATGAATGTTGTGTGTTAATGAATTTTATGTGTTAATGAATGTTATCATGTGATTATAATGATTGAATGTTATATTTCAAAAATGGATGAATGAATGAATGAATGTTATTAGATGTTAATGGAGAATTTAGAGTCATGTTAGGGTGGGAGGGGCCAAATGAGCTTCCACCTTCACGTGGTTGGCCTGGTTAAGTAGAGAATATTAAACTATTCTTGAAACCAAGTGAAGCTCAAACTTTAAAGATAAGCTTAGAGTTAATAGTGATAGCCAATTAGCAAGTCGAAATGAAGTTCATCATTACAGGTATCTTGCATTCTCAATGTTTGGAGCATTATTAAAAGAACTGTTATAAACATTTATTACTGTTATGACCATAATTTATGACCATTTTAGTAACTATCCTAAAATCGCTATATGCTTGTGATTTGTTTATCTTGTTTCTTTGCAGTCCTTGGTACACTTGGGGAAAAGTATGATGAGGGAATGAGAAGAAATGATGTGAGGGAAATTGTTGTTACTGGTATGTATGCCCTTTTAATATCCACACTTAGTTTCTTATTTTATATTTCCAAAGGTTCATTGCATTACATCATCTGTCTTAAGTTTCCAATTCATTGTGTTTGTGAAGTCTTGTCATGCTCGTATTTCAACGCCAAAAGCACAACTTGGGTTGCCAGAGCTTTCTCTTGGAGTTATTCCTAGTTTTTGCGGTAAGTGTTGGCACCTGTCTCTTGGTTGTGTTTTTGGATGTGTCGTATGCAATCCTTAATGGTTTGAATTTATGAATATGAGAATCAAAATTTCCTTCTACCTATAAAGAAAATAACTATAAGTAAGCGTTATGTCTTTGTATATGAGTTACCATGAATCAAGAGACCTTAAATAGACTTATCCCCATGTATTCTTTTACTATAAGAACATAATTTATGACCATTTTAGTAACTATTCTAACATCACTATATGCTTGTGATTTGTTTATCTTGTTTCTTTGCAGTCCTTGGTGCACTTGGGGAAAAGTATGATGAGGCAATGAGAAGAAATGATGTGAGGGAAATTGTTGTTACTGGTATGTATGCCCTTTTAAAATCAACACTTAGTTGTGATATTGCTATCAGGATTCAACTGTGTAGTTTTTGAGTCAAACTCATTGACCCATGATTCACGAGTAGTGGTTCACACAAACCCATCTCTCATGAGAATGAATGGAACACTTAGCTCTCATTGGATCTAGGTGATGCTCATAGAGGTGAAGCACCGAGACTTCCCGGGAGGTCACCCATCACAGTTTCTTATAATGTAATCTTATCAATAGTTAGACTAAGCACAATAAAATCTAGAGTAAAGAAAGATGGAAATAACATATGACATGTAATATACCAATTAACCTTGCTTGTTATTTTTAATCTAAAGCAATAAGCCAATAAATAACTAAGCTAATAGCATAAATGAAGGAAATCTTCTTCTTGCATGGCAATGATCTCTCATAGCTAGCTCTATGAAGAAGTATGTCAAAAGTTAACCCACCTCAATTGGTGATGGAGAAGGTGGAGAAGCAATTTGAGATGTGGAGTAGTATGTCATACCTCTTTACTATCTATTTGTAAGAATGACCTATGGAATAATAGGATGAACACTAGTATAGAAATTTGATTACAAGCAACTTAATTAGCCTTAATAGAGTGTTGTGTGAAATAGATGACAATTGGACAGTGTTGATTTGCATTAGTGAGCTAAAATTCCAGCAACATTTGGGTAAGGTATATTGCAAAATTAAAAATGAAGAGCATGAGACTCCAATACACAAATTTAGTCTTTCATCTTCAACTCACAGATGTTTACATTATGTGGCTTTATGAAGCCATCCAATTTATTAACTACCCAAACCACTAACTACCAACTCATAACTAATAATTATCTAAAAATCAACATATAATAGATAACATTAACATGTTGATTAATTATTTATTACATTATTCTATGTCATGCACTATAATTTGGAATTCTTAACACCCTTCTTTAGTGTTGACATAGGGACTTTATTTTGGTGCTGAAATATCAACAATTGGCTTACCTCAATTTTTCTCTCTTCAATGAATTTTTTCTTTCGGTCGTCAGTTTATACCAATAGTGCATCCAAAAATCTATTTATGGCTGAATTGGTAATAACCATTTTCATAAGCCTGCATGATACAACGGGCATACATATGATTGGGGGGCAATAGAAGCTAATTCTTCTTGGATTGATGGCATTAAGGCATGTTAATGTTGAAACAAGTAATTAAACTATTTTAAGATAACAAATTTCATATTAGAGTAACCACCAACTTTAAGAATTGTTACCGATTAATTAAGGGAAGAGACGCGACCTTTCATAAATAATGTGAACTTTAGCAGGAGGGTTGTGATAATTTGTTCTCTCTCATGAATATATATAGTCTATCATTAAGGTGGTGAAGAGCTTCAAAGGAAGAGATAAATAATAAATACCAATGACAGAAAAGACAAAAGGCATTTAACAAAGATACTTTATACAACAATATAAGGAAATGATAATAAATCAATATACCATCATTCATATACTTCATGAAAAAAATGAAATAAATACCTGTGATGTCTTATCTAAAATACCAAAAGCTTTTCAGTGGCCTGATAAGAACTTATCTTGCTTTTCCTTTTGTACTTTCCTGAAGTGTGATTTATCTCTTATGTTTTTTATTGGCTTTTCATCTTATATTTGTTGTTCTATACCTCAAAATCAGAGAGCGTATGATTGTTTTCTTTTCTTTCATCATTATATTTGTATATATTCAATATTAAAATTGAAATGGTGCTTTTGTTTTCAGGGATGGACCCTTTATGAGATTGTCAAATATGCTCCTGTGCATAACTGGACTATGTATGAAGAGGCCTTGAAGACCCTCTCTTTCATGTAGGTGCCTTGGTTGATCTCTTATCTCTTATCTCTAGTTGAACAAACCAAACATGTAATCATTGGTTGATTGTGTATAGTCTCCTGATTTGAATCGCATCCACTACTCTATAGACTACACAAGTATTATCAAGCAATGTATGGCAAGAAACACATAAAGTCGTATGTATTAGGAATAAGGATCAACATAGGAGGATTTTATATTTTATTTTCATTCAAGTCTGAATGCACAAGTTGAGTAGTAGAAATACCAAGAATGGATACATGAGGAACTAATGATACCAATCAAGAGAGGCTCCACCCATTGAAAATGCATGAATACAAAACAATAATTTCAAAACGACATCCAAGGTACTATTCAGAATTAGAATTAAATCATCGTCTATAAAAGTTTGACAAAGGTTAGAAACAGTGATCAGATCGAGGAATAATACAAAGATAGATTAAAGGTATCTATATTAGATATCCTATCATATCCTTTACCATCATAAATTTGATTGGCAATACCAAGAATATTATTACCTTTGTGATTTAGCAGATAGAGTATGTGTGTTTGAGAGATAGAGAAGCACTCTTTAAATGGGCACAAACATACATTCTTAGATTGATATCTATGCAATTGCAACTGGGTATCTCTTATATCAGTGGTTATATTGCACCATTAATCTGCCAAACCTGATACATCCAAGATCATAGTAATCATTAAGTTTAGATTTATTCTACAAGATGTACTCATTAAAGTTGCATTCAATTGTCAAAATGAGGGGTACTAAGTGGCCTTGATATTATTAATGGGATATATCATTGAATTTTTATTAATAATTGAGGAGATTATATTGGCGTCAAGAACATAATTCATATAGAGTAAAGGAATGGAAGCTAGTTGTCCCTAAATTACAATGCATCCATAGAGGGAACATTACACCTCTTTTTTCCATATGTAATCATGATGCTCTATTTCTTGGTAGTTGTGACTCTTAATGATTAAACCATCTCTTGATCATGTTATTGCCCTTGATATAGGACTATTTCATGTAGGTGCCTTGGTTGATCTCTTATCTCTAGTTGAACATACTATAATTATTTATTATCCTTGTATGCATGTCATGGTCTGATCTATGTTCCCTCTTAAGCTGGTCTCTTTGTATGTCACTGCCCTACTAGCATTGTTTCTTCATCACTGTGATGTGCACTATCCACATCTATTTGCATTATTAAACTATTTAATTTACTAGATACCTAATCAGTATTATCATTTTCTTCTTTTATTCATTCATTTGGAGTTGTATTTAGAGGTAGATATTTGTTGCTGATTTCATGTTTATATGTTACATATGCTATTTACTACAAAAAAATATAATCATCCATGAATTTAGAAAGAAAGAAGAAGATTCGCTAACTAATTCTAAGGATTAATATAAAACAAATTTCTATAACAAGGCTTGAGAATAATATAGACTAATATAAAATAGATTTCCATAACAAGACTTTATCATAATAAATTTTATATCAGATGTGGGTGTGGATGTGCAACCTATATATAAGTCATCATCATCTTTATTTCAAATAAAAGCATTAAGAAATTCATAACCAAATCTAGTTTGCAAAATCCGCCACAATTGAAACTCACCTTCTCAATATTTTCTCTAATAGCATACTTGCAAGCCCACTGCAAAATCTCTGTAATATAGAGAAATCAGTTACAAACCCATCAATAATATTTTTTTTTAACGAACAATTAGTATTGGTTGATTTTTCAATGTTTTAATATTAGTAGTGTCGATGAGAATGCTATGTGTTTGACGTTGATTTTGATGAACTTTGGTCGAACTAGTGACACACTTTGTTTGTTGTTTTGATGAGACTGCTATGTGTTTGACGTCCATTCTGACCAATGTTGATCTCAATTGTGACAAACTTTGGTCACTTAGATAATAGGTTTGGTCTGCAATTATTCTAGCTTCAAGCAATTACTTTAACGAAGATTCAGTTGATAATTCAACCACTAAGTAGGTTGAAATTTTGACGATGGTTTTCCCTGTCAAATAATTGATGAAAAAAGTTCGATAATAGTTTGGGTCGTCTGATCGACCAATGGGTATCAAAAATTTGACTAATCCTTGTCAAAAAAAGGGTAAAATTTACTAGTGTGCAAATTTCATTAATATCTTTAGATATCACTCCTTGTAAACGCTATATATTACTTTATGTTTTAATTCTTGTGGCACAAACTGAACCTTTTTTCAAAATATGACATCCAATGACTATAAAGACAACTGTGAAACTTTGTCCACAAATTTGACTAACACTTAACAAATTGTGAACCATTCCTTCAACATAGTACACATTATTAACAAAAGTATAATCATCAAGCTAAATTCATCCTAATCCTTTGATGTAAAAGAACTTATTGTAACAAAACTTAACTATACCAACATCAAATATATCAAGTTTTTGTTAGGATTAAGTAATACTGAGAGGGGGGGTGAATCAGTATTACAACACTTCAACTTAAACTTAAACCAATTGCAAATAAACCATATCAATGTAGAAATGAAGAGAACATAAATACATAATACATAACTCATAAAACCATTATTTGTTTTCGAGGAAACCCTAGCCAAGGGAAAACCTCGGTGGGGATGGTACCCACAACTATGCACTAAAATATAGAATCCATGTTAGGAGATCTAGCCCTCTTAGGAGCTGAGTATTACATAGTACATTTCTTTTTAAGAGGAATAGAAACCCTATTAGGGGTATACAAAAACCTTGTTAAAGGTATATTGAGCTTATAGCTCTTGCAATCAATAATTCAGTAACAAAAGTGTTTTTTAAGAGTGAACAATACAAGTATCTTCTATGCTTTGATAGTTCTAGTTATAGCTCTGTCAATCTTTGATCTCGCATCTCTTATCAACCATTACTAATATCCCAAATTTTCATCCATATCTCAGACATTACTTCTGCACTTAACACTTCCACAAAACACTCTTTACTTATATCTATTCTATCATCCAGTCGGCTCTCCAATACAACACAAAACATAATAATTACTTATGAAAATAATAAATACTAAGTTGGTGATCTTATATTAACAAAGTGTCATACTATCTACATATGACTTAGCATGTTACCATTCTATCTAGCATTCCCTTAATCATTGGGATTGTTCATATGCCATGTTTCACTATTCCTCTATCTTCGCATACCTTCATATTATTGTAACTTATTTATATCAATACCAAAATATGTGTGACCTTAACTGAAGGTCATACATATCCCAAAATGTCTTCCTCTAAGCTCGCAAGCCATAACATATCATATATCACATTCACTGACCAAAATAGTACTACAGTATACTATAACTCTAATTCTGTACTTAGTCATTTTCATGACTGTGTCTCCAATACTTATTCTTACTACATTTGATCACTATAACATGTGTGTTTCCATAAATGACAACCCTCAAGTGATTCTCAGTGTACTCAAAACATCACTTTCCAACAATCTCTCCCTTTGGCATTGATGGCAACACTTAGCAAAAAATGACTAAGTGTCTAAAATACTATCTTCCTTCTACTTTTCCATTCCTATATACATATACATATTCTTCTTCTCTTTCTTCTCTCTCTCTTCTTCTTTTTTTCACAATTTTCTTCTTCTCTTTTTTATTTTCTCTTCTTATCCCCCTTTGACATAAATGGAAAAGGTACATACAAAAATGAAAAATTTCAAAAGTTTAGGATTTAGTGCTTGCTCACCAATTTTATAATATCTTGGAAGGAATCTTCCAAGGTCTTTACTTCATCATTCCATGACTTAATCAATAGCTCACTGACATGGATCGGTCCATTCAATACATAAGATGTAGTCTCTACTACCTTCAACTCAGTGGGTACAGGCTTTATTGAATCCTCAATCTTTTCCATCTCAATGAGATGAGCTTCAAGAGTTGATAGCTTAGGATTAATTAAACTCTTTAGAAAACCAACTCTTTCCACTACTCTCACTTTCTATGTATCCAAAACATTTATCTTATAAAAATTTTTGGATTTTTTCTTGTCCATTTCTAATATAGATTGTGAAGAGGTCTCACAACTATCCATCGTGTTGTCCAATGTGCCCTATCCTTAGCTATAATGTCATCAATATTCTTAATTTGTCTAATAGGGTTGATGCAATAACTATATACCTTTCTTCCTTATGCAACACAACTTTTGGCTTTGATAGTAGTTGCTTTCAGAATGCCCAAGTCCCATGAGATAGACTGGCAGACTTCCTTCAACTTCTTTTCAAGGTATCTCTTCTTAGTTTTATCCTATGCGATCTTCAATAGTGACTCATAATGGTTGTCAAAGTTGTCCAGTGCCATGTTCAAGTTCTCAACATCATCCTTTCCTTGAAATGTAAGAGGTGTAGGGAGTATTTTATTCATAGTCTCTACTATCCTAGAAATCACCTTTACCTTCTTATCCCCCTTTATTTCTGACCTTTCCTTTACCTTAGAAAATTCCATGAAGGATCATCTCATTAGCTCATCTTCATCCATGCTTTCCACATCAGTCCTTACTAGTTTTCCCATACTTTCCAACAATAAGGTGGAGGAGGTGTCGGGTTCTTGTTTGAGCTCAACTCTTACCTCTTCTTCCTTTTCTACTCCTATCTCTTCTACCTATTCTTCCTCTTGTTCTTTTTCCTTCTCTCATTCTTTCTCTTCCTATTTTTCTTCTATTTGTTCTTCCTCTTTCCATCCTTCATCTCCTATTGTCATTGCACTATCCATATTTCCTTGAAAAGGATCATTTACATCAAGTGAGGTGTCAAGTGATATAGGCACACCATAAACAAAGAAGTCTAGTTTCTTGTCAACTTCGCTTGCTTGCATACTCTCCTCAATTGTCTTAGAGCTTTCTCCCATTCCTAAAGGTGTAGGCTTGGTAGCTTTGGGAGGTAAAGACTTCTCAGGCATGTCACTCATAAGAATTTGATCCAATGCCTTTTGTGTGTCTTCAATTACTTCATCATATTTGCTTGCCATTATCTTTATAAGTCTGGCCTTAGTTCTCAATAGAGGTTTCAACTATTTAATGATTCTCTCCTTTTCCTGTACAAACACTACAAGAAACATATCTTCAATGGCCTTATTTCTTATTGCCTCATCTTCAGTATGAGCCAATTACTTTCTTATTTCTAACTTGCTATACAAGTCTTTAGGAATACTGGCTTCAATCTCTAACAAATTTTTCTTATAAACTAGCAAGTGCTCAATCACTATATCTTCAATCACTCCTTTATTATCAGAATCATACCTTTCATAGTATCTATTCAATGTCTTCAAATTTCCATCTCTTATTATCCTTTTGTGCAACATTTTTATATCTAGCTTCCATAGGTTTTCTTCCTTCTTCTATTCTACTTTCTCTTCTTTCTTCTCTGTTATCTTATACTCTTTCTTCTTTTCTTCTACTTCTACCTTTTGTTTCTTTGGGCTACTTGGTTTGTTTGATCTTATAGATCTTCTAGGTGTGCTCGTAGGTGCATATTATTTTGCTACCTTCTCAGGGATGATTGATAAATCTATTATATCAATAGTTGTACTTACTATCTTTTCTGCTTCAGAGGGAGGAGGTGCCTCAATTTCCATGATAGAGGACCCTTCTATCATCTTTGTCCTTACTTCTTTCAGTTGTTCTTGGTGATTCCAACCTTTGTTTCCATTTCATCTACCATTTTCTCTATTTTCCTCTTCCTTGTTCTTTTATCATGTTCTTCCCTAGCCTTTGTAGACTTTTCCAAGTAAGTTCCCCATCTTTCTTCATAAGTGTCTATCTCAGATGCTAGTACATGTTTAACTTTCATTGTAAGAACCTCAGAACTAACCTCATACCCCATAGGGTAGCACCATTTCTTCCTAGGCTCAACTGCTTCAAAGAATACACAATTAGTTTCAACCATGAAACAGATTGTGTCCTTGTATTTTTTACTTAACTCCTCAGGAATCTTGTATCTCTCCTTCATTTTGCTTTGAAGAATCTTAATCATTACAAACAACTCACCATATACCCAATTCTTGTTCTATCTTTGGTAGCTTTTTGATATTTGTATGCTAGTAGGTACAATATCCTTCCATGCTCTAGGGTACATTTTGGAAAATTTGTGCTCAATATGAATGTACATGTGAATCAGGAGTGAACCAAATCTGAATGCTTTTGACTTATCTTTCTTAATAATTCTGACATTCTCCAAGAATTTTTGTGATAGGATCTCACATAGATTATACTTTCTATTTTCCTTTACCATTTTGTAAGCCATCATGATTACCCTTGTTGATATAGAATTAGGCCTACTATTGTAGTATAACTTATATCCTTGTAGCATTGCTACCAATCTCACATCTTGTTGAAATATGCCATTCATAGTCATCTCTCTCTTGTCCCATTTGGAATGAGTTAGGTTTTCTACTTGTTTCTTGATATTTTTCTCTACCACTGGAAGGGCTCTAGTGTTGTCTAACCCAGTTATTCACTAGTACATTTGAGGCCAAATTTTGATGGCCATATGTCAGATTTCCAATGCTTATTTGTTGAAATTTTGACAAATGTGTCTGTCGGCATTTTTACATTGGAAATGGTGATGAGAGTGACAATCGTCAATTTTCTAACATAGTCTCCCATCAGAAAATGCCACATAAAAAGAAACTTTACTATGGGATAGATCTGTCAAAAAGGTGACCTTTACGACATTTGTTCTTTTGTAATTGTGACATATATGCATTAGATCTCTGACAGGGGAACCTATCAGATGTATTTCAGTACCATTGCAATAATCTATCAAAGTAATAACCTACTGATGAGAGTATCCATTAGACATATAGCACGTCTATCAAAAAATATTTACTATGTATCAAAAAAGTGATAGATTAGCATAGTAAAAATAACAAAGCTCAAGAGACCATCATAGTTTCTCTCTGGCTTTGGTCCATATACTGACAAAACATTTTACATTTCGTTAGCTCATCAAATGAGGGGATTTGAAAGAATTTAATAGAATATTTTCATGATAATGTATATTATTTAAGTTGATGTTGCACAAATTTATCGACTTCACGTACTTGTATACTACGAGCACAACCATAAAGAAGCATCTCCTCCCATGGCCTACATTACTCAAACCATGGGAGGGGATGCTTCTTTATGGATATGCTCGATGTATACAAGTGCACAAATTGATAAATTCATTCACCGTCAAATTAAAATAATATATGTTATACATGAAAATATCATCCATTAAATTCTTTCAAATCACCGCATTTAATGAGCTAACGAAAAGTATAAAAAAATTTCATTATATGGACCAAGGATGGAGACCAACTATGATGGTCTCTTGAGCTCTGCTATCTTTAGTCCTAGCTACTGGGTAAGGGCTGGAAGACTTATACATGTCGATTGTTGAGAATAATCACCGCCTTGTCTTTATGTACACTGCACAGTATCTGATATAAGAGAAGGCAAGAAATATGAATGGATAAAATAAATGAAAGATACAATAAAATTATCTTTTTGTTTACCTTCTCATAATTGATCCCAGTCTCACAAAATTAATTTTATGTGATCACTAGCACATTCCGTGCATGGATGAGAAATAGTATCCAAAGTTTCTAGATTCTAAGAAGAGGTATGAGTGGAGGCCAAAAAAGGGATATTTGTGAAGGTTTTATAGACATAGTACTAAACCATCATCTCTGCACTGGTACTCAATCTAGAAACCCTCTCTAGAAAATCTCCACATCTAGCAAATCTCCACAAAAATCCCTTCTGGCCTCCACTGCATATACATCTTCTCAGTATCTAAAAAATCTTCATCATTGATTCCCATCATTTTTCACCATCTATGTGGACTGAGACCTTAAACTATTGAGCTTCTCTTCATTTTGAGAATAATTTAACATTCTCTACTTAATAGGGCCAACCACGTGAAGGTGAAATCTCATCTAGCCCCTCCTGGGAGTGACCCTTTATGACATTTTAAGACCTTTAAGATGTGTATTCTTAGGGGTTGTAAAGGATTGTAAAGGGTCATAAGGGGTCTTGGGACACAACGGCTGAGAAACATAAATGTAGGCATCATGGTCACAAGTTTTTGGAGACAACATAATTGAGTGGTATACCCAAACAATGCAAAGCAACTAGTACTCCTCTAGAACTAGAGGAGTAGTAGTTCCTTTCCATCATCTAGGTATACAACCCAATTATGTTGTCTCCAAAAATTGTGACCATGATGCCTACATTTATGTTTCTTAGTTGTTGTGATATATACATTTATGTTTCTTAGCTATCGTACATTTTTATGTGCATGTTTTTTATGTGTTTGGGAAGACATATTTCTAGCCTAGGCTTGGATCCTATGGCAATTAGCTTCATAACAATAAAGTAGATGATAGATGAACAATTAGCTTCCCAAGAAAAATCTCATAAATGAACTATGTGTACCCCAATTCATGTGGCCTCTGTGCGTACTGAAAGGATAAATTTGAAACACAAGGGTAAGGCTTAAAGATCTATCTAGTGATGCAAAATTAACTTCTTTAAGCCTTACCCTTGTTGTTTCAAAGATATCCTTTGGATATGCGCAAATGGCAGAGGAATTGGGGGTACACACAATTCATTTATGAGATTTTTCTTGGAAGCTAATTTCTTAGCTCTCATCTACTTCATTTATTATCAAGCTAATTGTCAAAGGATCCAAGCCCAGGCTAGAAAGATGTCTTCCCATTCTATTTAATCCATATTCCTTATTCTTGTCAAACTTCCTTGGTATAGTAGGTGTTCTCTCTATAGTACTCTTCTTCAATTTGTGTTCGATGATAAGCATCTTCTTATTCTTCCTAATTGTAGCCAAAGCTTCCTTTTCATCAGGATTCAACTCCACTTCCCCCATCTCATCATCCTTGTCACCCTCAACTATCATCCTAAGACCTTCTTCCCTCTCCAGTTCTTCAAGCCTTTGCAAGATATTTGGATCAATGAAGTCTACAACATTGTGTCTATCCATGATCTCAGGAATATCATCTTCTTTCCACTCTTCATTTTCCAAAATATACCACTTCTTCAAGCTTGTAGAGTAGTCTCTAGTGGTTGCAAATCAATCTTATTACAAACTACAATAAGAGACTTATTGGTAAACAAAGGTTTTATGCTGTGAAATAGAGCTGCCTATTGTGTAATACTATAACCACAGGACATCGAAACTTCAAGGAAAAACAAAACAACCACCTTCAAATGAGCCAAGGTAATAATATTGAGAATCTCTATGGTGTTCCTATCCTCCAAGGGGTGGTGCAAAATACCAAGGGTATCAATAGGCTAAATAGCTTCAGACTATCACGGAGGCCTAATTTCTCTACCTTGTAGCCCACAACATAAAGCACAATGCTCAAAGCAAAGTACATGTCCATATTGTATAAATGGAAAAGAAACAACAAGAAAATAAATAAAAATAAATAAAAAAGAAAATATTACAATTAAATAATCACCAACAATGATAAAAATAATATATATGTATGCAGCCCATATTTAACATTTCAAATGCAAGAATGAAAGAAAACATGGAACTAAGCCCATAGTTCATAGGCCCACAAAGGGACATTTATCATAGTCATAGAAATATGATTATTTTTAAATGGAATACACCAAGGAGTACCATCAAAAATATTGACCATTTACAATCATGAACAATGAATAATCAAATAGCTCATTTTTTTATCAGCATGTGTAGTCTCTATGTATAAGAAAAATGAATGAAATATCAAGCTAAAATAAAAAAGTGAACAAAAATTCAAATTCAAGGCCTAATTTATCAAGAGAAACAAACATTAGGATGAAAGAAAAATCATTAAGACTATAGAAAAATCATTAGGACTATAGAAAAATCATTAAGACTAGAAAATAAAGTTCTAGAAAAATCATTACGAATATAGAAAACTCATGTAGACTAGAAAATCAAGTTCTAGAAATGGATGGTTCTGATGCTTTTCCATTACAACAATTGAGCATTCATCATTTGGTACTTCTTGGTGTATTCCATTTAAGTTTTTCAGCTACCATGTTTATGTGATATTATATGTCAAGTACTTATAATTAGTATGCCCAACAAACATAGACTTAGTAGTAAAAGCATGTCCTTTGGTTTACTAGTTTAATTTGGTTTAAGAATGGTTTGTTTCATGTTTGAATGTACCATTGAATGAAGCTTGGCTATATTAAGTACAATCTTAAGACTCGTGACTCTTCAAATTCTCTTGTTTCCTTCAAACCTCCAAACATGTGTACTATGAGATTTCCTCCAACAAATGGACTTGTGATGATTTTCACAATAGTACATGTGTTGGAGGACTACTCAAAGTACTGCTTAGGAAAATCTGAATGTTCATCACCTATGCATAGAAGAGTTGATCATAGAAGGTATATGCACAGGTGAAAAACATGCATATTTGACCAAGCAATACTGGGAGCTAGACCCAACAGCAAATAGATTTATGGTGATTTTCACAATAGTACATGTGTTGTTGGGTATAAGCTCCCAATAGCGCTCAGGAAAATATGCATGTTCACCACCTGTGCATATGAAGTGGCTCTAATGGAAGATACAATCACTAAATTTTGCATACTCCTTATTTTGTCCTGGGTTGATATTGTCAGACATGGTCTTTCTTGAATGGAATGACTCATTACTTGTACATTGACTAGAATGTTGGTGGAAGAAGGATGATTTGTTTGCAACCAATTTTTCAACTATAATTTTCTCAACATGAAGGGACATTTATCATAGCCATAAAAACATGATTATTTTAAAATGGAATACACCAAGGAGTACCATCAGAAATATTGACTATTTACAATCATGAATAGTTAACCTTAATCAAATAGCTCATTTTTTTATCAACATGTGTATTCTCTATGTATATGAAAAATGAATGAAATATCAAGCTGAAATAAAATAGTGTACAAAAATTCAAATTCAAGGCCTAATTTATCAAGAGCAACAAACATTAGGATGAAAGAAAAATAATTAAGACTATAGAAAAATAATTAGGACTATAGAAAAATCATTAAGACTAGAAAATTAAGTTTTAGAAAAATCATTACGACTATAGAAAAATCATTTAGACTAGAAAATCAAGTTCTAGAAATCGATGGTTCTGATGCTTTGCCATTACAACAATTGAGCATTCATCATTTGGTACTTCTTGGTATATTCCATTTAAGTTTTTCATCTGTTGTATTTATGTGCATGTTCTTTATGTGTTTGGCTTCTCTCCCTCGCAAGGGATACGTGGATAGGTAATTGATTTGAAAGCATAATGATTTGACAGTCTTTTTTCAGGATAGGCATAATCATCCCACCAACCTTAATTAGTAACATTTGTGATATATGTCAAGTACTTATAATTAGTATGCCCAACAAACAAAGACTTAGTAGTAAAATCATAAGGTTGCACATCCACATCCACCCTAGTAAGTATTAGAGCCTTTCAAATTTGTAAAGAACACAAACTTTGCAAATCAAATTGATATTTCATTAAAACCTATGTTTTTTATCAAGTTCTTAAAGATTAAAACATGAAACCATCAAGTCCTTCACCTATTTTCTTCATGGTTGGGGAATTTTTCATGGAGTTATATGTAACCTTTGGAAGTCATTGTATGACAAACTTAAGCCTAGAGTGTACGGCAGGAACAAAGATTCAATAAAAATAGAAGTTTAAATCTGCAAGTCCATTATGTTATGCATTGTTGAAAGGCTTCTTTACTTATTGTTTTGGTTTCTAAATTCAAGGATGGAATATTAAGAAATCTCCAAGCATTCATTTCATCATTGAATGTATTGTGAGAACTTTAAAAAAAATTCCTTACGTTTTGACTGGTAAAACCAGTGACTGTTCCAAGTAATGTTTTTAATCCTTTGAAGTTTCTCATGATCCTAATGTAAGTTGATTGGATTAAGAAATTTGGGGATCCAATAGGACTTAGGGGAGTTCAATAAATGTTTTGGAAGACTTAGAGGAACTATTAGCATGACTATTCCTTCATCTACAGTGAGTTAGACTGAATTTGCTAAGTTTTTCCTTCGTTTTGAAGATTATTTTGTAATCTATTTCCTTTCTATGGACCCAAAGGCCTAGGACCCATGGAAAGAGGATAATAACAATGTATATAAAACTCTAATGTTCTTGACTTGTAGAGATTTGAGAAAGTAAAGAGAACACTGGCTGGAACAATGTGTTCCTTAAGGGAATTGATAGCTAGGGAGCAGTAGTGAGAGTTTGGCCCTAAGGGCGAGGAATTTTTATGATTTGGATAGTCATATATTGGTATACTAATGGTCTAAACAGTCATGATAAGTGCCTCTCAAACAACTAGTCTTTAAAGCATTCAATAAGTGAATATGAATGTTTGAAAACTACTCCCAACAATTCTTAAACAAAATAAAGTATGTTTAAGAATTGTTGGGACAGGTCCTTTGGTGTGTATTAAATAGAATAGAATTTTTAGTATATTAGTATCATTCTATTTCTTTTAATCTATTGGTTTCATGCCCTAGCCCATGCTTTATCTCCATTATTTGATGTTATTCACTATTTTGAAATGTTGACTGTGGTTATCAAATGGAAAAAATAGAAAAAAAAAATTAACACGAATTTTTTTTAACAAAATTGAACCAATGGCATGTTTACAACAAAGAAATAGAATGATAATACTATGCTAAAAATTCTATTCTATTTAATACACGCCAAAGGACCAGTTGTATGAAATTTTCAATCACATAGCAATTCATTGTTGTATGAGTGGATTGTCCAGGAACAATTAACATTAAACAAGGAGGAAACTCCTCAACACATCTTGGAAACCACTTAATTCAATAATAAATGAAACCTAACATGAACACTATTCCTTCCATTCACTTCTACCAAGAATAAAGCATTTAATCCATTCAACATTACATATAATCATTAGACAACTACATTTCTTGACTGTGTAGAGGAACAATCACGACCAAAATGATCAAAAGTACTTTCACCCTTGCACAAGCTATTCCAAACTTCAAGTAAATTGAGAAATATGCTATATCAAATCATTCATATTTATAGTAACCATTCAAAGGATCATTTTGTCAATGAACCCTCTGAATGTACCCCTATAGTAGAGAAAGGAAACCTCAAAATAGAGAAAGGAAACTTAGTAAAATCGGTCTATGTCATTGTTTGTGAGGGTACAGTCATGATAAGTGTCTCTCAAACCTCTCCAAACATGTAAGAATGTCTTTAAATACTTTATTGATCTCTTCTAAACATTAATGCATGGACAGTCAAACCAGTAGTCTCCAAAGCATTCAATAACTAAATATGAATGTTTGAAAACTTTCCTCTCAACTTCCCCAACCACTCCTAATTAGTTAGAGGGATTAGTTGAGTGTTTAGACACTAAAACTTCTTAAAAATACTTTATTTGATATGATGAATTGTAATATCAACAAATGTGAATCCAAAAATTTCAAAACAGTGAATCAATATCCTTGAGCACAAGCACCAATAACATCAAATAATGGAGATAAAGCACAGGCTAGGGCATGACACTAGTAGAATGCAGTCATTTTAGTGAGCATTCATGATCAAATAAAATGCAATGCATTTGAAATTTATAGTCAAATATGATGCTAGAGGCTCAAAAGACGTTTCTCATCAAAGATACCAATCAAAGATGAAGAAATCACATACATTCTCTCACACTCAGCTTCCATGAAGGAAGATTTGATAGCCAAATCTTCCTTGTACCACATGAAAAACATGTCATTGGTTCAGTTCAGCATGTTATTATCATATGAAATAAAGTATGTTTAAGAATTGTTGGTAAGGATAGGAATAGTGGAGATTTTAAAAATGTCCCTCTAACCGATTACGAGTGGTTGGGGAAGTTGAGAGGAAAGTTTTCAAACATTCATATTCACTTATTGAATGCTTTGGAGACTACTAGTTTGACTGTCCATGCATTACTAGTGACTAAGATTCATTAAAGGATACAAAACCCTTCATTTTGGGTTATTGTGTGTGGATTCATCCGCTTTAGCCAGGAAGATCAAGAAGATGGGGTAGGAGGAAATTGTGGTAGAAGAAGTATTTAAAGATATTTACATGTCCCCTATCCATGAAATCAAGACTATAAGTGCTAAAGACCATGTTGAGGATGAGGGGGGTCTTAATCAGGGAGGGGAAACAAGAAGCAACAAAAAAAATTTCAAGAGTTTGGAACAACATTTCAGAATCCATAAATGGTATGGGTAAGGTGACCTTCATTCTTGGTCGTGACTTCAATGAAACATTGGATATGGATGATAAGAAGAAGGATCACTTTTTGATAGTGTTCCTTGAGGAAAGGGGGATTGTGAAAGACTTTTTATCATTGTATTGTGTATTTCCAATATGTTTGGATGCAAGGTAGACTAGGAGAATGAAGGATCAGTCACTGATTGCATGATAACCTAGTTTTGAAGGGTCACTAGTTTAGGGGATAGTCAAGGTCCAAATTTTGATATTGTTCATTGAGGGAAGGGGGATTGTAAAAGACTTGTTATCATTGTACTATGTATTTCCAATATGTGTGGATGCAGGGCAAAACAAGAGAATGAAGGATCACTCACTGATTGCATGATAACCCAGTTTTGAAGGGTCATTGGTTGAGGGGACAGTCAAGGTTCGGATGTTGATAGTGTTCCTTGAGGGAAGGGGGATTGTGAAAGACTTGTTATCATTGTATTATATATTTCTAATATGTTTGGATGTAGGGAAGACTAGGAGAATGAAGGATCACTCACTGATTGCATGATAACCCAGTTTTGAAGGGTCACTAGTTGAGGGGACAGTCAAGGTCTGGATGTTGATAGTGTTCATTGAGGGAAGGGGGATTGTAAAAGAATTTTTATCATTGTATTGTGTATTTCCAATATTTTTGGATGCAAGGTAGAACATGAGAATGAAGGATCACTCATTGATTACATGATAACCCAATTTTGAAGGGTCACTGGTTGAGGGGACAATCAAGGTCTGGAAGTTGATAGTGTTCCTTGAGGGAAGGGGGATTGTGAAAGACTTTTTATCATTGTATTGTGTATTTCCAATATGTTTGGATGTGGGGTAGACCAGGAGAATGAAGGATCACTCACTGATTGCATGATAACCTAGTTTTGAAGGGTCACTGGTTGAGGGGACAGTCAAGGTCGGGATGTTGATAGTGTTCCTTGAGGGAAGGGGGATTGTGAAAGACTTGTTATCATTGTATTATGTATTTCCAATATGTTTGGATGAAGGACAGACAAGGAGAATGAAGGATCACTCACTGATTGTATGATAACCTAGATTTGAAGGGTCACTGGTTGAGGGGACAGTCAAGGTCCAGATGTTGATAGTTTCCATTGAGGGAAGAGGGATTTTAAAAGACTTGTTATCATTGTATTGTGTATTTCCAATATGTTTGGATGTAGGGCCAAATAGGAGAATGAAGGATCACTCACTAATTGCATGATAACCCAATTTTGAAGGGTCACTGGTTGAGGGGACAGTCAAGGTATGGATGTTGATAGTGTTCCTTAAGGGAAGGGGGATTGTGAAAGACTTGTTATCATTGTATTGTGTATTTACAATATTTTTGGATGCAAGGAAGACCAAGAGAATGAAGGATCACTCACTGATTGCATGATAACCTGGTTTTGAAGGGTCACTAGTTGAGGGGACATTCAAGGTTTGGATGTTGATAGTGTTACTTGAGGGAAGGGGGATTGTGAAAGACTTGTTATCATTGTATTGTGTATTTCCAATATGTTTGGATGTAGGGAAGACTAGGAGAATGAAGGATCACTCACTGATTGCATGATAACTCAATTTTGAAGGGTCACTGGTTGAGTGGACAGTCAAGGTTTGGATGCTGATAGTGTTCCTTGAGGGAAGGGGGATTTTGAAAGGCTTGTTATCATTGTATTGTGTATTTCCAATATGTTTGGATGCAGGCTAGACTAGGATAATGAAGGATCACTCACTGATTGCATGATAACCTAGTTTTGAAGGGTCACTAGTTGAGAGGACAGTCAAGGTCCATATGACTGGGCCATTCAAGGACCCTATTTCTTTGTATTAATTGATATTCAAATTGGATGCATGTATTTCTTGTGAATTATCGACTGCTATGTATCCTGCAACTACATCCATAAATATACATATACTTCTCTAAGGTTGTAAGCCACTTAGGGATCAAAATAGAGAAACTAAATCAAAATCATTCTTTGTCCTATTTTCTTTTAACAAAGTCTCAACTATCAATGATATAACAATATATTTGATGCCCTAAGCTATCAATACAAGTGGCACCTAACTAGAAGCTCGTGGGCTATCCATTTGATAACCATAGTCAACATTTCAAAAAAATGAATATCCTTGAGCACAAGCACCAATAACATTAAATAATGGAGTTAAAGCACTAAATCAAAATTGTTTTTTGTCCTATTTCCTTTTTAAAAAGTCTCAAATATCAATGATACAATACATTTGATACCCTAATCTATCAATACAAATGGAGCCTAGCTAGAAGCTCATGGGTTGTCCATTTGATAACCATAGTCAACATTTCAAAAAAATGGATATCCTTGAGCACAAGCACCAATAACATCAAATAATGGAGTTAAAGCATGGGCTAGGGCATGACACCAGTAACATCAAATAATAGAGATAAAGTACTGGCTAGGGCACGACACCAATAGAATGCGGTCATTTCAGAGAGCATTCATGATCAAATAAAATGCAATGCATATGAAATTTATAGTTGAATATGATGCCAAAGGCTTGAAAGATGAAGAAATCACATACCTTATCTCACACCTAGCTTTCACTCATTTTCTCCTACTCCTTTTCTATGCCAATCAAAATAAAAATGATTTGGCACTTCACTTTTTTTTTATGTATACCCAAAACTGTCAGAATTACGATGGTCAATTTAAAACCCATTGGAATACTGACATCATCGAGGCCTATTTTTTTAAAAAAATAAAAAATTCATTAAAAAAAATTTACCCATCAGAAGTGTTTGTCAAAATTTGGCCCCAAATGTAGTAGTGATTTCATGAATCAGTTGGCTACATATCTTTACAGGCTTCTCTCCTATCCAATTGAACTGATCATGGATTCTACTTATTATAATCTTGAACCATTCAGTCTCACAGAATTCATTTAGGAGGATGAGCTTAATGATTGATTGGTCTTCCAAGTGTTTGAACTCTTCCTTCATTTTCCCATCAAAATCTATCATTTCATCTATCTCCTTATAGATCTTTTCATCCCCTATGGTCTCATACTTACAATGAATGTAAGCCCTAATGCCTTCAACATGCAATACATCATATGGGGTTTGCAAAAATGCTCCTTCTGGATCATCCTCACAAGACTTAAATAGGTGCCTCTTAAACTTGTACCTTGGTCTATCAATAACATCATCTATGACAAGTTCATCCATAGCTTCTGATAGAGTATATGTTAGAAATAGGGAATACTGAGGGGGGGGTGAATCAGTATTCCACAAACTTTTACTTTTGCCCAATTATGGATATAATAGATTAACTTGATACTTGCAAAATAGAGTAAACTAAATAGCATGCATAACAATAAAGGAAATGAACTCATAACATCATGTTTTTTTCTTGAAGAAACCCTAGCCAAGGGAAAACCCTGGTGGGGATGATACCCACAATAATCCACTAATCAAAAGTATCTTGTAAAGGAAGTTGACCCTATTAAGAGTCTATTACATACATATAGTGTCTCATTCCTGATTAAGGGACTCTAGGCCTTGTAAGAAGCCTCAACCTCGCTAAGAGTTGGTAGTACAAATAGAATGATTACAAGATGATCCTACTACCCAAACATGTAATGTACAATGATTTCTGATTAAAAAAGGGGCAAGGTATATAACCTTTTACTGCTGCCGAATAATTTTCCTATTCTTCACTTGCCTATACAAAGTCTTCTTGCTTGTCTTTCACAATTTACAACTTCACATCAATATCTTTCACATACATATGTCACACTTATGTCTTCGCATTATATATGTCTTACATTTATACAAGTTATTAATAATAATAACTTTTACAATTGGCTTTACAAAACATAAAGCACTTTACAAAATACATATTAACTTGTGCTCCCCAAGGCTTAACATCTAGGATGTCATCCCTTAAATTATTAAGTCATTATTTTGATAAAAAAATAATCCCTTTGTTGGAAATAATTGTCTGAAGGAAATTGCTACTCAATTATGTATTGTCTTTGATGTCACACTATGTCATAGTCCGCAGCAATCAGTTCCTACCGAGCTCAGTCGGTCTGCCAGACAGGAATATTAGTGTTTACTGAGTTCACTCGGTCATCGAAGAAAAGATAATGTTTACCGAGTTCACTCGATCATCGAAGAAAATTTAGTGTTTACCGAGTTCACTCGGTCATTGAAGAGAAGTTAGTGTTTATCGAGTTCAGTCAGTTATCAAAAGGTAAAGGATTGTCGGTGTTTACCGAGTTCCCTCGGTCGCCGAAAGATTATAGAAAGTTATGGTCACCGAGCACTCTCGGCCCTTGAAGGACTTTTGCAAATAGATTTTGTTTAATTCAGCCGACTGTTATACTGTTATAATGTCGATTTGACAAATCCAAAATCATATAAATAAAAGGTCAAATGTGAAAAATATATAATATACAGCAGAAAATCAACAGAAGAAAAGAAGGAAAGGTATATGCGAATTTGTGAAGGATGTTCAGATATCCTTGAGGAGCAGCAGAGATTTATTCGATCAGAAAGGATCAGAATTATGCAGAACAGAGATCTGTAATTAGCAAGACAGTTGCATTATTATACAGGTCACTTTTTCATTGTTACCTTCTTATCATTGTAACAGTGAATTCTAAATCTCTTAACCGAGTTGGTTTAACAACCATATTGTAAATCCTCTAACAAGGTGACAATTCCATTGAATTGTTTTCAAGACCTCTTACCAGGCCACTCCTTGCAGGGTGTTTTAAATCCTCTAACAAGGTCACACCTAACAGTGTGTTTTGTAACCTTTTACCGGGTTGGCTTCTAACCGGGCATCACTTCAGAAAAGTGAAAATCAATATCTAGATACATTGGTGGTTTTTCCCATATTGGGTTTCCACGTTAAATCTTGTGTCTCTTATGTTCTTAATTGCTTTCTCAATCATATACATGTGCTGAAGAATATCTAAAGATAATATTGCTAATACTTTCTGCATCTTCAAAGTTACTGCAATCTATTTACCGAGTGCTAAAACAGATAACATTGTTAAGATATCCTAAGGGATCTGTAAAGAATTAATAGTGAAGTGTTTTTATGGTTGACTGATTCACCCCCCCTCTCAGTCACTTCATCCATATTCCATCAATTGGTATCAGAGCTTTTGGTGCTTGCAGGAAGGGTTTCAAGGACCTAAGCTAAAGATCAGGATGTCTTACAAGAGGGAAATTCCAAAGCTTAACAGAGATAACTTTTCAGCATGGCAAGGTCTCATGCGACTTCACCTGGCTTCCATTGGTGATTCAGGATGCAAATACATTGATGAAGAATACACAATTCCTAATGGCACATTAACTATTGAAGACATTGCAGATAAAAAGACTCACAACACCATGATGATAGACATTGCATCTACTCTCAGCTATGAAGAATTTGATGATATTAAAGACTGCACTACTGCATATGAAATGTGGGTGGCACTGAAGAAAATATATGGTGGTGATGCAAATGTGAAAAGAGCCAAAGCAGAAAGCCTAAGAGGACAATTTGACAAGATGAATATGAAGGAAGATGAAAACATTGCAAAATATGTTGAAAGAATCAAAGCAAGTGTAAGTGCAATTAGAGCTTCTGGAGGAACAATCTCAGATGAGACTGTTATAAGTAAGGTACTCAGAACACTACTCCCTATCTATGCAATAAGAGTATCAGCTATTCAAGAAAGAAGATGTGAAACAAACCACAATATAACTTTGGATGCTTTAGTTGGAAGATTGACAGCTTTTGAATTAGACAACTATGATAACTATGTTCCTAGTTCCAAAAATATTGAATCAGCATTTGAGGCCAAGGTTTCATTAAAGAAGAATAAGAAAATTAAAGAAGTTCAGTCAGAAAGTGAAGAAGAATCAGAAGAAAGTTCTGATAGTGATCTTGAAATTGTAGAAGCATTACTTGCAAAGAAGTACTCTAGAGGGAAAGGTAAATATAAAGGTAAAACTCCTTTAATCTATTTTTCATGTGAAGAAATTGGACATATTGCAGCTAGGTGCCCAAACAAGCAAGTCAAAGAAGAAAAGAGAAGTCACAAGTACTATGGCAAAAATAATTTCAAATCATACAAGGATAAAGGTAAGAAATCATGTTTTATGGCTAAAGATTCTGATGATAGTGAAGAAGAAATTGTCTTTATTGCTATAAAAGATGAATCTGATGATGATGAAGATAAGATGGCACTTATTTCTCATATAAGCAAAGATGATATATGGATAATAGACAGCAGATGTTCACACCACATGACTGGTGACAAGACAAAATTTGAATATCTAGAAGACTGTGATAGTGGTAATGTAAGATTTGGAAACAATGAACCTTGTTGTATAAAAGGAAAAGGAAGAATCTCATTAACCAAAGAAATCATATGTGATAATGCTTATTGGGTTGAAGGACTAAAACATAATCTTTTAAGTGTAGCACAGCTAATCAACACTGGTTTCAAAGTTGAATTCATGAATGGTCAAGCAAGACTGCTGGATGGAAAAGGAAAACTCATTGGATCAGGCAAACAAACAAAAGGTAACTTATTTTATCTTGATCTCAATGAATATTCATGCTTTATTGCTCAAATAGAAGAAATTTGGCTATGGCACAAAAGGTTATGTCATGTGAATTTTGATAACATGATAAAAATAAGCAAATTCAAGAAGGTTAGAGGCATTCCTACTTTGAAGAAACCTGACACTGGTCTATGTAAGAATTGTCAGATTGGAAAAATGAGTAAAACTAGTTTCAAGAGTAAGAACTATCAGTCTAAAGAAATTTTGGAAATTGTGCATACTGATTTATGTGGACCTATTGGAATACAAAGCTATACTGGAGATAAATTCTTTATTCTTTTCATTGATGATTATTCTAGAATGATGACTATTATGTATTTAAGAGAAAAATCAGAAGCATTTGAAAAGTTCAAATGGTACTTAGCAAGAGTAGAAAAAGAAACAGGGAAAAGATTGAAATGCTTAAGATCAGACAGAGGTGGTGAATTCATCTCCCATGATTTTAACAACTTTTGCATTGAAAGAGGAATCAAAAGATAGGTATCAGCTCCTAGAACTCCTGAGCAGAATGGACTAGCAGAAAGAAGAAACAGATCTATTATGGATTGTGCAAGGACTCTAATGATAGAAAAGAACATTGCTATAAAGTACTGGAAGGAAGCTATCAGCACTACAGTTCATACCTTGAACCGAGTACAACTGAAGAAAGACACATTCAAAACTCCTTATGAATTATGGTATGGCTATAAACCTAATGTAAGTTACATGAAAATATTTGGTAGCAAGTGTTATATCCTAAAAGAATCCAGAAAAAATAAATTTGATGTGAAAAGTGATGAAGGAATATTCCTAGGATATTCTAGCAAAAGCAAGGCATACAAATGTCTGAACTTATCTACTCACAAAGTCATAGAAAGTATACATGTAAAATTTGATGAGTTTGCAGAAAAGACTGAGGAAGAAAGCAAAAGGGAACCTGAGAACTACAGAAGATTCGTTTACATTGAACCTGAAACATTGACAGACACAACTATCAATAAGGAAGCTATATCTACCGAGCCGAGCATAGTTACCGAGTCACAAACCGAGTCACAGGAAGAAGTTCAAACCGAGTCACAGGAAGAAATTCAGACCGAGTCTCAGCTTGAAGTTACCGAGCAAATATCTACCGAGCCCGAGCAACCTGAAGAAGAGATCCTAGAAGACAACAGCATGAATCATTCAAAAGACAAGGAACCTATACTAGCCAAATATGTCAGAAGACATCATACACCAGATCAAATCATTGGAAACAAATCAGATGGTACTATGACAAGAAGCAAGCTAAAAGGTACATGTCTGCTTACTGATTTTGAACCTAGAAATATCAAAGATGCATTGGAGAATGAAAGTTGGATTGAAGCAATGAATGAAGAATTAGAACAAATACAAAAGAACAAAACTTGGACTCTTGTACCTAGACCTAAAGATAAGAATGTAATTGGAACAAAATGGGTATTCAGAAATAAGCTGAATGAAGATGGTCAGGTATCTAGAAACAAAGCTAGACTGGTATGTAAAGGTTATTCTCAAGAAGAAGGTATAGATTATGGAGAAAATTTTGCTCCTGTTGCAAGATTAGAAGGTGTAAGAACTCTACTTGCTTATGCAGCACACAAAGGATTTAAGGTATATCAGATGGATATAAAATCTGCATTTCTCAATGGAATTCTTAATGAAGAAGTCTACATTGAACAACCTGAAAGTTTTGTTGATCCAGATAAAAGGGACATGGTCTGCAGGTTACACAAAGCATTGTATGGTTTAAAACAAGCTCCTAGAGCATGGTATGAAAGACTCCATAACTATTTGATCCAGATTAATTTCAAAAAAGCTAATGATAACAGTAATCTGTATATTAAAGAAGGACCGGATGACAAAACTGTATTGGCAGAAATATTTGTGGATGATACTATATTTACAGGGAATGAGGATTAGTGCAAAGAATTTTCAGAGCAAATGAACAGAGAATTTGAAATGTCTATGTTTGGTTTAATAAAATTCTTTGTTGGTCTTCAAATTCAGCAAAGCAAGAATGGTATATACATTACTCAATCCAAATACATTAAGGAGATACTTAAGAAGTTTGGTATGGAAGATTCAAAACCAGTTGGTACACCTATGTGTACTGGACTGAAACTTACCAAAAATGATGATTCAAAAGAAGTTGATCAGACCCTATACCGATCTATGATTGGAAAATTACAGTATGTAGTACATACAAGACCTGATATTGCTTTAGCAGTCGGTATAGTAGCTAGATTCGCAGCAAAACCTAAGGAAAATCACATGATGGCAATCAAAAGAATCTTAAGATACTTAAGAGGAACTGAAGAATATGGTTTGTGGTATAAATTTGGAGGCAATCTAGATTTGAAAGTGTTTACTGATGCTAATTAGGCAGGAAACATTAATGACAGAAAAAGTACAAGTGGTGGAGCATTTTTTCTTGGAAAAAGACTGGTATCCTGGACTAGTAAAAAGCAGAATTGCACATCTCAATCCACAGCTGAAGCAGAATATGTTGCTGCTGCAGTAAACTGTTCAAATATTGTTTGGTTTAAACAGCTATTAGAAGGTATGAAGGTTGAAATCAAAGAACCAGTTGTTATATTTTGTGACAATACCAGTGCAATAAACATTTCTAAGAATCCAGTGATGCATTCCAAAACCAAGCACATTGCTATTAAATATCACTTTGTCAGAGAATTGGTACAGGACAAGGAAATCAGATTAGAATATATTCATACAAAAGAATAGATTGCAGACATTTTCACCAAACCATTACCTAAGGATGCATTTATGTATCTAAGAGGTAAGTTAGGGGTCATTCCCCTATCTGAGGCTCACTAAATATAGTTTTAGTGATGCATCAACCAGAACATGATTGAAAATCAACTTGTTGATGCAGCATATTAAAGGAATCATTGCATATGAATCAGTACTTGAGGTACATTAATTTTCACCGGTAATATGAGAATTGTCTTTGGCATGTGTTGTCAAAGAGGGAGTGTTTGCTATGTCTTTGCTATTACTTCAAGAAATTTTTCAATAGTTAGAAGGAAGAATTTTTTAGGATACAGGAAGTTTGCTGACAGAGGGAGATTTGAATCTAAACCGAGCTAACTCTTTCAAATTTCTTATGCTATGACATATTGTGTTGCCATCAATTCCAAAGAGGGAGATTGTTGGAAATAATTGTCTGAAGGAAATTGCTACTCAATTATGTATTGTCTTTGATGTCACACTATGTCATAGTCCACAGCAATCAGTTCCTATCGAGCTCAGTCGGTCTGCCAGACAGGAATATTAGTGTTTACCGAGTTCACTCGGTCATCGAAGAAAAGATAATGTTTACCGAGTTCACTCGGTCATCGAAAAAAATTTAGTGTTTACCGAGTTCACTTGGTCATCGAAGAGAAGTTAGTGTTTACCGAGTTCAGTCAGTTATCAAAAGGTAAAGGATTGTCGGTGTTTACCGAGTTCCCTCGGTCACTGAAAGATTATAGAAAGTTATGGTCACCGAGCACTGTCGACCCTTGAAGGACTTTTGCAAATAGAGTTTGCTTAATTCAGCCGACTGTTATACTGTTATAATGTCGATTTGACAAATCCAAAATCATATAAATAAAAGGTCAAATGTGAAAAATATATAATATACAGTAGAAAATCAACAGAAGAAAAGAAGGAAAGGTATATGCAAATTTGTGAAGGATGTTCAGATATCCTTGAGGAGCAGCAGAGATTTATTCGATCAGAAAGGATCAGAATTATGTAGAACAGAGATCTGTAATCAGCAAGATAGTTGCATTATTATACAGGTCACTTTTTCATTGTTACCTTCTTATCATTGTAACAGTGAATTCTAAATCTCTTAACCGAGTTGGTTTAACAACCATATTGTAAATCCTCTAACAAGGTGACAATTCCATTGAATTGTTTTCAAGACCTCTTACCAGGCCACTCCTTGCAGGGTGTTTTAAATCCTCTAACAAGGTCACACCTAACAGTGTGTTTTGTAACCTTTTACCAGGTTGGCTTCTAACCGGGCATCACTTCAGAAAAGTGAAAATCAGTATCTAGATACATTGGTGGTTTTTCCCATATTGAGTTTCCATGTTAAATCTTGTGTCTCTTGTGTTCTTAATTGCTTTCTCAATCATATACATGTGCTGAAGAATATCTAAAGATAATATTGCTAATACTTTCTGCATCTTCAAAGTTACTGCAATCTATTTACCGAGTGCTAAAACAGATAACATTGTTAAGATATCCTAAGGGATCTGTAAAGAATTAATAGTGAAGTGTTTTTATGGTTGACTAATTCACCCCCCCTCTCAGTCACTTCATCCATAGTCCATCACCCTTAACTTTCATACTGATTCTGTCTTCATTCTCTGTCCTATCGGCTTCAACTTTGTCTCTGGTAATACTGCAATAACTTCTTCCGTACATGTCATACAGACTTGCACTCTCAAGTGAGTCTTCAATATACATCATAGTATCTATGTTCAAGTGCACAAGCACTGAACTTACTTATATCGATGTCGCCAACCAAAAATGTCTCTGGTTATACTAGGAAAATGTTGCTTACACTTAGACAATTTTACTCTGCGCTCAGTCATAACTGCTTGCTATCATATGTTGTCTTCATACAAATTATATGTTACCAAAATGACAACAACCTAATATCTAACTCAGCTAAATTGCCAATAGTATATGATCTAAATACCTTGAATATGCCAAATTCTAGAACTTCTACTTTAATTGATCACGCAATATGGTTTCTAGGTGGTTGATGTGCTTCATAACTCTGCTCTCCTTGGTCATTACTTATCAAACAGTGAGGAAATGATATGCCTTAAGGTATTTTATCCATCACTGGGTGAGTAAGTGCATTTATCACAGTTAGCTCAACTTTTCACAATGTCCAGTCAAACATAAATCTAGCCCTCATATGATATGAATCTTCAAGTGTTGCGATCACATATATAGACTCCATGATATCTGTATACACCATATTTAAGCTCGCATGAGCTTATTCCACATAATCAAGGACTAGATATAATCTATTGTCTACATCTAATGCTCGCCCTAAGGCCATACTCATCCTTTTAGGTCGATGTAGAAATGTTAACATCTTGCAAAGATATAGTAGCATTTATTGTCTCTCCCTGAACTAATGCCTTATTGAAATCTTTTACCTTCCATATCTTCCCATCATCTTCATATGCTAGTTTCTTGAAATGATTCTTGAATTCATTTATTTATTCACCAAGACTTTTACTGATGAAGGGTACTCCCCTTAATACCACAAACACATAACAGAAATAGAGAAACAACAACAATATGCAAGAACAGAAAATTGGCTTCTTATTATCTCCACAAATGTGGAATTACAAACTTTCAGAATTACTATATGCAAAGCCACATGGGCATTCCCTTACAATATTCTGTAGGACAAAGCCTCAAACTATTACCCAGATCTACTACCCAGAACTATTCTGAACTGCCTAAGACAATAATACAGCCTTCCTTATATAGGCAATTTTTCACCGCCTGGGAAGGTTCCAGAATTTTAGCCAATAAGGCCGACCAAACTTAGAATCATTTTTATTTTACATTTCATTACATCATAGTCGGCTCAAAATAAATTTTGAAACCCGAACAGAAATTTTGAAGAAAAATCATTTTCCGCCATTTCAGGTGACCCAACTTCCGAAGACCATAAGTCATCACCAGTTGACCCGATTGACTATTGTAACCCCATTTCGGAAAGGGCGCGAGGAGCTCTACAACGCCTGAATTAAGCAAGCTTCATTCAGCCCAAAATTTGACCTCATCCGGGGCCTCTAAAGCCTTCAAAACTGAGTTCAAAGTTTCTGTACCCTGCTGCCAATACCGAAAATCTTCAATATCTTCCAATTTACACTTGATCTGGCAGTGAAACTTTACTGGCAGACTTATATGACCAAAAGGAACCTCCAAGAAAGAAATCAGATCATTCTGAGCACATACGAAAATTACCAAAAATAGTAACTTTCCATAAATAGCAGCTCTGCACAAAATAGCCCTTATTGAATATAAAAAAAAAAAATATTTTTGGGTGATGCAAGATTGCTCTTACACCCAGGATGCTCCTGCATCATTTACCAATATCACCAATATTCTTCTTTATAACCACATGTGGTGGTCCTCTTCTATTATCCATTCCATTATACGTGCAAAACTTTGCTATGTGTCCTAAGTTGTTGCATTTGAAACATGTGGGAAGTCTTTTGTCTTGATTAACCTGCAGCTTACAATACCGTGCAGTATGCTCAAGGTTATTGCATTTTTAGCATGTGATCTTGGTTGCTGATTCTTCTCTGATGGAATCTTGTCTTCTTCTTGATTGATTAGGTTTTCTACATTCTACTTTCTTATGTCCATATGCATAATAGTTATAACAAAAACTAGCCACTAGTATATTTGACCTCATTTTTCTACCAAAATTTTTGACCATCAATTAAAAAGGTTTAGATTGGCTGGATTATAGAATGAAAACTTTTTTTCTTTTAATCCATGCTCGTGTTGGTCAAAAATTTGACCAATACCATGTAGGTCAAAATTTTGACCAACACGGGCATAACTTTAAAAAGAAAAAAGATTTCATATCTCATTTCATTATTTGGTTTTAACTTGGAGCACGTGAAGGAGGGGTGCCTGCGAGGGTTTTAACTATTATTTGGTGAGAGTTTTAGGAGGACTGCCTGTGAGGCTTCCCACTATTATTTAGTGTAAAAGGAGGACCGCCTGTAAGGATTTCCTTACTCTACATTTGTCTAGCATTGTTTTATGCTTCTATTCTATTGGTACTTGTTGGTTACCTATGTAGGGCCCATGAGAAATGTGCCAGGGCATCATGTATTGTGTATTTGTTGGCACCTTTTTTATCACTGTATAAGTGTTTGAGATTTTGATCTTTGTTTATGTACATTGTTGTTATTACATTCATGATGTACTTATTATGTTCTTCACATTACATGAAGCTAGGACATCATTATTTTGTTTTTATCCTAAATTTTCTACTCATGAACAACCTGTGAGTGATTTATTGTTCATCCAAGGTGTCATTGTTACTTGTTGGTTACCTACTCAGGGCCCATGAGCAATGTGCTAGGGCATCATGTATTGTGTATTTCCTAGCATGTTTTTTATCACTATCTAAGTGTTTGAGATTTTGATCTTTGTTTATATACATTGTTGCTATTGCATTCATGAGGTACTTATTGATAAGCCCATGGCTACATTCTTCACATTACATGAAGCTAGGGCATCATTATTTTGTGTTTATCCTAAATTTTCTACTCATGAACAACCTGTGAGTGATTTATTGTTCATCCAAGGTGCCATTGTTATTGGTTGTTAGGGATCTAATTAATGGATTGTTATGGTATTATGATGCATTTGCATTGAAGTCTTGGATAGTTTCTATTAAAGTTTGGAAGTGCTTAATCCCTCAAAATGTGACTGTCCCTGTACAGTCAAGGTATGTAACAGTCTATCAAAATAACCCCACCCTATATAAAAAAACCAAAAAAGATCAATACAATGACAAGTATGTAAAGATAACCTAAACAAGCCCTAAATGAAATCAAACTACTTGAGACAGTATCTAAAGATAACTTGAACATAAAGTAATATCACATCATAAACTGAAACTGAATGGACATATGGACTGAAATAGAGATAGGAAAATAATGCATCAAACTAAGAGACAAACGTTAGACACATGACATCATGATTTTGATGAGTGAAAAACTCTCTAAGAGTAGAAAAACCACTCAACACCTGTATCTTTCCTATTAATCCAAAGATCACAAACTTTGTACCTCAATGTTTAGAAGCACCAACTTCAAGGAGCACCAACCCTGCTATCGCAATAATTCAATAATACTGAAAAAAACTAAAAATCTTATGATTGTTTATAATAACTTCTATCACAATATTACTAGAGATTGAAAATGATAAATTTAGTATTTCATTGTGACAATATGTATGTTCCTTTTTGTGGAAATTATAATCAGTGAATGAGACCCATAGAGCCAAATCTGTCATGTAAATGTCTACAAGTAATATATTCTATTCCTCACAATATCAACATTATTTTCAATATGATATTCAACAATGTTCCTTTTGAAATCTCACTGAATCAATCCTCCATACAGTTTTCAGTCTCTCACTCTTAATATAGATCTATTCACATAGGTGAACATATTTACACTTTGTAAGAGCTCCCTAAAACTACAATTCTCCTGACACCATTACTTGCTTATGTCTCTTCACTTCCTAATCTATTTGTTCTAACCAATCTTCCTGCTCTAGCAAATCTAACCATTTTTCCTTTATGTCCCTTAGATCTTGCACAAGTTCTTTTTTTTTCTGAATATGATAAATTAACTCTGAAATTTGATAATGCATCCTCATATGAATTGCCTTACCTTAGATAACATGGGAAACCAGAAAGTCCTCAAAAATTTTCAATTTGAACAAATTAGTTTAACATACTTTTTTTAATGCCAAGCATTCACCTCACCATTTGTGATTTCTTTAAAATTGTTGAAGCCTTTAGTTGCATTTTGTACTGCATTAAAGTGAGCTATGGGAAGACCACCTAAGAGTAAGTTATGAAATTGATGCGAGAATCATAAATGAAAGAAGGATTTTGGACACATATACCTTAAAGTAATGTTAATTAGGACACATATGCCAAGGTGGCATACTAGGGTCACTAATAGATCCTTGCGTGAAGATGAGAACAACATGACCATCCAAGGTCATTTAATATTGTAATGGACCTTAAAGGTCTTCTAATAATGTTTTGTAATGTTTTAAGTCCTTTGTGAAGGACCATGCTTTGTAAGCCATTAAATGACATTGATTAGGGATAAGGGTACCTAGGGGTAACTAGGGAAGAACAAGTTTATCCTAGGTTAGTAGGCTTTGAACAATGACCTATAAAGGTCCATAATAATTGTAAATGGATAATAGAGCCTTAAGTTTGATGTTAAAAGCACTTAGAGTGCTAAAGTTGTAAAATGCCCAAGTTGGAAAAATCAAGGCTTTTATGAGGTTTTTAAGAGGGATAGGATGTTTTCAAGCTGGATAAAACTTTAAAAGGTTCAAGGCAATAATATAAATGCCTTAGAGGAAGAATGTTGTCAAAGTTGACAACTTGTTGTCAACTAGACAACCAAACTTAACAAGTAACTAACTATCAATAGACTCTTCTAGTTAGTTGGTGGTTACAACCGGCCTTGAAGAGGCTTATTTATGGTTGGATGTGTGTGTTAGAGGTAGAGAAGAGGGAGGACCAAGTTAATGATCGATTCTAGATCATCACAATGAATGTAAACTATTTTCAAGTAATGAAAATGTAAATTCATAGGTAATCTGCCAGTCACTGCCCATGAGGGTACAATCTAACTATTCTATTGAAAAAAAATTATTTTTATGGTTGATATGGATCCAAATGATTGCTAAGGTATGGTGTTGCATGTCATTGGAGTTATGAATAGTATTGTGCAGTTTTGAAAGTGTTTTTGGTCCTTTGGACATGACTGTCCCTGTACAGTCAGGGTATACACTAGTCAGATTAGATAAATGCAAAGATGAGATTTAAGATTATTTACTTTTTGTGCATAATGAGTATGTTATAATGGTTTTTTTTTTATCAATTTGATTCCATTCATGAGTGTCTAAGGGTGTGGAGAAAGTTGGTGTGTTGAAACACAACCAATAGTGACTGTTCCTGCACAGTGCACCAATGAAATACCATGAGGACAGGGTAATGAGATAGTACTTAATGTTTTCCATGAATGGAAGGGAGTTGTGAAGGATGGATTATCATTATGTTATGTGTTTCAAATGTTCTTGAATGCAGGGTAGACAGTGAAGTGGAAGAGCATTCTCAGATTGCTTGGATAGCCCGGTTTAAGGGTCACTAGAATTGGGGACAGTCAAGGTCTGGATGATTGGTCCATTGGAGGACCATATTTATTTGCATAGAAGACCACTTTATGATCTAGATATGGTGTTAGATCCATTTGTGGGGTCTAAGAAGGTGCGGAAGGGTTTGTTTGAGAAGACCCTAGGTTATTAAGCTTTAAAAGGAGGGTTTTGTGAATGAGACTTTAAAACTTGTTAGTGATCCTTGAAAATGTGAAAATATTTGGTTTTGGAGGGTATCTAGACTCTTTATATGATAGAGAAGTCCTAGTTGAGTGTGGAGTTGGGTGTTGCTTTGGAAAAGGAGGCCTAATGGAGGGCTAGTCATGGAGCACCAGTCCTAGTATGGACAATTGGTCCAAAGGAACAATATTTCATTTTCCAGTATGTTGTATAACCCTGAAAAGGGTATCCAAATATATGATTATCTTCTTGAGTCTTTTGGGAAAGTCTGGCAAGAACCTTGTGAAATCAGTCTAGAAGGCTACTAGGAAACTAGGCTCATTAGGAGTGTGTACCCAGGTGTGGGTAAAGGATCTAGAATCGATCCTAGAATCCATTATTGTGTGGATTAGAGTGTTGAAGACCTTTGTTTTGGTTGTTGGCTGCATAGCTCTGCATCACTAGGAATTTGATTGACATGACTAGCAAAAATAACTTTGTTAAAATATCTATTCCTCTTGTGTGGACATTATATTCTTTGTACACTACTGACCTAAAAGTGAGTGTGAACACTTCCCTTTTTATATGGAGAAGGATATTGGTTTTTTGGTCATCACCCTCATTTGTGAAGGAAATTTTTTTTCCTTATGTAGGCTATGAAAGTAATTTGGGTTTTCTTCTTTACTAAACATCTAGGGTACAATCAGTTTAATAGTAGTTTGACATAAAATATATGAAGGCTACTTAGTTTATCTTAGGGATAGAGATAATTTAATTTTAACTTTGGTTGTGTTAACAGAGCTATGTTGACTTTATTTTTTAGTTTTTTAACATGAGAGTTTGTAGATTAATAGGAGTTCACAGATACTAGTATGCCATAGTTGCCCATCTATAACTAGTGAGATGAACATAACTCATGTACCTCATGCTAGTGTGCTTGGATACCTTGTATACACTATTTTTCATTAGACTAGACATTATCCAAATAGTGAGTATTTATATAAAGTTCTATAATACACAGGTGGTCCTTCTTTTACACCAATTAATAACAGTGACAACCCTCATAGGCGGTTGGATAATGTCTAGTCTAATCCAAGCACACTAGCATGAGATACATGAGTTATGTTCATCTTACTAGATATAGATGGGAATTAATGCTCAATTGAATGATATGTTCCCATAAAAATGTGAACTCCTATTAATCTACAAGCTCTCATGTTAAACAACTACAAAATAAAGTCAACATAGTTCCTTTAACACAACCAAAGTTAAAATTAAATTATTCGAAAAAGGGTTTGTGTTTTGAGTTAATTGGTTCATGTAAATCTATTTCAGCAATCATTATCTTGATAAATTGAATATTTGGTTTTAGTACCCATGTTAGTTTTGAAGTAAATAGTGGTATAATATCATTCGGGTTTTCTAAATTGTGGTAAAGTTTTGTGTTATACCCATATGGATCAATGGCAAGGTTTTAGTCTCCATAACCTGTGTGGATAGTTCTTGTTTATATCCCTATTTCATATTGGGCTTCATACATATTGTTGATTTTTCATTAAAATCTTAAACCTCATTTTGAGTTCTCTTGTCTGTGATTATATGTCAAACCCTAATTTGAGTAAGGTTTTTTTTTGGAGTATGGTTAAGATACATTGTGTTATTCTTTGAACTAATTGTAATGTAACCCTATGTCAGGTCATTGTTTAGTTTGTAAACCAGTGTTGTGTTTATGGAGGGTTTACTTAACAAGTTAACACATTGTGTAAGGGATGAAATCGTGACAATTTTAGGACTATTATTTGAAAACAGTAAATGTTATTGAAGACTATTTGTTAGAGACACTATTTAGACTTATTGGAGATAACAAAAGACATTGTTATGGTTATCTCAAAACATAAAATGGTTATTATTTTGTTAAGGCATTCTTTTTTGAAAACTACTTTGTGATAGTTAGACATGATATTCAATTTTTGAAAAGGATTTTTTTTCAGATCAAAGGTGAAAGACTATATAAATATATTATTCTTTTTCTCTCCATTGTAGAGAGTTGTATTGAAAAGAAATATCTTTCAAAAGATGAAAAAGGAATGTTTTGTTTTATAATTTATTCAGTTGCAATATTCAGTGCTCTATTATTTATGCTAGTTCCATTAGTTGTGACTGGATGGGCATTTTTATATGGCCACCTGATCTCTTGGATGTGGATCATGTCATAGTTGATTGCAACATTTCTTATTCATTCAACTCTTTCCCATTCTCTTTGGCATATTATGTTGCATTCTACTTGCACATTGTATGGTTTTGGACTATACATTTTTGGGACATTTTCCTTCATTTACTTTTTGTTTTCAAAATTGATTGGCCTATAATTTGGGTGGTGCCAAAAATAAATGATTAGTAGCTCTCTCTTCACAGTTCAACCTGCCATTCACACATGAACATTCGATGTAGCTTGGATTGATTCATCCAATCTTTACAGATTAACATACAACCATATAAAATCAGAAGCAAAACAAGTATGGTGCATTCATACTATCATTAAAAATTATTAAAAATCAGAAGCAAAATAAGCAAAGATATTAAAAAGTATTTCAGGAGAATATAGTGACCATTGTGTTTTTTTAAAAGTAATAAAGACATTATAACGCCTTGTCTTATATATTATATTAGCATGCACAAACTATATTAGTGCTTTAATTGTTAGGTAATAAGACAAACAATGGCAATGGAGATTATATGAGATAACTCTCTAACATAGAGAATAAATTTATTTATATATGAAATCTTGTACAAAATGTTTACAAATAGATTGTGCAATATCAACAAATGTTGACAAATAGATTACAAAATATCAACAAAAAATTTTGCTTGCTACTGTAGATGCTCTCTCTATAATTGTTGCAATATAGACTCTCTCTAGAGCTGTTGCAGTGTATGGTCTTTTTGGAGTTGTTTCTTGACATATATTTTATAGAGTTGTAGCTATCTTCTCTTGTGTGTCTATTGTTTCCTAGCACATACTTTTTGGAGCTGTGTTCTTCCATTTAAATGCTCATATTATTATTTTTCAACTCTTTTTTCTTCTCTAAAATTGTTCTATGCTATTCTTATTTTATTCAAATCCTTTTTTTATTTCCACCTATTAATAATTGATTACCCTCAAAAAATCTTTGTACACAAATCAAGACATTAGAAATTTGAGCCTAAAAAAAGAAAAATGAGGTAAATATTTCAAGATGGGGTGTCTATAAATCCAAGAGATTTTGGGCAAGTTACAAGATGATAAAAAATCAATTCTTTGACTCAAGGTTATTTATTTCTAACATTCCCTTTAATTTAGAGCCTCTTCAATATTCATTGTATGTTTCTTGAACCAAACCTTGTATTTCTAGAGTTTTTGTATATGACTTCCATAGTTGACATTGAGGCAGTCAAGACCGAAGAGATCTCAAAAGAGATGTCCAGTCTTGTAGCAAGTTGGCAGATAGAACCATAATCTCTAGTTCTAATGAAGCTCATTATTGATTTGGCAAGAATCTCACTCTCCCAATGGCAATATCCTTATGAAATCCAAACCATCACAAGAATAGGAGTCAAAACAAATAAATTTTTGTTGGAGTGAGCTTGTAGAAATTGAAATTCATTAATTATTGGTTGTTTTCATGGTAAGAGACTCCTTGGTGACTATCTTAATGAGCCCTTACAAAACAAGTACAAAATGTCAAAATATAGTGAAGGGAGGCTTCTAATCATCCCATGTTACATGAAATTTATAACTATTGGTGCTAGAAGACACAAGGTTTAATTTCAATTTTGAAAGTATTGAAGTTGACTAATTCTAGCTCAAGTATAGTTAAATTGTCCTTGCTGCCCTAGAATGATATCTTTGTTCAAACCATTGAGTGCAAACATTTTTTAAGTACTTGAATCTACAATAGAACAATAGTGGTGAATGTATGATTGTTATAATCATATGATTATATGTTATAATATTTATGTAATAAATGTAGTAATGATGGTATGGTGCATTATTGATATAGGCTCAATGGCTCTTGTCAATGTGCCAAACTGTCAATGTGGTGGTGGGCAGTGTGTGTTGAAGACTTCACAGACATAGAGCAACCCTAGATGACAATTTTGGTGCTACCCAAATAGAAAAAAGGTTGCTAATGTGTATATATTTAATGTTTCTAATGTAAATAATATTCCTTATATTATAAGAACTAATGTAGATTGGGCATCATAGGGAATACTTTAGTTGGGTTGATGAAAACTCATCTGCATCTATCTGCCCATCTCCACTTATCTGTGATGAAGGATTTGAGTGCAAAACGTGTCAGGCTAGGGCAAATGTTGAAATTATATTTTTATGATGCCTTCTCTGTATTGTAATCACATATCTTTGTTGCGACATATGCAGAGACAAGCTTAGGAATTAGTCAATTTAGTATTTTCATATTGTAACTAATATTTTAATATGGATATGGCGTAACTTCTCTTTGCCTCAAGTGCGCATATATATGGTTTACATCTTTTTTTACAATAATTCTTCATGTTTATGGCTTAGGTGAGCCCCAATCTGCTATCAATCACATGATTTAATGTATAGCATTTTCTTGGTTATTCCATTTGTTCCTTGACCTTTGAAGGCCATTTGGTTTCAACTACACCTAAGGATCCATTAGTGACCCTGGTGCTCTTCATGACTCCTACCTTTGACCTTGGTGCTCCTGCACCAACTGCTAGCACGAAGGAAGATTTGACATAAAATATATGAAGGCTACTTAGTTTATCTTAGGGATAGAGATAATTTAATTTTAACTTTGGTTGTGTTAAAGGAACTATGTTGGCTTTATTTTGTAGTTGTTTAACATGACAGTTTGTAGATTAATAGGAGTTCACATTTTTATGGGAACGTATCATTCAATTGAGCATTAATGCCCATCTATATCTAGGGAGATGAACATAACTCATGTACCTCATGCTAGTGTGCTTGGATACCTTGTATACACTATTTTGCATTAGACTAGACATTATCCAAATAGTGAGTATTTATATAAAGTGCTCGAAGATCAAAGGCCCAAGTCCAGAATTGCCAAATTATCCAAAACTAGACATATCCAAATAGTGAGTAATTATATAAAGTGTTATAACACAAAGGCAATCATCCTTTTACACCAATTAATAATAGTGAAAACCCTCACATGTGCGTGGATAATGTCTAGTCTAATCCAAGCACACTAGCATGAGGTACATGAGTTATAAACTCTCATGATTTATAAACTAGCATGAGATACTTAAGAATCTCTTAATACAATACATATTCCCCCCATATCTTATTCAAATCTTATTTAATTCATTACTAAATAAAGATATAATCTTTTTATATAAACATAGACTAATTAAATAATTGAGAGAGTTTGGATCAACATTTGATTATATAAGTCAAACCTAGCACAAGAGTAGAAGAGAGAGAGAGAGAGAGGAGGGGGGAATGATGAGGATATTTATGCTCCACTTATTTGTTACTTTAGAAAAATGAGCAAGAAACCAAAAAAGAAATGATTGTAATTAACATTTTTTGTTAATGAAAGAACATTGTCTTAATGGATGTAATTTTGTACTAGTAAATGTTGATGAATGATGTGTTAATGAATTATTCATGAATTTTTTGTTAGTAAAAAATTCATTAACACATCATTCATCAACATTTACTATTACAAAATTACATCCATTAAGACAACGTTCTTTCATTAGCAAAAAATGTTAATTACAATCATTTCTTTTTTTTTCTTGCTCATTTTTCTAAGGTAACAGCTAAGCAGAGCATCAATATCCTCTCTCTCTCTCTCTCTCTCTCTCTCTCTCTCTCTCTCTCTCTCTCCTACTAGTCCTTTGGCATGTATTAAATAAAATAGAATTTTTAGCATATTATTATCATTCTATTTCTTTGTTGTAAACATGCCATTGGTTTAGTTTTGTAAATTTTTTTTGTGTTAAATGCATTTAAAATAAAGGTCTAATTCTATAGACTACTGATGTAGAGCCATCTACTATCACTTAAATAGGCCAACTCAACTTGAGGATTCAATAAGAAACTTGGAATCAACTCGAGGAATTAGTCCTACTCAAAGATCAAATAGAATTCTCTGACTTTGTAAGTCACTCCCACAACCATTCCATAGAAGTTCACCTTCCCACTTCCTTTTTCCAATCTCTCATTGCACCAAGTTCAATTTTGTAAAAAAAATTTGTTGTAAACATGTCATTGGTTCAGTTTTGTAATTTTTTTTTAGGAACAATCTAGCCAAGGGCCAAATCAATACTGCCCACAATCTCATTGCTAAAGTGGCCAAAGACTATGTTAGGCTGATAAAATATGGGGATTCTCTTTACCGCTGCAAATCTTTGAAGGTTGTTGCACTTGGCAGATGTGTACCATTGTTAAGAGAATTGGACTGAGTTTGGCTTACCTTGAATAGGTGAGGCAAGATTTTTGTGGGTACCCTAATGTTGGAAAGAGTTCTTATTGTAGTTTGTAATAATATTGATTTGCAACCCCTAGAGACACTACTGGAGGAGGATGCAAAATTATTTGTGGAGATGAGATCTGAAGCTAGGAAAAATATGGGTGGGTTCTTTGGGAATCAGGAGGGGGGGATGATGGCATGCTACCCTCTATGAGTGCTTTGAAGGAAGAAGGGGTGATTGTGGTGAAGAATGCGGCATGTGAGAGGTTGTTGGAGTGGAGAGTGGAAATCAAGATGAAGTCAAAGAAGATCAATAGTTGTCTCAATAGGATTCATGTTGTTGTCATGTCCAAAATTTTCACTACTGGGCAAGACACAACACAACAGTTACTCTATTAAACATAACAGATGCTTTATTCTATTTTATTTAAACCAAATTACTTTTTTTTTTGTTCTAAGGAAAAATAATGAAACTTACAATGGAATTCAAATATGTTCCTAAATCAACTATCAACATTTACCTACAAGGAAATTTTGTGATATAGTTGCCTTACATTTCTTTCTTTTGAAACACAAATATTTTCCAAAATGCACATTATATTTAAACCTTCTAAAGGTTAATAACCAGCAAGCTAACTCTTTCCATAGAGAAGGAAATGAAACATATTTCTTAACTATAATATGAAACCTTGGTTTATACTTTAACCAACTATGATTCATACAAATTTTTATTCTCTCTTTTGCATTTATATTCAAGTTTTACTCAACTAAAATAGCAAACTTAAAGTAATACAATGCATCTTCTTTTTTTCTTTTCAAGTTTCTCAATACAAAATCTATACAATGGCTAATCCTTTTTACAAATTACTTTACAAGTGATTTATCAACATACATAAATAATTTCTTCCTCTAATGAAACATCTCTTTTTCATGACGTACTAACTTCAGAACTTTGAAATCTCTTCAACTTCTACATCCATGCAAACCTGCAAAAGAAATCTTGTAGTATGGCCATGGGAAGCTCACCTCCCAGCCTAGGCATTTACAAGGCCACCCCCGAGCTAGGAGAACCAATGCTAACCCGAGTATGCAAGAAAACCAAATGAGACACATTCAGAACATAATACACACATAATTACACCCTCCCATGGCTAACACAAGGAGCTTGAAATGAAGCTTCCTAAGGGTGAAGGTGGACCAAGTACCCAAATGGGAGACAAAGCTAGAGATGAAAATGCAAGCCTTCAACAAGGCAACAATTCTTACATACAAGAGAAACATAACTTCCTCTTCACATCCCAAATCAAAATAACCAAACATGGCCAAACCCTTATGGCCCCCAAGAGAACCCTTATGACCCCCAAGCATATCAGTGCTACTAGCCTACCGTGGACCCGATAATCCATGGTGCATACCTCTCTCCTAAGGAGAGAATCTCTACACCAAGAAGGTTGTCAAACTCCCTTCACCCACAAGGCCACTCTTCCCTCCCAAGGGTGAGTGAGGCCTTGAACAAAATCCCTTAAACAACACACAATGACAAGAATAAAATATGCAGATTTCTACTTCACATTCAACACTAAACATTGAATAAAAATTCATACTATTCAACACAACAAAATGAAAACACTTTCTTCATTCATTCATGGAAGCCATAAGCAAGACTCCATAATGAAGAAGAAATGAGATTGAGAACCACCAACCTTGCAATAGAAGTTATGTAAAATGAAATTTGAAGTAGAGCCCTTCCCTTTTGTTCTTCCTTCCTTTTCTCCTAAAACTCTTAGTAGTCTCTAAAGTTAGAGAGTGGGTGATTGAGAGAAATCTCTCCAATTTTCCCCTCTATAATCAAAATCCTCCCATTCTCCCATCCTAGGAAGAAGTGTGAGCTCATATTGGTCAACCTTCCCAAAACCCCACTCACTATTAAAATAAAGTTTCTTTAAGGATAGTGGCACAAAAAGTGGACAAGATTCTTCCTCCCAAAGGAATGTAATCTTCCCAAGACAATGCTTCCCATCATGATTTTCGACCATCTTGAATAAGTGGCTTTTTGGAGGCTTCCCAAGGCCTAAATAAGGTATCCTATGGTCAAAAACTCCCCTAACCCATAAGTATATGAAGTGGGCTAGTCAAAAATAGGTTAAACTCAGCCTTAGGTGGTCATATAACCCCTCAAAAACCCTAGTTAAGGTCACATAAGAATTTCAAAGGATTTGACTCCACTTTGGGCTCACAAACCAAGTAGTCCTTATGGGGGACAAAGTTAGGTACCTAGTGGAAAAGGTGGGTCCTCAAGCTTTCCAAGTGGACATGCCTTGACACATCATTGTTACAAGTGTGTCAATTGGCACTAAATAACACATCGTAACACACTTGGCAAGTCCACTTGTAATTCTCACAATTAAATGAATGCAAATGCAAATAAAATACACACCATACACTATACGAAGGAAAATACATTAAAATGAGGTTTTGTCTCTTCAATAAATGCAACCTTGGCTTTACAAAATTTACATAGGGGTTAGTCATGATTCTCTGTAAAATTCCAAGGCCATGATCCTACACAGTCAATCTAAACATTAGTAACCTCAAGAAGTATAGTCATCAAAATTCAAAATGCATAATCAACATTAAAATTAAATTATCTATCTCATGAGGTACATTCTTTTAGTCTCTATAATCCTTCATCATAATTTTAATCATCACTTTAATCATTACTTTCAAATGAACAAATGTAAAATGAATCAGGAGAACATAATCTCATTATCTCATATGTCACACTAAACATTCCAGGTCTATATAAATCACGATGTGGTTTTAACCAATTTACATAAGCATCAATTTTGTCAATTCAAAATCATTTATATGGCATAAAATTAAGCGACCAAATCATCAAGAAATTCTCATAATAATGTCCTGAAAATTCATCAATATATTTCATCACCTAACCTTTAACCTTTGCAAAATCTCACCTCGCAACAATAATTCAAATTGTGATTAATCATTTTCCTAAACAACTCATATCAGCATATATTTATTTCTGAATAGTGACAACTTAGTATTCAGTTAAAATAATCATCAAAATGACAATCCTAATGTAGCATCGGATTAACATTGAGAGTATAGAAAGCATCATAAAATGTATTATATGTGCATCTACTGTAATCGAACCTTAGTTTAAAGGGTAAAAATCTTCTTAATTAATCATAACTTAATCCAATCACTAGGTCTACCATAATGATAATGGAAAAGCTACGATGGGTCTAGGGTGAGGCCTCACAGTTGCAATGCCCAAGCTACGAGATGGGAAAGAGAGGCCCCCTTGTATTCCTCAAGCTATTTTGGATGTCAGGGCACGTGCTGCCAAGGAGGCCATGAAGCTGGAGAAGGATATTGAGAATGAAAATGCTGGGGCTAGAGTTTACTCTACAAGCTTGAAGAAGTGGTATATTCTGGCAAATGAAGAGTGGAAAGAAGATGATATTCCTGAGATCATGGATGGACACAATGTTATAGACTTTATTGATCTAGATATCTTATAGAGGCTTAAAGAACTAGAGAGGGAAGAAGGGCTTAGGATGTCAGCTAAGGGTGATGAGGATGATGAGATGGGGGAAGTGGAGTTGAATCCTGATAAAAAGGAAGCTCTGGCTGCAATTAGTAAGAACAAGAAGATGCTTATCATTGAACACAAATTGAAGAAGAGTATTGGAGAGAGTTGAGAAACATAAATGTAGGCATCATGGTCACATTTCTTTGGAGACAACATAATTGAGTTGTATACCCAGATGATGGAGAGTAACTTCTGCTCCTCTGATTCCAAGTTGATACTACGGGATCCAAAGACCATAGATAAGGAATAAATTTAGAGAGCGGAGGAGGCTCATAACAACCAAAATAATACAGGACAAACCTCAAGTTAAATGAGGCAACTGCAAACCTTTTAATAGATTTTTACTATTAAATAATGAAATTTGCATTTAATAGTGTTCTAAGCCCCCTCATTACATGATTTATTATTGTAAGCCCACTCTAACTTATGCATCTAGAAAATGAAACTACAACCTAGGGGGATTACAATAATAAATCATGTAATGAGTGGGCTTAGAACACTAGTATATGAAAATTTCATTATTTAATAATAAAAATGTCTTAAAATGTTTGCAGTTGACTCATTTAACTAGTTGAGGTTTGTCCTATATTATTTTTGTCATTATGGTCCTCCTCTCTCTAAATTTATTCCTTATATATGGTCTTTGGATCCCATAGTATCAACTTGGAACTGGAGGAGCAAAAGTTTCTCTACATAATCTGGGTATACCACTCAATTACATTGTCTCCAAAAAAAATGTGACCATGATGCCTACAATTATGTTTCTCAATTGTTGTATCCCAGGACCCCTTATGACCCTTTACAATCCCTAAGAATACATCTTAGAGTTCTTAAAATGTCATAAAGGGTCATAAGAGGCTCCTAGGAGGGGCCAGTTGAGCTGCCACCTTCACATGGTTGGCCCTGTTAAGTAGAGAATGTTAAACTATTCTCAAAACAAAGAGAAGCTCAATAATTTAAGGTCTCAGTCCATAGACAAATTAAATTAGACTTACTATCCAAATTGGTACATTGATGAGAATCAATGATGGGGAGTTTTTAGATTCTGAGAAGGCGTATATGCAGTGGAGGCCATAAGGTATTTTTGTGGAGATTTTCTAAATGTGGAGATTTGCTAGAGTGGCTATATACATACAAGGGTTTCCAGATTGAGTACCAGTGTAGAGATGATGATTCAGTAACCTATGTCTATAAAAACTTCACAAATATCCCTTCTTTGGCCTCCACTCATACCTCTTCTCATAATCTAGAAACTTTGGATACTATTTCTCATCCATGCACGAAATGTGCTAGTGATCATATAAAATTACTTAAAACTAGTAAAGGGTGTTGGGAACAGCCTCTAGATTATGAAGAGATTCCATTCCACTACAAGAGGTGTATTCAAATAGGGAATCCTGGTGGAAAGATGTCTCACACCATCATTATACAATGGAGAAGAAATTGAAGAAACAAAAGAGTTTTTCTCAAGCTGTGCATGGTGATACATCAAATCAAGAAATTGGAAATGCATGTAAATTGACCAATGTTAAAAAGGGAGTGGATGGTGTGGATGATGGGAGGAGTGCTAGAAAGGTAGCAACCACACCAGAGGGAAGAGAAAAGAAAATACATGTTGGGTGCCAAGACCAGAGGGAAGAGAAAAGAATGTAGCAATCCCTGGTTCAGGCTAGGTTCTAACCTGTTACAATTAATAAAATTACCAATCACCATTAAAAAACAAATAGTAAAGTAACATAACAAAATACATAGCAATATATATTAATGCAAAGTAACACCTGAAGATAAATATCTAGACTAATCACCGAATAGGATGTCGTTGGTGATTACTCTGCATATTTATCTTCACTTATTTTTTTTAACAAATTGAAACAATAAGATACAAGTTGAGGAAAATTGAATTAAAAAATGTAAAATTCTAACACACCAGTTCAAAAAAAAGCATTAACAAATTCATAACCAAATATAGTTTGCAAAAGCCACCATAATTGAAACTTACCTTCTCATGAATATTTTCTCTAATAGCATACTTGCAAGCCCGCTGACAAATCTTTGTAGTAGAATCAAGTTCTCAACTTGAACTTCACTCATAAAAAATCAACACACCTGTGTAGCAATAGAATCAAGTTCATCAAAAAATAGGACACGAGGAACTCATCCTCTAGCTTTATCAAAAATTTCCCTCACATTTTCCTCACTCTCTCCAAACCACAATGTTAACAATTTAGGGCCCTTCACACTAATGTCTTTCCACAACCCGATGGTCCATAAAATAACACTCCTTTTGAAGGAGACATGACAAATTTTCCAAATTTCTCAGGATGCTCCACTAGATATTAAACAGTCTACATCAAACTCATAATGAATTTTTTTAGTTAATATCTCCTTGCATAGAAGACTTTCTACATTAAAAGAAAAGAAAAGCAGAAATAGTGTACCTCTTGAAGCTCTCTCTTGACATTTTCCAACCCTCCAATATCTTCCCAAGAGACATTTGGAACTTCAACCACCTGTCAATATTTTTCCAACATTCAAGATACCTGTCAATAATAAGATACAAGTTGAGGAAAATTGAATCAAAAAATGTAAAATTCTAACACACCAGTTCAAATAAAAGCATTAAGAAATTCATAACCAAATCTAGTTTGCAAAAGCTGCCACAATTGAAACTCACCTTCTCAATATTTTCTCTAATAGCATACTTGCAAGCCCACTGACAAATCTCTATAATATCGGCTCCATTGAATCCTTGGGTATAATGGGTCAATGCCATTAGGTCCACATCCTTTGAGATGGGTTATTTTCTCAAGAAAGATTTGAAAATTTGATAACATGAGGACTCATCAGGTAAGGGAATATAAATCAGCTGGTCAAGTTGGCTAGGCCTTATCAATGCAAGATCGATGATATCGGGTCTATTTGTAGCACCAATAATGAAAATTGTTTTCTTGGTTGTCATACCATCTATTTTTGTCAACAACTAGTTAAGGACTCTATTCAAAGCACCACCAGCATCCCTAGCACTACTTCTAGGCTACAAACATGCAAACCAAATCTAGTTTGCAAAAGTTGCCACAATTGAAACTCACCTTCTCAATATTTTCTCTAATAGCATACTTGCAAGCCTGCTGACAAATCTCTATAATATCAGCTCCACTGAATCCTTGGGTATAACGGGCTAGTGCCATTAGGTCCACATCCTTTGAGATGGGTGATTTTCTCTAGCAAGACATGAAATTTTGATAACATGAGGACTCATCAGGTTAAGGACTCTATCCGCAGCACCACCAGCATCCCCAACAAGTAGATGGATTGTTAGAGACCAAATCAATCTGGAAAATAGAATGAGTAGGGACCTACTGGAAACAAGCAGCAGAATGAGTGTGGACACCTGAAGATAAATATCTAGACTAATCACCAATTAGGATGTCATTGGTGATTAGTCTGGATATTCATCTTCATTCTTTTTTTTTAACATTCCATATTTAGTCAAAATTTCAACTAACCTTAGTCAATGGTTCGACTAATCTACGTCGAAACTCTGACCTAGTTTGGTCTAATAATCGACCATTTTGTGTTGAATTGTGGCATCGTGGGTTTGGCATCTTGGTCGGAGTGGCCAAATATTTCAACCAATATTGATCTATATTGTGATGCAATTTGGTCAACATATGACCGTTGTGGTTTTTGTTTTTGCATCCTAGTCGAATGGGCCAAGCATTTCGACCAACTTTGGTCAATTTTTTACTAATATACCACCACTTGCCAATGTCATTTTTGACCAAGATTAACGTTGAACATTCTATGATTAAAGAGATATGTCAATATTTCGATGACAAAAATAGTGACCATTCGGTTGGTCGAGTATTTGACCCATTTGGGTAGAAACTTTGACCAATAGTCCATCAAAAAAATGTGCAAATTGTACTAGTGAGTAAAGGGTCTGAAATGACCTTTACCTCTACAATCTCTTTTCATGTGTCCAAGTTTGTTGCATCCAAAGAATCTACCTTTGAAAGTCCTGATCTAATCTTTAGGTTCTTCAAGAGTAGATCTATCTTCAATCTTCGCTTCATGTGATTCTTCATGAGTCTTAGAACATTATCCTTCATTGTATCCAATTCCAGTCATGTCTCCTTTAGGTTTGTGTCTCTCTCTTTGTTCATCAATTTTATCACTTTTCATGTGTAATTTGAATTGAGTTAGTTCACCTTTTATGATCTAATTATATTTCTCCAATTCCAAGCATTTTTCCTTGTAGTGATCAATCTCTATCTACATCTATCCTATCTGTATGTTTGTTTCTTTTAGAGTCTCTTCAACTTTGCATCTTGCATCCTTTTCATGTTGAATCTCATTAATTATTAGAAGATTAATTTGTTCTTTTTCTTGCTCCAGTTTCTTTATTTGGTCTGATGTATCATTGTCTGAATCTTTCTTGATCTTTTCCATAAGGTCTTATCTCTAACTTCTTGAAAGTTCAAGTTGTTCCTTTAGTTTCTTGATAAAACCTTCTTCTCTTCTTAACTTGAATTTCAATTCACCATTCTCAACATTTTCTTTGTCTAGGTCATCACATGATACTTCAAAATTCTCTTGCAAACTTTTTGAATCCATTCTGATCTCCCTTAAGCTTTTAGGCTTTCTATCCAAGGGCCAATAGCTCTTATATGAATTGTTAGGATTAAGTAATACTGAGAGGGGGGTGAATCAGTATTACAACACTTCAACTTAAACTTAAACCAATTGCAAAGAAATCATATCAATGCAGAAAAGAAGAGAACATAAATACATAACACATAACTCATAACACCATTATTTGTTTTCGAGGAAACCCTATCCAAGGGAAAACCTCGGTGGGGATGGTACCCACAACTATGCACTAATATATAGAATCCCTGTTAGGAGATTTAGCCATATTAGGAGCTGAGTATTACATAGTACATTTTCTTGTTAGAGGAATAGAAACCCTGTTAGGGGTATACAAAAACCTTGTTAAAGTTATACTGAGCTTACAGCTCTTACAATCAATAATTCAGTAACAAAAGTGTTCTTCAAGAGTGAACAATACAAGCATCTTCTATGCTTTGATAGTTCTAGTTATAGCTCTTTCAATCTCTGATCTCACATCTGCTATCAACCATTATTAATATCCCAAATTCCCATCCATATCTCATACATTACTTTCACAGTTATCGCTTCCGCAAAAAACTCTTTACTTATATCTATTTGTCATCCAATCGGCTCTCAAATATAACACAAAACATAATAATTAGTTATGAAAATAATAAATACTGATTTGGTGATCTTATATTACCAAAGTGTTGGCAATATACTATCTCCATCTGACTTAGCACATTACCATTCTATCTAGCATTCTCTTAATCATCGTGATTGTTCATATGCCCTATTTCATTGTTCCTATGTCGTTGCATACCTTCATATTATTGTAACTTACTAATATCAATACCAAAACATGTGTGACCTTAATTGAAGGTCATATATATCCCAAAATGTCTTTCTCTAAGCTCGCAAGCCATAAAATATCATATATCACCTTCGCTAACCAAAACAGTACTGTAATAGACTGTAAATCTGATTTTGTACTTAGTCATTTTCGTGATTGTGTCTCCAACACTTACTATTACTACATGTGATCACTATAACATGTGTGTTTCCATACATGACAACCCTCAAGTGATTCTCAGTGTACTCAAAACATCACTTGCCAATAGTTTTACAAATTTATTTTTGTCTCTATTTAGATTATGAGAGAAACCACTATTTAGAATCGACACATCTTCTATTCTAGATAAAATACATGATTGGGTAGTCATTGCAACCTTCTTAGGTCTCCAAACAAGTTTTCTTTTAAAGACACTATCAGATTGTCTTTTAGAATAATTTTGACTAAAATTTTCAATATGATGAAAATGACTACATTTGTAACATTAAAGTTTAGTTAGAAACTGATAAAGCTTTTCATTTACTAAAAATGTACTTCTTTTAGGAATCATCTTGTAATCATTTGATTTATTTAGTGAGTTTTCAAAAACATCACAATATTGAGCTCAAACTTTTCTATTTCCACCTTCTTTAGAAGTCTCTGTAGAATTTGTACTAGAGACTTCATTTAATTGTTTCCTAAAATATACATTTTTCGCTTCAAGATTACTATTGTTCTTATCTTTTAATTTTTTATTTTCTTGAGTAACTTCATGATGCAGGAGCATCCTGGGTGTAAGAGCAATCTTGCATCACCCAAAAATATTTATGTTTACTTTTCAATAAGGGCTATCTTGTGTAGAGATGTTATTTATGGAAACTTACTATTTTTAGTAAGTTGGTCATATGATCTCAGAATGTTTTGATTTCATAGTTGCAGGTTCATCCTAGTCATTTCAGCCTACTAGTTGAGTTTTATTGCCACATCAATAGTATTGGTGAAGTTATTGAGATTTTTGGGTATGAAATCTTTCAGGTCAATTTTGAATGCCTTAGAGGCTCCAGATCATGATCAACCCCTAGTTGACTAGCGCTAGCACGTGTCAGGCGTTGTAGATCTCATCATGGTGTTTTCGAAAAGTGGTTACAATAGACAAACAGAGTTACGGTTAAAAAGTTATGGCCTCCGGAAGTTGGGTTACCTAAAATCATATTTTGTATTTCTTTTGAGCCGACCCTATTATAATAATTGTGAAAAAATAAATAATTCTATGTCTAGTCAGCCTAAAGGGCTAAATTTCTAGAACCTTCTCAGGTGGTGGAAATTGCCTATATAAAAAAGGTCTGTAGTGTTGTCTTAGGCAGTTGGGGATAGTTCTAGGTGGTAGATCTGGGTAATAATTCGAGGCTTTGTCCTAGAAAATATTGTAAGGGAATGTCCATGTGGCTTTGCATATTGTAATTCTGAAAGTTTGTAATTCCACATTTGTGGAGATAATAAGAAGCCAATTTTTTGTTCTTGCATATTGTTGTTGTTTCTCTATTTTTGTTGTGTTTGTGGTATTAAAGGGAGCACCCTTCATCAAGTGGTATCAGAGTAGGAGTTCCTAAGTGTGTAAACAGATCGTCGATTGTGAGGCAGTTTGCACCAAGATAGTGGGTTAGGGTTTTTGTGTAAATAGATCACCGACTGTGAGGCAGTTTGCACCAGGATCGTGGTTAGGGTTTTAGCGAGAAGTGTGAAAATGGCTCCATAAAGGGAATGTAGTGGAAGAGCTAGTGTTTTAACACCTGAGGTTAGGGAACTGCAAAGATAAGTGCAAGCATTGCAAGAGGAGATTCGTAGAGGAATGAATCTTAATGTCAGAGATAAAAGCGAGGATGAAGCCGAAGAAGAAGATCAAGAAGGAGAAGTCAAAGTTTTGAATCAAGAGGAAGAAGGGCTTTCCTGGGCCATTCCTAAGATCGGGAAAAGACCTAAGATCGAGGTTCCTACATTTTCAAGGAATCTAAACCTAGAGGAATTGATCGACTGGATCAATGAATGTGAAGAATATTTTGAGTATGAAGATATTAAGGATCCTGATCGGGTCAAGTTTGTGAAGGCCAGACTGAAAGGTCATGTGAAGATTTGGCGGCAAGAGATTCAATTGGAGCAAAATAGAAGAGCGAAAGATAAAATCACAAGATGGGATCGGATGGTGGATAAATTGAAGTGACAGTTCATTCCTATTGATTATGAGCTTGACCTTCTAAAGAAGATGCAAAGTTTGAAGCAAGCAGGAAGATTTGTTTAAGAGTATACAAATGAGTTCTATCAAATCCTCATCAAAATAGGCCATGCAAAAGCTGATAAGGAGAAAGTTTCCTGTTACCTTAATGGGTTGAGTCCAAGCATTCAAGAGGAGTTGAATTTGGTTTGAATAAATAGTATTGAAGAGGCATACCAATTTTTCCTAAAAGTAGAGGAAAAGTTGAACAAGAAATTCGAAAGCAGACAAAACGGAAGAGGTCGCAGTGGATGATTTGGTGGACGGTCATATGGAAGCTGAAATGAAGATCCAAAAAAGAAGGATGAGGATAGTAGCGGTCAAAATCAGAGAGGAAACAATTCCAATCATTTCCAAAATCAGAACAATAGAGATCAAAGAGGAAAAGGAAGAGGACAAGGTTCAGGAAGAGGAGGCTTCCGTGGAACATGTTTTCACTATGGAGAAGAAGGTCATAGGGCATTTGAACGTCCTCAACGCCAAGGATGGATAGATGAGAGGAATGAAGGCCAGGCTAGAGTGGCACAAGTAGATGAAGATGCTAGATTCTCAAATTCTAAAGATGCTAAAAGAGGAGAAACGTTGATTAACGGAAGAGTCCTATTTAGTGGTGAGAATAAATCTGAACAAAGGAGGAGCCTATTTCGCACTAGATGCAAGTGTGAGGGTAAATGTTGTGATGTGATTATTGATAGCGGAAACATTGACAATTTGGTGTTAGAAGAGATGGTCACAAAGTTGAAGCTCAAGAGATAGAAACACTCACATCCTTATCAGATTGCCTGGGTGCAGGATGACCACAAGGTCGTGATCAGTGAATAGTGCCTAGTAAAGTTCAAGATCGGTGGGTACCAAGATGAGGTACTATGTGATATCATATCTATGGATGCATGTCATATGTTGTTGGGTAGACCATGGTAGTTTGACAAAAATTTTGTACATGATGGTCGTGTGAATACCTATTCCCTGACAAAGGATGGAGTGCGACATAAGCTAAAGTAATTGAAGGAGAACGAAGAAAAGGTATGTGGTAATGCAAGAATAACATTTTTTGATGGAAAAAAATTACTAGATGGTATGAGGCATGAGCATGTGTGTTTTGCTTTAATTTCAAAAGCTGGTAAGGAGGAAGTAGAGGATGTGCCTGTAGAGGTTGCAGATTTATTGAATGAGTTTCAGGATATTGTATTTGATAATGTACCTGATGGATTACCACCGGTAAGGAAGATCAATCATCAGATGGATTTGATTCTAGGAGCTAGTTTTCTAAACAAGGCAGCACACAGAATGACACTAGCAGAAAGTGAAGAGTTGAATAGATAAGTACATGAGTTATTGCAGAAGGGGTTGATTCGAGAGAGTCTGAGTCCCTGTGCTATACCAGTGGTATTAGCACCAAAGAAGAATGGAGAATGGAGGATGTGTATAGATTCTAGAGCAATAAACAAGATCACAATCAAGTACCAGTTTTCATTGCCATGAATGGATGATATTATGGACTGTTTGAGTGGGGCTGTGTATTTCTCAAAGATAGATCTAAAGAGTGGATATCACCAGATTCAGATCAGAGAAGGAGATGAATGGAAGATTGCCTTCAAGACAAAGGAAGGATTGTATGAGTGGTTAGTCATGTCTTTTGGGCTAACCAATGCACTGAGCACTTTCATGCAGCTCATGAACGAGGTTCTGAAAGAGTTTCTGGGTAAGTTTGTCATTGTTTACCTAGATGATATTTTAATCTTTAGTAAGACATTGGAAGAGCATATGATGCATATTCGTATGGTGTTTGAGAAGCTGAGACAAGAGAAATTGGTGATTAATTTGAAGAAGTGCAATTTTGTGAAGAAAGAGTTAGTGTATTTGGGGTTTGTAGTTTTAGTAGAAGGTCTAAAAATGGACCCAGAGAAGGTACAGGCTATCCTTGAATGGCCTACTCCAAGGAGTGCTACTGAGGAAAGATCTTTTCATGGTTTTTCTAGCTTTTATAGAAATTTTATCAAAAAATTTAGCAGTATTTGTGGACCCTTGACTGAAACAATGAGAGGGGATAGAAAAGAGTTCAAGTGGACTAATGGGGTAGATAAGAGTTTTAAATTGTTGAAACAAAAGGTTACAGAACAACCTGTTTTAGCACTTCTTAATTTCAATAAGGTGTTCCAAGTAGATTGTGATGCTAGTGGTACTGTAATAGGAACTGTTATGAGCCAATAAGGTAAACCTATTGCTTATTTCAATGAGAAGTTAAATGATGCCAAGAGAAATTATTTTGTTTATGATCAAGAATTTTATGCTATAGTTTAGGCATTGAAAAAGTGGAGACACTATCTGCTTCCTAAGGAGTTTGTTTTGTATACTGATCATCAAGCTTTGCAATATTTGAATAGTCAAGGAAAGTTGAATCAAAGGCATTTGAAATGGGTTGAATTTTTGCAGAGTTATACATTTGTTTTGAAACACAGAAGTGGAAAGTCTAACAAGGTTGTAGATGCACTTAGTAGAAGGCAACTATTGTTGATAGAGATGCGAATTGAGGTGGTTGGGTTCAAGGAACTCAAGAATTTGTATCCAGAGGATCTTGATTTTGGTGAAGCTTGGAAAGCTTATAAAGAACCTATTACTCTAGACAGAATGAATTGGCTGGATTTCATCATTCATTATGATATGCTATTCAGAGGGAGTCAGTTGTGCATTCCAAGAAGTTCTATGAGGGAGAATCTCATCAAGGAGAAGCATAGTAGAGGATTGGCTGGACATTTTGGTCGTGATAAAACCCTTGCTTTGGTTAGTGAGAATTATTATTAGACACAATTGTAGCAAGATGTCAAGAAGTTTGTACAGAGTTGCAGAGTATGTCAGATGGTGAAAGGAGTGAAGAAGAATACAGGGTTGTATCAGCCATTACCTATACCAGAGAAGCCTTGGGAGAATATCAATATGGACTTTGTTCTTCGTTTACCAAGGACACAGTGGGGACATGATTCAATTTTTGTGGTAGTTGACAGATTTTTAAAGATGGCACATTTTGTTCCCTGCAAGAAGACCAATGATGTTGTTCATGTAGCAGAATTATTTTTCAGAGAAGTGGTAAGACTACATGGTTTTCCAAAGAGTATAGTTTCAGATAGGGACACTAAGTTTGTTGGATATTTCTGGCATACATTGTGGAAGAAGTTGAAGATAGATTTGAAGTTTAGTTCATCACATCATCCACAAACTGATGGACAGACAGAGGTGGTGAATAGGAGTTTGAAAAATTTGCTGAGATGTTTGGTTGGAGATAAGCCAACGGGATGGGATTTGATTTTACCACAAGCAGAATTTGCATACAATAATTTTATCAATAGGAGCACTAGTAAATCACCATTCCAGATTGTATATGGGAGTAGTCCAAGAAATGCATCTGAATTGAGAAAGATAGATAAAGGAGAAATAAGTAGTGCTAAAGCTGAGGATTTTGCAGAATATTTAAAGAACATCCATGAGGAGGTAAGGAAGCATGTTACCAAGATGAATGCATAGTATAAGGCTAAGGCAAATGAGAAAATGAGGCATAAGGAATTTCAAGTTGGAGATGAAGTCGCAGTTCATTTGTGGAAAGAAAGATTTCCAATTGGTACATATAACAAGTTGAAAATGAAAAAGTTTGGGCCATGTAAGATACTAAAGAAGCATGATTCAGGAAATGTATATGAGGTCGAGTTGCCTACTAAGCTGAATATTTCACCAGTATTTAATGTTTCAGATCTGACAGAGTATCATGAAGGAGGTGTTGAAGATGAGGTTACAATAGCACAATGGAGTATTCCAGCAACCAGTTCAAATATCAAGGAGATTGAAGACATACTAGATAGTTGTGTTGGTAGAAGCACGAGGAACAAGACATATGAAGAGTATTTGGTCAAATGGAAAGGATGACCTATTGAAGATTCATCATGGCTAACAAAGGAGGAGGTTAACTGTCTTGGTTTTCCTCTGCACACTTGAGTCGTGACAGGGTCACTTCTCAAATTACCCTAGGTGTCTGATGTAGGAGCATCCTGGGTGTAAGAGCAATCTTGCATCACCCAAAAATATTTATGTTTGCTTTTCAATAAGGGCTATCTTGTGCAGAGTTTCTATTTATGGAAACTAACTATTTTTGTAAGTTGGTCATATGATCTCAGAATGTTTTGATTTCACAGTTGGAGGTTCATCCTAGTCATTTCAACCTACTAGTTGAGTTTCATTGCCACATCATCAATATTGGTGAAGTTATTGAGATTTTTGGGTATGAAATCTTTCAGATCAATTTTGAAGGCCTTAGAGGCTCCGGATCGCGATCAACCTCTAGCTGACTGGTGCTAGTGCATGTTAGGCACTATAGATCATCATGGCATTTTTGAAAAGTGGTTACAATAGAAAAATAGAGTTACGGTTAAAAAGTTATGGCCTCCAGAAGTTGGGTTACCTAAAATCATATTTTGTATTTCTTTTGAGCTGACCCTATTGTAATAATTGTGAAAAAAAAAAAATTTCTATGTCTAGTCAGCCTAAAGGGCTAAATTTCTGGAACCTTCTCGGGCAGTGGAAATTGCCTATATAAGAGAGGTCTATAGTGTTGTCTTAGTCAGTTGGGGACAGTTCTAGGTGGTAGATCTGGGTAATAATTCGAGGCTTTGTCCTACAGAATATTGTAAGGGAATGCCCATGTGACTTTGCATATTGTAATTCTGAAAGTTTGTAATTCCACATTTATGGAGATAATAAGAAGCCAATTTTTTGTTCTTGCATATTGTTGTTGTTTCTCTATTTCTATTATGTGTTTATGGTATTAAGGGGAGCACCCTTCATCACTTCAAGAATATGTTTATTTTCTTCTAATTGAATTTTTAAAGAAAGAATTATTTCAGAATCATTTGGAATCTTTGTTTTCAAATCATTTGATTCTCATGTAACCTTTTTAATTTTCTTAAGAGTAGCTTTTAACTCTCATTGATAATCTACTATAGATTATAGATATTTTGATAAAGAACCATCCTGAGACTCTCTTTTGAGATAATATCCATAAAAAAAACTTCATTTCCTTACACATGCTCATCTGAACCACTATTAGTTACATTTGCAACTAAATCCTTATTCTTTCTAAAGTTACTTTTCTTTGTAAAACTTTGTTGTTTCTTTTTTATTGAAAGTCTTATTGTTATCTTCCTTGTCACTTTTACTTTATTTATTAGGACATTGAGCTACATAATGACCTATTTTACCACAAGAGAAATATTTGAATGGTAGTTCACCTTTATACATTCCTAAACCTCTCCTAAGTTTACTAACAAATAAAAATCCAACATTGTTTGCTTGATTAGAGTCAGAATTTATCTTTGTTTTAGAATATTTAAATGTTGATTCCTTTTTAGGTTGATCAAAAGAAATTATCATTTCATATGTAGTAAAAATACCATGCAAAGTATCAAGAGTTACCTTGTTTATGTCTCTTTCTTCAAAAAACAAAATCTTAGAGTTACACTTTGATGTGAGTGATCTCAAAACTTTATTAACCAATTTCGTCTCTTCTAGAGTTTTACCTAATCCTCAAATAGAATTAGAAACATAAAAAAAATAGATAAAATAGTCATCTATTTTCCCCTCTTTAGTCATTTTTAAAATTTCAAACCTATCTTTGTAGGCTTGTAGTTTTGCTTCTTTGACAGTTTTGTCTCCTTCATATATATTTAACAATTTTTACCATATACTAAAAGTAGTTTCACAATCTATAATTTTAACTAAAACATCATTAGCTAGACCACAATAGATAGTATTTGATGCCTTTTCATCATACTCGTAGGTTTTTTTTTATCAACAAATGAAGGAGGTGTGGTTTTAGTATAAGCAGTTTATGTGCAGGTTTCCCACACATCATATCCTAAAGATTTTAAATGAACCCTTAGTCTATACTTATAGAAAGCATAATCAGATCCATCAAACAATGGTTCTCTAAACCCTATATAATCCTTCTTTAAAATCCATAGTGTACTCCTTAAACTATGAAAATCCTAAAGATAATGGAAGGCTCTGATACTAATTGTTGGATTATAATTATTATTGAGAGGGGTGGGGGTGAATTAGTAATCATAAACAATTCAAAACTTTAATTTATTTTTTGAAACTTTCAATAAACTTGAACAACATTAAATCAAATGATGCATGTAACAAAAATTAATACACAACATACACAAAATATTGACACAAGAATTGTCCTAAGTGGAAACCCACCAAGGGAATAAAACCACTCGAAGTTAGTTTCATTGGATTTGTCTTTCAATTCAATTTGTACATCTCATTGATGTTGTCTCACTAATAAATTTATTGCCTCACTAGACTTGACTCACTCATCTTTTGTGTCTTACTGGCTTTATTCCTTACTAGAATTTTACAATCTTCCTTATATGCTTCTCAAATCTTTTACAATGTTTCTACATACATAGATCAAAAAATCTGATTGATATTTAGACCCTACAACTACACACTAACATTATTAAACATAGTACATATCTTTGTGCTTAATATTGCATAATATCTAATGATAGATTCTAAGTCAATCAAGACTTTTTTGTTACTAAACTAATTGTACACAAATATTGTCAAGATATAATCAATTAAAGCATCAATATCTCTTCTTTTTTTGTACATCAAATCAATCTTCTTATGATGTATATATAAGCATCTTTGTTTGACAAACTGAAATCAAATTAAACATAAAACTAATTCCAAAAACTGATTGGCAATATGTATCACATCATGCCTTGATATGACCATCAAATTATGTATTCTTCAACAATAGATCACTACCATTGCAATCATTTTAATTTTTCTAATTAATATGTCTCAGATTAAAATAATAATCAATTGAAATAATCTAAATCAAATTACCATTTCACCTCTACAAATTTTACTATTATTACACGCAACCTAAGATCAAAGTGATGTTCAAACTCAACCTCAAAACTATCTAATAAGCACTGTATAATCTTCATACATCAACATTAATGTTATCATGGTACATATGTTAGTATTATAACGTCTAATATTACTGAGAGACAGGGTGAATCAATGATCTACCAAATCCAAACTTATCATCAACCATTCACTAAGTTTCAATGAGTTTCATCATCATATAACTATGCAACAGTAAACAACAAACCATCCAAAAATACAACACAAGAGCATCAAGATTTTATCAAGAAAACCCTTGGTCAGAGGGAAAAACCACGATGGGAATTAGAACCCACTAATAATTTTCACTCTTCTGAAGTGTGCTCCGTTAAAGGCTTAGCCCTATTAGGATCTTTACAAATGTTCGATTAGGAGAAGACCCTATTAAGATTCACCTGGTTAATGGATTTACCTCTAGCCTTGTTAGGAGTAACCTTTTTAAAGGATTTCAAATCCTAATTAAAGAGCCACTTGGTTAAAGTATTTACAACTTCATACCTATTAGGATATACCTGGTTAATGGATTTTCTTGCACAACCTATTAGGATTAAACAAGTATGATGATCTGGGTGTATCACTTCTCCTCTGCTTGTTCAAATCCAATTAAGCACAAACACTACTTCTCTTGAAAATAATATTCTCTCTTCACTAACCGCACCTTCACATCCACGATCTACACTTACATAATTCATAGATTTACATATAAATACATTACATGTTCATTAGGCCCTTATCCACCTTATAAAATGTATTATATTTGAATTAAAATCATTCCCTCTTGATCCTTGAGCCCTAGAATGTATTATCAATCTAGAATATTCAATTACAAATTCAGGTTGGCCACAAGATTCATCGCATGTCAATTTAAAATAAGGACATTCAAAATTTATTTGAATTCCCCAACATGCTTCCAAAACTTGATAGATCCAATAACCTCAAACAATGTAACAACATAACATCATTATAAATCTATTATGCCACATCACCATGCCACTTGGATCATGAAGAGATCCACCACAACTAACTACATCATCATCGGTCACCAATCTAACACCAACTATTCAAACATGTCCAAACATTTTTATATCATGCACAAAATGATCTTATATCAATTTAAATGATGCCTTGTAGTACTCCAGTCTTGTAGAAATTATAGTATCAATAAAATATCCTATTCAAGATATTCATATCATGACCACAATACTTGGATCCATACTGATTTGATAGAAAAATCAAATCATTCACTATTTTTCATTGTTTATTCTTTTGTCTTCCCTATTGCACTTCAATAAATCATCTCTCTGCATACTTATTTCCATCCACTATGGTCATACATACAAAAACAAGAAACATCATTGAGTCTTCCTCTCCGACTGCACACTCCAATGCCTTCACATGCTCATTCCACATAGGATTCAACAACTCAAACACTTATCATCTCACCATCAACCAACATAGTACTTATTTCACATCAATGACATCACAATAATTGATCTTCATATCATCAAACCTATGAACTTTAACACTCTATCAAGCTCTACATCAGTTATGCCAACAATCTCCCACTTTGGCATTAATGGAAACACCACATTGACTTGAAAAAAAACTATCCCCCTTAGTTGATGCACTAAAATTCTTGTTGTGATCTTTCTAGTCTTCTCCCTTGTGTCTTCATCTGGTTCTTCTGGTAGTCTTCTCTCCCTTTGAAAATAATGCCAAATGTACCACATATGTCACCTACTAATGAAACATATTCCTTTATCTTTGACTACTCCCCCTAAGGAGTAGTCCCCTTAACATCAACCCAATAGGGAAAGATATTCAATGAGTCCATTGGATTGATGCTTACAACAATATATTAGTATCATTTAAGTAGGGGAATAACCCCTAAATTACCTCTTAGATACTCAAAATTATCTTTAGGTAATGGCTTAATAAATATATTTGCTAGCTACTCCTTAGTTGGCACATATTCCAATTCACTACCTTTTCCTTTTATTTCTCACTTAAGAAATGATACTTGATTGTAATATTCTATGTCTTATAATACATCATTTGGTTCTTGGAAATAATGATTGTGGTTGTATTATCACAAAATATATTCACTGGTTCAGTTACATTCTCTTTGATACCTTCTAGGATCTACTTCATCCATATTATTTGTATAGAATTGATAGCTTTTTCTAAATACTCATCTTATGTATTTGATTAGGAGATTAAATTTTTCTTCTTACTTGTCCATGACACAAGTTTTCCTCCTAGAAATAATTCTCCTCCACTTGTACTCTTTCTATCATCAATGTTTCCTATATGGTCTACATCAATAAAAACACTCAAAACAAAATCACGTTTGTGAGAATACCAAAGAACATAGTCTTCTATCCCTTTCAAATACCTAAATATCCTCTTCACCACTACCATGTGAGATTCCTTATGATTATCTTTAAATCTAGACACTATACCAACTATTTATGCAATGCTTGGTCTACTATGAACAACATAATACAACTTATCAATCTTGGATCTATATAGAGTTTCATCCACCGTACTTGACTCATCATCCGTAGACATCTTGCATCTTGTCACCATGGGGGTTCCAACTAGCTTGGAATCTTCCATTCCAAAAGTATTTAGTACTTCCTTTATGTAATTGGCCTAACTGATATAGATACCATAATTTAGTTGTGAAATTTGTAATCTAATAAAAAACTTAATTTCTCCTATCATTGACATCTCAAAATCCTTCTTCATCTCCTTAGAAAATTCCAAACTCATTTCATCATCTCCTTCAAATATTATGTCATCTATAAACACTTCAACTAAAATTATCTTATCACCTTCAACCTTAAAGTACACATTTATATCTTCACTTGCTCTTATGAAATCAATTTTGATGAGATAAGAGTGTAATCTTTCATACCATGCTCTAGGTGTTTTTTTTAGTCCATACAGTGCCTTTTGCAACTTGCACACCATGTCCTTGTTCTCTATCAATGAAAACCCATATGGTTTCTCTATGTATACCTCTTCTTTAAGAATCTCATTTAGAAAAGAAGATTTGACATCTATTTGAAAAACTTTAAACTTCTTATAGGAAAAATAAGCAAGTAAAATTCTCACCCCTTCAAGTCTTGCCACAAGATAAAATGTCTCTCCATAGTCCAATCCTTCCTCTTGAAAATAGCCCTTACACAAAAGTATTTGCTTATTATGAAGCACTTCTCCATCTACATTCAGTTTTTTCCTAAAGACCCACTTTGTACCAATCAAATTCTTTTGTGTTGGTCTAGGAATAGATGTCCGCATGTCATTATTTTAAGTCTTATAAAGTTCTTCTTCCATTTATTTTATCCAATCTTTACTCTTCAATGCTTCCTTCATAGTTTTGGGCTCAAACTTTTAGATTAGACATGTACTCTATCTGATTTTCCTTCTAGTTTGCACTCTATCATCTTTATCACCAATGATCTAATCACTAGAATGATTCAATTTCACATACCTTAGGATAACTAGTTCAGGTCTAGGTGATTCTTCTTCTTGTTGCACCTATTGAGCCATTTCTTCTTCATTGTTATGTTCAATAGTTTCTATCTCTTAAGGTTGAAAATATACAAATTCCTGATCATTTTCTGGTTCTTTTTGCTTGTTTCATCATATTTATCTAGATATTTATCTACCTTCACATTTTCACTTTCAACCATCCTTTTAGTCCTTTTATTGAGACACATATAGGCCTTTCTTTTAGTAAAATATCCCAAGAAAATACCTCCATCACCCTTAGTATCAAAATTTCCAATGAAATCATCTCACTTGATATATCATCTACTACCAAAAACCTTGAAATATTTAACACTAGGTGTGTGAGCATACCATATTTCATAAGGTGTCTTACCGATTCCTTTCTTCACTTGTACTGGATTCAATATGTATACTGTAGTGCTAATAGCTTCTCTCCAATATGACTTAGGTACATCACCTTGAATAATCATTGTCTTGGTTGCATCCACTATGGTTTTTTTCCTCCTTTCAGAATTACCATTCTATTGTGGAGTTCTAGGTGCAAACATTTTCCTTTCGATTCCATTCTCCTTATAGTATTGAACAAACTCTGATGAAGTAAATGTTAGGATTAAGTAATACTAAGAGGGGGGGTGAATCGATATTACAACACTTCAACTTAAACTTAAACCAATTGCAAATAAACCATATGAATGTTGAAATGAAAAGAACATAAACATGTAACACATAACTCATAACACCATTATTTGTTTTTGAGGAAACTCTGGCCAAGGGAAAACCCCGATGGGGATGGTACCCACAACTATGCACTAAAATATGGAATCTCTATTAGGAGATCTAGCCCTATTAGGAGTTGAGTATTACATATTACATTTCCTTGTTAGAAGAATAGAAAACCTATTAGGGGTATTAAAAAAACCATGTTAAAGGTATACTGAGCTTACACCTCTAATAATCAAAATTATGTTACAAAAGTGTTCTTCAATAATGAACAATACAAGCATCTTCTATGCTTTGATAGTTCTAGTTATGTTTCACAATAGCCTCTTTTGATCACTGATCTCACATCTACTATTAGTCATCATTAATATCCCAAATTTTCATTCATTACCTCATCACCTAGTTCACACTTATCACTTACACAAAACACTCTATACTTATATCTATTCTGCCATCCAATCGGCTCTCAAATATAATCCAAAAAAAAAAAATTACTTATGAAAATAATAAACACTAAGTCAGAAATCTTATATTACTAAAGTGTCAGAAATATACAATCTTTATCTGACTTAGCACGTTACCATTCCATCTAGCCTTCTCTTAATCAGTGGGACTGTTCATATGTCTTGTTTTACTATTCCTCTGTCTTTGTATACCTTCATATTACTGTAAATTTTTGATATCAACACCAAAATACATGTGACCTTAATTGAAGGTCATACATATCACAAAATGTCTTCCTATAAGTTCATAATCCATAATATATCATATATCATCTTCTCTGACCAAAACAATACTGCAGTATATTGTAACTCTGATTATGTACTTAGTCATTTTCATGATTGTGTCTTGATGCAGGAGCATCCTGGGTGTAAGAGCAATCTTGCATCACCCAAAAATATTTCTGTTTTTGTATTCAATAAGGGCTATTTTGTGCAGAGCTGCTATTTATGGAAAGTTACTATTTTTGGTAATTTTCGTATGTGCTCAGAATGATCTGATTTCTTTCTTGGAGGTTCATTTTGGTCATATAAGTCTGCCAGTAAAATTTCATTGCCAGATCAAGTGTATATTGGAAGATATTGAAGATTTTCGGTATTGGCAGCACGGTACAGAAACTTTGAACTCAGTTTTGAAGGCTTTAGAGGCCCCGGATGAGGTTGAAAATTTGGGTGACGGGCGCTTGCGCGGGTCAAGCCCGTAGAGCGCTTCGTGGCATTTCTGAAATGGGGTTATAATAGCCGATCGGGTCAACTGGTGATGACTTATGGTCTTCGGAAGCTGGACGACCTGAAAGGGCAGAAAATAATTTTCTTCAAAATTTCTGTTCGGGTTTCAAAGGTTATCTTGAGCCGACTATGATGTAATAAAATGTAAAATAAAATAATGCTAAGTTTGGTCGGCCTTATTGGCTAAAATTCTGGAACCTTCCCAGGCGGTGGAAAATTGCCTATATAAGGAAGGCTGTATTATTGTCTTAGGCAGTTCAGAATAGTTCTGGGTAGTAGATCTGGGTAATAGTTCGAGGCTTTGTCCTACAGAATATTGTAAGGGAATGCCCATGTGGCTTTGCATGTTGTAATTCTGAAAATTTGTAATTCCACATTTGTGGAGATAATAAGAAGCCAATTTTCTGTTCTTGCATATTATTGTTGTTGTTTCTCTATTTCTGTTATGTGTTTGTGGCATTAAGGGGAGCACCCTTCATCATGTCTCCAACACTTATACTCACTTCATGTGATCACTATAACATAAGTGTTTCCAAAAATGAAAACCCTATAGTTATCCCAAAACATCACTTGCCAACAATCTCTCTCTTTGGCATTGATGGAAACACTTAGCGAAAAATGACTAAGTGTCCAAAACACTTTCTTCCTTTTACTTTTCCATTCCTATATACATATACATATTTTTCTTCTCTTTCTTCTCTCTTTTTTTTTGTATTTACAATTTTATTTTTCTTCTTTTGTTCTTCTCATTTTTATCTTCTCATCTTCTCCCCCTTTGACATCAATGCAAAAGGTACTCACAAAACTTCAAAAAATTTAAGCATTTAAGACTTAGTGTTTACTCACTAGATTCAGAATGTCTTGGAAGGAATCCTCCAAGGTCTTTACTTCATCATTCCATGATTTAATCAGTAGTCCACTGACATGGATCAATCCATTCAGTGCATAAGATGCAGTCTCTCCTTCCTTCAACTCAATGGGTACAGAGTTCATTGAATTCTCAATGTTTTCCATCTTGGTGAGATGAGCTTCAAGAATTGATAGCTCAGGAGTGATTAGACTCTTTAGCAAACCAAATCTTGCCACTACTATCCCTTTATCTGTATCCAAGACATTTACTTTGTCCAAAATCTTGGATGTCTGCTCATTCATTTCTAACATATTTGTGAGGAGGTCTCACAATTGTCCATCATGTTATCTAATGTAGCCATGTCCTTGGCTATGATGTCCTCAATATTATTTATGTGTCTAGTGGGATTGATGCAATAACTATATAGTTTTCTTCCTTGTGCCACATAGCTTTTGGATTTGTTAGTAGTTGCCTTCAGAAAGCCCAAGTCCCATGAGATATACTGGAATATTTCCTTCAACTTCTTTTCAAGGTATCTCTTCTCAGCTTTATCCTCTACAATCTTCAACAGTGACTCATAATGGTTGTCAAAGTTGTCTAGTCCTGTGTTCAAGTTCTCAGCATCATCCTTTCCTTGAAATGTAAGAAGTGTAGGGAGTATTGTATTCATAGTCTCTACTGCCCTAGCAATAACCTTAACCTTCTTATCCCCCTTTTTTTCTAACCTTTCCTTTGCCTTAGCAAATGCCATGAAAGATAATCTCATTAGGTCATCTTCATCCATGCTTTTTAGATGAGTTCTCACTTCTTTGGCCATACTTGCCAACAATAGGGTGGAGGAGGTTTCTGGTTCTTGTTTAATCTCAACTCTTACCTCTTCTTCTTTTTCTTCTCCTATCTCTTCTTTATGTTCTTCCTCTTGCTATTTTTCCTTCTCTTTTTCTTTCTCTTCCTATTTTTCCTCTATTTTTTCTTCCTCTTTCTGTTCATCCTCTTCTATTGTCATCACACTATCCATACTTCCTTGAAAATTATCATTGACATCAAGGTGTCAAGTGATATAGGCACACCAAAAATAAAGAAGTTTGGTTTCTTATCAACATCGCTTGCTTGTGTACTCTCCTCAGCTGTCTTAGAGCTTCCTCCCATAGCTTTGGGAGGTGAAGACTTCTCAGGCATGTTGCTCATAATAATTTAATCCAATGCCTTATGTGTGTCTTCAATTACCTCATCATATTTCCTTTCCATTATCTTTACAAGTTTGGCCTTATTTCTCAATAGAGCTTTCAGTTCTTTAATGATTCTCTCCCTTTCCTGTATGGAGACTATAGGCAACATGTCTTCAATTTCTTTGTTTCTTATTGTTTCATCCTCTAAATGTGCTAGCTAGTTTTTGATTTCCAAATTTTTATACAAGTCTTTAGGAATACTACCTTCAATCTCTAACAAGTTCTTCTTATAAGCTAACAAGTGCTTAATCACTATATCTTCAATCACTGATTGATTTTTAGAGTCATACCTCTCATAGTACCTATTCAATGTCTTCAAATTTCCATCTCTTACTATTCTTTTCTACAATATATTGATATCCGGTTTCCATAGGTTGTTTGCCTTCTTCTATTCTACTTTCTCTTATGTCTTCTCTATCACCTTGTCCTCTTTCCTTTTTGTCTCTACCTCAACCTTTTGTTTCTTAGGGCTAATAGGCCTATTTGATTTTGTAGATCTCCTAGGAGTGCTCACAGGTGCATCCTCTCGTGCTATCTTCTCAGAAGTGATTGATAAATCAATTACATTAGAAGTAGGATTTACTGTCTTTTCTACTTGAGAAGGAGAAGGTGCTTCAATCCTCATTCTAAAAGACCCTTATGTCATCTTTTTCCTTACTTCCTTTAGTTGTTCCTTTGTGATTCTAGCCTTCATTTCTATTTCATCTACCATTTTCTCTATTTTCCTCTTCCTTGTTCCTTTATCTTGTTCTTCTCTAATCTTTGTTGACTTCTCTTCATAAGTTCCCCATCTCTCTTCAGATATATCAATTTCATATGCTAGTACATGTTCAACTTGCATTGTAAGAACCTCAGAACTAACCTCATACCCCATAGGGTAGTACCATTTCTTTCTAGGCTCAATTACTTCAAAGAATACATAATCAATTTCAACCATGAAACATATTGTGTCGTTGTATTTCTCAACTAAGTCCTTAGGAATCGTATATCTCTCATTCATTTGCCTTTGAATAATCTTAGTCATTGCAAATAACTCACCATCTACCCATTTTTTATTCTATCTCTCGTAGCTCTCTGACATTTGTATACCAAAAGGTACACTATCCTTCCATGCTCGAGGGTGCATTCTGGTAAATTTGTGCTCAATATGAATATACATGTGAACCAAGATTGAACCAAATCTAAATGATTTTGAATTATCTTTCTTAATTATCCTTTCATTCTCCAAGAATTATTGTGCTAAGATCTCACATAGGTTATACTTTGTGTTTTCCTTTACCATTTTGTAAGCCATCATGATTACCCCTGCTGATATAGAATTAGGCCTGCTACTGTAGTATAACTTATATCCAAGTAGCATTGCTACCAATCTTACATCTTTCTAAAATATGTCATTCACAGTCATTGCTCTCTTTTCCCATTTGGAATGAGTTAGGTTTTCTACTTGTTTATTGATGTTTTTCTCTACCACTAGGAGGGATCTAGTGTTGTCTAACCTAGTTATCTCATGAATCAACTGGCTACATATCTTTACAGATTTCTCTCCTATCCAAATTTCTCTCCTATCCAGATGAACTGATCATGGATTCTACTTAGTATGATCTTGAACCATTTAGTCTCGTAGAATTCATTTAGGATGGTTAGCTTTATGATTGATTGGTCTTCCAAGTGTTTAAAATCTTCCTTCATTTTCCCATCAGACTCTATCATTTCATCTATCTCCCTATAGATCTCTGCATCCCCTATGGTCTCATAATTACAATGAATGTAAGCCCTAATGTCTTCAACATGTAACACACTATACAGGGTTTGCAAAAATGCTCCTTCCATATCATCTTCACAAGACTTAAACGGGTGCCTCTTAAATTTGTACCTTGGTCTATTAATAACATCATATATGGCATGTGCATCCATAGCTTCTGATAGAGTATATGATCTAAATACCTTGAATATGCTGAATTTTGGGACTTCTACTTCAGTCAATCACACAATGTGGTTGCTAGGTGGATGATGTGCTTCTTAACTCTACTCTCCTTGGTCATTGCTTATCAAACAGTGAAGAAATGATGTGCTTCAAGGTCTTTGATCCATCGCAAGGTGAGTAAACACATTTATCATAGTTATCTCAACTTCTCACACTATATAGTCAAACATAAATCTCACACTCATAGGATATAAATCTCTAAGTGTTGCGATCATAGATATAGACTCCATAATGTTTGTATACAGCATATCTAAGCTTGAATGAGCTTATTCCACATAATTAGGGGCTAGATATAATATGTTATCTGCATCCAATGCTCCCCCTAAGGCCATGCTTATCCTTTTAGGTCAATGTAGCAATGTTAACATCTTGTGAAGATACAGTTGCATCTATTATCTCTCCCTAAACCAATGCCTTATTGAAATCTTTTACCTTCCATATCTTCTCATCATCTTCATTTGATGGTTTCTTGAAATGATTCTTGAACTCATCTATATACTCATTAAGAATTTTACCACTATTACCAATATTCTTCTTTATAACCATAGGTGGTGGTCCTCTTCTATTTTCCATTCCATTATACCTAAAAAACTTTGCTATGTGTCCTAAGTTGTTGCATTTAAAACATGTAGGTGATCTTTTGTCCTGATTAACCTACAGCTTACAATATCTTGTAGTATTCCCAAAGGTATTGCATTTTTAGCATGTGATCTTCTCTATTGATTCTTCTCTTATGTAATCTTTTTTTCTTCTTGATTGATCAGGTTTTCTACATTCTTCTTTCTTATGTCCATATGCATAATAGTTATAATGATAAACAGTACAGGATTTGAGAGGACCTTTACTTCTGCAATCTATTTTCATGTGTCCAAGTTTGTTGCATCTAAAGCATCTACCTCTGAAAGGTCTAATCTGATCTTTAGGTTCTTAAAAAGTGGATCTATCTTTAGTCTTCGCTTCATGTGATTCATCATGAGTCTTAGAACATTCTCCTTCATTGTATCCAATTCCATTCATGTCTCCTTTAGGTTTGTGTCTCTCTCTTTGTTCATCAGTTTTATCACTACTCATGTGTAACTTCTCAATGTGTAATTTGGATTGAGTGAGTTCACCTTTTATGATCTAATTGTATTTCCACTTCTAGGAATTTGTCCTTGTAGTGATCAAGTTCTATCTGCATCTCTCCTATCTATATATTTTCTTTTTTTAGAGTCTCTTCAACTTTGTATCTTGCATCCTTTTCACATTGAATCTCTTTGATCATTAGAAGATTAATTTGTTATCTTTCTTGCTCGAGCTTCTTTACTTTTTCTGATGTATCATTGTCTAAATCCTCCTTGATCTTTTCCATAAGGTCTTGTCTTTGACTTCTTCAAAGTTCAAGCTGCTCTTTTAGTTTCTTAATAAAACCTTCTACTCTTCTTAATTTTAATTTCAAATCTCCATTCTTAGCCTTTTATTTGTCCAGATCATCAAGTGCTCCTTCAAAGTTCTCATGAAAACTTTCTGAATCCATTCTAATCTCCCTTAAGCTATTAGGATTTCTAAGGGCCAATAGCTCTGATACCAATTGTTAGGATTAAGTAATACTGAGAGGGGGGGTGAATCAATATTACAACACTTCAAGTTAAAGTTAAACCAATTTCAAATAAATCGTATGAATGCTAAAATGAAGAGAACATAAACACATAACTCATAACACCATTATTTGTTTTCAAGGAAACCCTGGCTAAAGGAAAACCCTAGTGGGAATGGTACCCACAACTATGCAGTAAAATATGGAATCCCTATTAGGAGATCTAGCCATGTTAGGAGCTAAGTATCATATAGTACATTTCCTTGTTAGAGGAATAGAAACCCTATTAGGGGTATACAAAAAACCTTGTTAAAGGTATACTACGCTTACAGCTTGTAAGGGTTAGTTAGAGTTGCCATGATAAGAAAAATTGCCCTTTTTCCCTTTTATTTGTTCATTCCTTTAAGTTTCATCCAGTGTCTTACCTTTGTCAGGTTCTCATCATCATGTTCTCCAAGGTCTCCTAGCCTTCAATGTTCATGATATAAGTCCCAGAACTTGTATAGTTCAAAGTCAGTTTTCCTTGTTCGAGTTTTCCTAAACTCTTTCCTTCTCATGAACCACTTTGAACCTCTTTGAACTCTGATTCAAAGTAGTTCAAATTAGTTCAATCAAAGTTTATGCTTTTGACATTGGAACTATAGGTGGGTCCCTCATCTACGTCATCTTTTGGTAGTGAACCACTTCGAACCACTTTGAACCATGGTTTGAAGTAGTTCAAAGCAGTTCAAGAGGAGGTGGGTGACATGACAACTCAAGGCATGAGTGTGGTAATTGGGTGGTGGACTGGTTATTAAATGTGGGAGTACAGATAGTTTTGAAATGATAGGAGCCACAAGTTAACTACGAAGTGAAGATTTGAATTGTGATGAAAGCAATCATAAGAATGAGTGAAGGATACCACATAAAGAGAATTTATGACATTTTTAAAGGTTGCAGATTTCATGGATATATAGTTGTCAAATCATCATCGCTTACCTCATTCTAATTAATGCTACCACTTAATGCTCTTTAGTTTGAGCCTTGATGGTATGATTTCCAAAAATATAAATATTCATGTGAGTTTTATTCCTCCTATTTTGTAAATGTGGAGTCTCGGCTGTGGAAAAATGGAGTCATTTTCTTGAGCCTACGGATTACAAGTAGCCATTGAAAGCTCTCTTTTATTTCCTATTCCTATTTGATAATATTTTCTGAGGAAGGGTTCTTTTTGTTTGTTTCCAAATAGAAAATATGAAGTCTAGCAGGCACTTTTTTGGAAACCTCATGAACATGGTGTGTCGTGCCCTTGTCATTACAGATATAGACTTGTTAGGAGTAGAGGTAGAAATGATGGTGGGTAATCTCACAGAGCATGCAATAGAGGAATATAGTTTAGAGTTTTTTTCAAGTGGGTTGTTGGCAACTACATCTTTCCCTCTGTTAGTGGTAAGTCTGGAGTTAGTCCAGCAATGTACAAATTGGTATGAATTTAAGTCCAAATGTATTGTGGGAGATAGTGGTTAGACCCTCTTGTCTATTACCTGAGAGACTATGATGTCCATCTTCAAAATTCTAGACAAAACCTTTGATATCTTAAACCCCACCCAATCACTTTCTCAATTCCTAGAAAATACTGATAAGAATCACAGCCATATGGCCCATAAATAGACCAAAACTTTCTATAAAGGTGGATCCCGATTACCAAAAATCCTGACTAAGGACCATATGAAACCACATATCTATGATATCATAGTTCTACTTCACCGAGTGAAAGGTTCAGAGTAGGTTCTTCTTTTCAAAGATTGGATGTTCCACTTCATTGAGATAGTTCTGGAAGGTAGACAACATCTTGACTAGGAAAAAATTATTTCTAGTTCATTGCGAGATCAACTCAAACAAGTCCAAATGATAAAGAAGGAATTTTATATGTCTTCTTATTTGATTTATTGTCTTGCATGTACCCAAGACCTAGGGGCTATTCTGTATGAACCATGGAGTGAAGACCTGAATGTTTATGAATATTTCCCCATGTTAAGAAAAGACAAGGTCCTTGAAGATTATACGAGAGTCCATGATGTGTTTCTTGGAAAATTTTGTTGTCAAGTGTCACGAACCCCTAACCAGAGAATAACATTGGAAGCCCAGAAGTTGGTTCAGACTTACGGGAGTTTTTACATTCAATTTACATGTTTTACTTATATCTACATGGGGGGTTTTGATGAAGAACCCCTCAGGCTTCCTATATTTGCTCTTGATTGTTTCATGTTGGCTGAAGTCTGCTGACAGTTATTCACAATGATAAAAAATAGTTTTCCAGAAGAGAAATGGGCTCCTATGTTTCCGATTAAATTGGGAAACTTAGTTTGCAACAATATGATTGATGCCTCAATAGTAAGCAGTAATTTGGTAAGTTTTCACATGAAATTATATGATCCCAGAAGAGGCTTTGACAACAAAGGTTTTGCTAGGCAAGTTCCAAGCTTAAGCAGTTAACCATCCCTAAATTCATACATTGAAGATTTATGGGAAGATTTGGAAGATGAAAAAGTACTCAGAAAAAGGAACTACTCTAGACTTCTAATTCCCCAGATTGAACTTTTGTAGTTAAAATTTGATATTAATGGAATAGATGAAGATGCCTCTAATATTATAGATTTGGAAAGTGATATTTCAAGAACAGGAAACTCTCTGGATACAGATTGGGTAAGGGAAGAAGAAGACAACATAAATTTGAGAGCCAGAACTATTCTTGAAGTCATAGAAGTTTGGTTAGAAAAGAAAAGGCAGGAGAAAACAAAGAGCCCCCCTCCTAAGAAACACAATGCAGTTTCTACTTCAATGGATGTGAATCATGCTTTACCTAATCTATCTCCTTTGCTTACAAATGTAGGTAGAATCTCATCTTATAAGAGGAAAAGAATGCCCGGTGGACATCCTACTGCACCCCAGATGAGGTCCAGAGCTATATCTGAAAGTTGAGCACAGATGGCATCCCCAAGTTCTGAGTATATCGACATCGAGATCAATAATGAAGATATTTCATTTACACCCGAACACCAGGAGAAGGATCAAGGAACGCCTACCAAAAATCCTAAGGTTCAACAAGATAATGTCACTCCTCCTAAGACAATAGATAATAGAATGGTTTCAAGTTCAATACCCCCATGGCTCACTGACTCAACGAATAGGAAAAGAAGTTTTAAGCCTATCTCCCTACTAGTAAAGGATATCATTGCAAAATATGCCACTTGCGCTCCCAAAGCTAAGAAGATGAAGATTAATGCAAGGTTGTCTACTGATCCTTCAACCAGTAAAGTAAATGCAAAGACTTTCACCTTTAAACGTAGGGAAGGAGTGCAGGAGCCTGAAGCTGAAGATTTTAAAGTTACCAAAATGGAACTAGGTGTTTTAACTAGGGATTACAGGGACCACCTTTTCAAGTTTTTGGTCGATCATATGTTCGGACAGTCATAGAAGGATGGAAAGGAAAAATTTGAACTAAAGTAGCTGGTAATTACTACTGTTGAGTTCATTACCTCACTTATTGATGTTGGAGGTTTACCATTGGCTTAGTTTCCATAGGATTTTGATCCAAACTCAGTCGAGAGAAAAAGGCTATTGAAGCAAATGCAACAGGGTAAGTTTCTGATGGAAGCTATGGGATCATGGGTTGATGGCATCATTGATGAAGGAAGCACCTTCATTCGAGAGTTTGTTTCTACCTGTCTGGACGGTGAAGCTTTGATTGGTGAAATACAAACTCTCATTCCTACTTGGGAGTTAGAAGAATAAAAGTGTGCGGCTATCGGTACTCAAGTTCAGGAGATAGAAACTTATGGGGTAGCCCAATTTCTAGTAGAGAATCCCATGAAACTATTTGATCCCTGTTTGTTGTTTATTTTATAATAGAATATTGGCTGGAAAGGGTCACTATTCAAAGTTGTAATTTCATGAGTTAGAGCAATAGAGGAGGTTAAGGACATGCATGCCAATGCTCTAAAGGATATTAAGATATTAAACCTGTTAGGCATTCTACAAATCGATGAGGGAAATCAAGATGTTGACGCCATGATTAAAGTCTTTGTGGATACCATTAGTGCCTTGAAGGAAACCGAAAGGCCAACTGTTCAAGATTTCATGAGGATAGCTAATGTGGAATCTATGTTTCTTTTGAACATAGGACAACTACCTAAGCAATTACAGAGAATCCAGGAGTTGAAATGGAAAAAGAACATGTGTCAGGCAAAATTGATTGGATTAAAGAATTTACACCTATAGCTGACTCAAGAATTAGTGAATGCATTTAGGACTTGGAAGTTTGTTAAAACTACCACATCAGAGGATCAATGAACAAAGATTGCATAATTATGGGTGACTTTCTAGTTTTTTCTAGTTTAAAGACACGTGTTATTAAAACTTTGGTCTAAGTGTGTAACTAGATTTTAAGTTATTTCTGTTGTATGTCTGAGAGGCCAGGTTTTTATGGAGGCTCTCTTAGATCTCAAACTATAAATGCTAGAGCATTGAAATTTGAAGGGTTAAAATTTTTTGATAGGAGTAGTTTTATATACTACTTAGTTTATTTTGGCTAAGTAACAAAGATTTATCAGAAGGAACAGTAATTGCCTTTTTTGGGTTTTTGACTTTGATCGAATTCAACATAAATAGACAAGTGCTATAGTTTTGTTTGAATCTTTGAATTGAAACTTGTGGTGTAGTGATTACTTTGTGGATTAGTACACCTTATTCTTTGCATGAATTATTTATGCATAACTTTTATTCAACTTCCCAGATAATTATTTTTCTTAGCTATTTACTGTAATTCTGTTTCTTTTTAGAACATTAGCGAAACTTTGCTTCCTTGTAGTTTTTATCTAGAATCTTTATATCCTTGAAAATACCTCAGTACCAAAGAGTACCTGAGTGATCCTTCTACACTTTCCAGTCAAAAGTGTATGTATTTTCTTTTATGTTAAAAATTCATTGAATATCTAAGAAGGAAGTTGAACCTTGAAAAATTTAGAGGGAAGCAATCTTTGATGCTTACCAATTTGTTGATGGATTGTTTGTCTTCAAAGGCATAGAGTACTAATAAAGTTCATTTACAAAGAGAAGAAAAACATATTCGCCAACATATTTTTGGTGACTCTACTGGGGAGAGTCCAGTATAAAACACTAGGTTCTCCATTTTTATAATTCCACAAGATGGTGTTACCACACAATGATGTGTTTCATGTGCTTCAACCTAACCTAGGATTTGAACACACACAAGAAGACTTAATTTCAAGTCTAGCTACTGCAACATGGCAATTTAGGCGTGGTTATTAGTAGTTTCATCAAGTCTTAGAGGTGCTTGAAAGAGAAGAAGAAATAGCTGAACGTCTAAGGGGTATACTAGTTGCTCAAGAAGTGGTTGTAGTAAATAGACTTACGCATGCCCCTGCAAGAAATTGAGGTCAAACCTCATACTGAAGTTGGAAAAGAAAAGATACACTAGAGGCGATCGGAGTAGGGGATTAGTTGATGAAGACTTTGAAGCCTTAATAAATCTAAGTTTTTCACCTAATTGTAACACTCCTAAGAAGAAGAGAACTCAAACCTACAGCAGACCCTCCTCGCCTCCCACTAGTCCTGCCATCTCACCCATTGTTTGGATTGTTATCCCTCCTAGTATTATAATACCTTTAGTTTATAATCCCCAACCTTTGAATTTCCAATTTCCACCAATGGTTGTCAATAAGCCTTGGGGTCAAAATATTGGCCCATTGAATCTTGGAGCTAATCCTCCTACTAACCTGCCTAAGGGAGCCAATCAAATCTTGCCTAAGTTCAGTGAAGATGGAAAGACAACTACTGATGACCATTTTAGTGCTTTTCATACAACATGTTGTGTTATTAGTGTTCCCACTAAAGAGGTAGCTGTCAGGCTTTTTGTTAGAAGCTTAGTTGATATTGCAATTGACTGGTTTAGTCATTTACCTCATGGCTCAATCACTAATTGGAATGACATGAAAGTCACTTTTGAAGAAGATTTAAAACCCATGATAATGAGATTTCATTATTGCTTCAACTTAGTCAACTGAAAAAAGAAATACATGAACCTATAGGGGAATTTGTGGCCAAGTTTAACATAATTTTGTAAAGGATACCTACAAAGTCTGCACCAAGTGACAAGAATAAGAAGATCTTCTTAAATGTAGTTTCGCCTGATATAAGCTTTCACCTTTTGAAGGATGGAGTGGCTGATTTGGTTGCTGCACAAAGACAAGCTATTCAACTTGAGGATACATTTATTACAGCTAGTAAATGGAAGAGATAAATTTGGGCCTCAGGAAGCTTCTCATCAACCCCAACAGATCCTCTAATGCAGAGGTTGATGAATGATATGGAAATGCTCAAGAGACAATAGAATAAAGCCAGTACCCCATACCAATCTCCTTATCAGGATGTTAGTCAAAGGCAATATAATCAACCTCATGGAAAAACTTCTCTCTTGACGAGCTCATAGCCTAGGTTGCAGATAGAATCTACTCCAAAGGAAATGATGTGTTCATTTCACCTAACAACTAATCATGATAGAGAAAATTGGCCTAACTGGTTAAGATGTCTTCAAATAAATGCAACAAAGGACACCATTGGTATAGAAGAGTTGCATGATGAGAAAAGTTCACCCGATATTGTTCTTTCTATCTAGAATATGAACTAGATTCTAATAGAGGGGGATGTATTTTAGCAACTCTATAAGATCCTTCTTGTTCCATCCTAACAAAAAATCAAAAGACACAAAATTTTTTCCCTGTCTCTATTGTTGCTAATGCTGATGCCAAACAAAAAGAAACTGGAAGTGGAGAGTTTTTTGCAAATCCAAAAGGTCTAGAAGTAAAGATCTTACCAAGAGGTAATCTAGTTACTCCTTTTGACTTTGTTGAATTTTGCAAGACAACAACTATTTCCATTTCTCCTGTTGAATACCTAAAAATGAATCCCAAAGAACTAGATAAATTGGTAAAATTTGTGAAAGGAGAGTCTAGTTCAACTCCCCAATCAGATTAACTCCTCATAGGTGAAACGGCTACAATTAAAGAGCCTCATATTTTTGTGCCCAAAGACACTCCACAAACACTAGAAGATTGTCCCTTTGTTAATTCCATTGAAAGTAAGATAGAAGAAAATAAACCTAATCCTTTTTACATTTCCTTGTTGTTGAATGGACAAAAACTCAGCAATTGCATCATTGATTCTGGTGCATCAGATAATATCATGCCTACCTCAGTTGCTAGAGCCTTAGGTCTCACCCTAACAAAGACATTTGGCCAGTGTTATTCTATGGATGGAAAGCAAGTAACATTGATGGGTCAAGTCAAAGATGCCCAAGCTGTCCTGGCAACTTGCCCTGATAAGCGTTTAAAATTAACCATCTTGGTGGCGAAAATCCTAGCCAGCGACGCCATGCTACTCAGCAAAACCTTCTATAAACATTTGGGGGGAGATATTAAGATGGATTGGTCTGAAGCAATTATTCTACTGGGTAAGAAGAAAATAAAACTTGAACTGAAGCCTAAGAATAAATATACAGTGGTACCCTCAAACAATCCCAAAGCTTAGATTATATATGAGGAATGTCATTTTGGTAATTATGTTATTCTGTCTGATATAGAGAATGAGTGTACTACTTCCTTTTCAAATAAAGAAGACTTGTGGAAGATGGAGTTTGATGGTAGCTGCTCAAATTTAGGATCAGGAGAAAGGGTAGTACTTTTTCCCCCTAATGAAGAATGCATTCCCTTCTATTATAAATTAGATTTCAGGAATACTAACAATACTATTGAATATGAAGCCTTGTTGCTAGGACTCAAAGAGGCAAAGCTGAGAGGAGTAAAGAAATTAGTTGCCAGAGGGGATGTTGAATTGATTGTGAAGCAGGTAAGAGGGCAGTTCTTTGTTAAAAATGAGAAATTAAAGCACTATAGGAATTTGGTATGGGATGAGCTTGATTTCTTTGATGCTTTCTCCATAGAATTTATACCAAGGAGTCAAAACTCTAGAGCAGATTCCTTAGTAGTTTCGGCCTCATTATTGTTACCTCATCCTAAATTTAAAATAAAGAAGTATCAAATTGAAATGATCCATAGGCCAAAAATACCAGATAATGTGGAGCATTGGCAGGTATTTGATAATGATTCTCAACTTAGAGATTTTCTAGAATGTGCTGCAAGTTTTTTTTATGCATATTTTGAAGGGTCCAGCAATGAAAGCAGGGAAGTTTATCAGGATTCAGCAGGGAATGATGGAATTATTCATCTCAAAGGAAATAAAATTCCCAAAGGCATGGTTTCTTTAGAAAATCTTTTCAAAAGAAAAGATGATAGTACAATTAAAAGAAAAGGTATCTCGTGCACATAATTCTAAGGAATATGACAAAATTGATATAGGAGACGATGGTGATCCTAGATGGATTTCTATTGGTCAGACATGCAGCCCACTGGAAAGGGAGGATCTGAAAAATTTACTCATAGAATACAAGGATGTTTTTTCTTAGGGATATGAGGATCTTAAGAATTTCAGAGGTGGCCAATTTAGACACCAAATTCCATTAAAGCTAGGTGCTACCTCTTTTCATCAAAAACTAAGGAACTATAATCTGAAGGTATCTGAGGTGATATTGAAAGAAGTGGAGAAAATGTTGCAAGCCAGAATCATATATCCCATACATCATTCAACCTAGATTGCTAATATAGTTCCTATGAGGAAAAAGAATGGAGAAATCAGAATTTGTGTTGATTGTCGTAACTTGAACTAGGCTAGTTTAAAGGACAACTATGCATTACCTATAATGGAACATGTTCTCCAAGTTGTATCAGGTTCTGAAGTGATGTCTATGTTGGATGGTTATTCTGAGTACAACCAAATCAGTGTGGCAGAGAGTGACCAGCACAAAATAGCTTTTATAACTCCTTGGGGAACTTATGCCTACCACCGAATGTCATTTGGATTGATTAATGTCGATGCAACTTTCTAGAGGGTGATGAATTCTTCTTTTGAGGATCTTCGGAATAAAATCATTGTGGTGTACTTAGATGATCTCACCATCTTTTCAAAAAAAAGGAGTCATCATTTAAAATATCTTGAAATAGTGTTACAGAGATGTAGAAGCCATGGCATATCCTTGAACCCTAAGAAGTCAACTTTCTTCATTGAAGAAGGCAAATTATTGGGCCATATTGTTTCAAAAGATGGTGTCAAGATCGATCCTGAGAGGGTCAAAGTGATTCAACAACTCAGTCTACCTTCAAGTAGAAGTGGTTTGAAGTCTTTTTTCAGTCAGGTAAATTTTTTGCATGCATTTATTCCAGAATTTTTAGAATTTACAAGGCATATGGTAGATATGTTGAGTGAAAAGGTTCTTTTCAAATGGAATGAAGAAGAGCGTAAAGCTTTCAATGATATTAAGACAACAATATCTCAGGCATCTGTGTTGACAAGCCCCAATTTTAAGAAATATTTTATCATTTATTGTTATGTTTCAGAGCATACATTGTCTGGCATTTTGACGCAAAAGGATGAAAAAGGACAGGAGGAACCTATTGCTTTTATGAGCATGCCTTTAAAAAGACATGAACTCAAGTATTCCTAGATTGAAAAACATGCATTCGTTGTAGTCAAGGTAGTAAAACAATTCAGGTACTATATACTTCATTCTCATCATACTGTCTATGTTCCATAAACTGCAGTAAAAAGTATTTTGACCCAAAAGGAGATAGGCATGAATAACAGGGTAGTATGGATAGCAAAAATTCAAGAATATGATCTGAACATTAAGCCAAATAATTTTGTGAGAGGGAATGGCTTATGTAATTTAATAGCTGAAAATGATAAGACATCAGAAGAAATTGATGAAGTGCCTATGGTGTTGTTGGTCAATTTAAATGATCCCTGGTTCTCAGATATGGCATATTTTCTTACCTATGGTGAATTTCCTAAACACTTGAATCCTAAAGAAAGGCACAATTTAAAACTAAAGGCATCCAAGTATGTAATTTCTCAAGATATATTATATAAGAGGGGAGTGGACAAAACCTTCCTCAAATGTGTAGATGTCATGCAACAGAAGGAGTTATTGAAGACTTTTCATGATGAAGCCTGTGGAGGACATTTCTCTTCCACCATGATAGCATTCAAGATTCTTCGAAATCATTTTTACTAGCTTGGAATGTTCAAACATGTGTACCATAATGTTCAAATTTGTGAAAAATGCTAATTGTTCACTAGACGGCCCCTACTGGCTGCTCTGCCCCTCAAGCCTGTAATCATTGATGAACCTTTCAAGCAGTGGGGAATAGACTTCGTGGGACCTTTGAACCCCCTGTCTAGCATCGGACATGTTTATATTCTTACCGCCACAGATTATTTCACCAAGTGGGTAGAGGAAATCCCCACTAAGAAGGCAAATTCTCAGGTTGTATGTGAGTTCATTTTGAATCATATTTTTGTCAGATTTGGGATACCAGTTAAAATAGTGGTAGACAATGCTACATATTTTTCTTCAAAATAAATATCAGCTTTTTTGTTATGAGCATGGTATATCTTTAGCCCACTCTTCAAACTATTTTCCGCAAGGAAATGGTCATGCGAAATCTAGTAATAAGAATCTTGTTGCTCTAATTAAAAAACTGCTAGATGATAATCCCCGTGATTGGCATAAGAAGTTGTTTGAAGCTTTATGGGTTGACAGAACCACTTTGAAGTGAGAAATAGGGATGGCACCTTTTGAACTGGTCTATGGGATAGGAGCTCATGTGTCACTACCTTTAGAGCTTTCCACAGCCTAAACAAATTGGAAGAAGATAGAAATGACTTGGTGGATTACATTACAAGACATCAACTAAAGGTCAAGCAAATTTTTCACATGCGGGCTCATCCCTGTAAATTCATGGAGGGTGATGAGGTACTCTTATGGGATAAAAGGAGGGTGCCTAAAGGATCTCATGGGAAGTTTGAGTCTTTGTGGAAAGGCTCTTTCATCATTTTAGAAGCTCTTGGTTCAAATGCTTTACACTTATCTTATCCAAATGGTGTGAATCTGCCTTTCACTCATAATGGGTAGAACCTCAAGTTGTTCAAGCTTTGATGTAGTAATTGGTTCTCACCCTTGTACATAATAGGTAGTTTTCCCTACTTTCCTTCTTGGTGTATCTGTGTGTGTAGTTTCTTTCTCTTTAGGCTTTAGTTTTGCGAAACTAGTTTTTCAAAGTTCTTTGCACATTTGGTAATATGTAGTCCCCAGCCAAAGCCGATGTTAGGGTTAGTTAGAGTTGCTATGATAAGAAAAGGTGCATGTGTCCCCTTTTCTTTGTTCATTCCTTTAAGTTTCATCCAGCATCTTACCTTTGTCAGTTTCTCATCATCATGTTCTCCAAGGTCACCTAGCCTTCAATGTTATGAAATAAGTCCCCAAACTTGTATAGTTCAAAGTCGGTTTTCCTTGGTTGAGTTTTCCTAAACTCTTTCCTTCTCATAAACAACTTTGAACCTCTTTAAACTCTGATTCAAAGTAGTTCAATCAAATTTTATGCTTTTGACATTGGAAATGAAAGTGGGTCCCTCATCTACGTCATCTTTTGGGAGCAAACCACTTCAAACCTCTTTGAACCATGGTTCAAAGTAGTTCAAAGCAATTCAACAAGAGGTGGTAGAACAATCAAGAAGTGACGTGACAACTCAAGGCACAAGTGTGGTAATTGGGCAACAGAGTGGTTATTAAATGTGGGAGTACGGACAATTTTGAAATGATAGGAGCCATGGGTTAACTATGAAGTGAAGATTTGAATTGTGATGAAAGCAATCATAAGCACGAGTGAAGGATACCACTTAAAGAGAATTTATGACATTTTTAAAGGTTGCAGATTTTAGGGATATTTAGTTTTCAAATCATCATTGCTTAACTCATTCTAACTAATGCTACCACTTAATGCTCTTTAGGTCGAGCCTTGATGGTATGATATCCCAAAATATAAATATTCCTATGAGTTTTCTTCCTCCTATTTTGTAAATGTGGAGTCTCGGCTACGAAAAAATGGAGTCATTTTATTGAGTCTGCGGAATACAAGTAGCCATTGAAAGCTCTCTTTTATTTCATGTTCTTGTTTGATAATATTTTTCAAGGAGGAGGGGTGCTTTTTGTTTGTTTCCAAATAGAAAACATGAAGTCTAGCATGCACTTTTTTGGAAACCTCACGAACATGGTGTGTCGTGCCCCTGTCATTATAAATACAGAAATGTTAGGAGTAGAGGTAGAAAAGATGGTGGGTAATCTCATAGAGCATGCAGTGGAGGAATATAGTTTAGAGTTTTTGTCAAGTGGGTTGTTGGAAGTTGCAGCTTTCCCTCCATCAGTGGTAAGTCTGGAGTTAGTCCTGAAATGTATAAATTGATATGACTTTAAGTCCAAATGTATTGTGGGAGCTAGTGGTTAGACCCTCTTGTTTGTGACCTAAGAGACCATGATGTTAGTCTTCAAAATTCTAGATGAAACCTTTGCTAGCTTCACCCCCACCTAGTCACTCACTCAATTCCTAGAAAATACTGATAAGAATCGAAGCCATATGGCCCGTAAATGGACCAAAACTTTCTATAAAGGTCCTGATTACCCAAAATCCTGACTAAGGACCATACAAAACCGCATATCCATGATATCATGGTTCTGCTTCACTGAGTGAAAGGTTCAGAGTATGTTCTTCTTTTTGAAGATTGGATGTTCCACTTCATTGAGATAGTTCTGGAAGGTAGACAACATCTTGACTGGGAGGAAATTATTGCCAGTTCATTGCAAGATTAGCTCAAACAAGCCTGAATGATAAAGAAGTAATTTTATATGTCTTCTTATTTATTTATTGTCTTCCATGTACCCAAGACCTAGGAGCTATTCCACATTAACCATGGAGTTAAGACCTGAATGTTTGTGAATATTGCCCCCTGTTAAGAAAAGACAAGGTCCTTGAAGATTATAGGAGAGTCCATGATGTGTTCCTTGGAAAATTATGTTGTCAGCTATCAGGAACCCCTAACCAGAGAATAACATTGGAATCCCAGAAGTTGGTTCAGACTTACGAGAGTTTTTACATTCAATTTCTATGTTTTACTTATATTTGCATAGGTGGTTTTGATGAAGAACCCCTCAGGCTTCCTAGATTTTCTCTTTATTATTTCATATTGGCTGAAGTCTACAGACAGTTATTCACAGTGATTAAAAACATTTTTCCATAAGAGAAATGGGTTCCTATGTTTCTGATTAAATTGGGAAACTTAGTTTGCAACAATATGATCGATGCCTCAATAGTAGGTAGTAATCTGGTAAGTTTTCACCTGAAATTATATGATCCTTAAGGAGACTTTGACAACAAAGGTTTTACTAGGAAGGTTCTAAGCTTAAGTAATTATCCATCCCCAAATTCATAAACTGAAGATTTATAGGAAGATTTGGGAGATGAAAAAGTAGTCAGAAAAATGGACTACTCTAGACTTCTAATTCCATAGATTGAACTTTTTCATTTAAAATTTGATATTAATGGAATAGATGAAGATGCCTCTAATATTGCAGATTTGGAAAATGACATTCTAGGAACATGAAACTCTCCAGATATAGATTGGGTAAGGGAAGAAGAAGACAACATAAAGTTGAGAGCCAGAACTATTCTTGAAGTCATAGAAGCTTGGTTAGAAAAGAAAAGGCGGGAGAAAACAAAGAGCCCCCCTCCTAAGAAGCACAATGCAGTTTCTACTTCAATGAATGTGAATCATGCTTTACCTAATTTATCTCCTTTGATTACAAATGTAGGTAGAATCTCATCTTCTAAGAGGAAGACAATGCCCGATGGACATCCTACTGCACCCTGGACGAGGTCCAGAACTAGATCTAAAAGTCAAGCATAGATGGCGTCCCCAAGTTCTAAGTATATCGACATCAAGATCAATGATGAATATATTTCATTTACACCTGAACACCAGGAGAAGGATCAAGGAACGCCTACCAAAAATCCCAAGGTTCACAAGATAATTTCACTCCTCCTAAGACAACAAATAATAGAATGGTTTTAGGTTCAATACCCCCATGGCTCACTAACTCAGTGAATAGGAAAAGAAGTGTTAAGCCTATCTCCCCACTAGTAAAGGAGATCATCACAAAATATGCCACCCACACTCCCAAAGCTAAGAAGATGAAGAGTAATGCAAGGTTGTCTACTGATCCTTCAACCGGTAAAGTAACTGCCGAGATTGCCACCTTTAAACCTAGGGAAGGAGTGCAGGAGCCTAAAGCTGAAGATTTCAAAGTTACCAAAATGGAGCTGGGCATTTTAACTAGGGACTCCAGGGACCACCTTTTCAAGTTTTTAGTTGATCATATGCTGGAATAGTCATAGAAGGACAGAAAGGAAAAATGTGAACTAAAGTAGCTAGTAATTACTATGGTTGAGTTCATTACCTCACTTAGTGATGTTGGAGCTTTACCACTGGCTCAATCCCCATAGAATGTTGATCCAAACTCAGCTAAGAGAAAAAGGCTATTGAAGCAAATGTAGCAAGGTAAGTTTCTGAGGGAAGCTACGGGATCATGGGTTGATGGCATCATTGATGAAGGAAGCACCTTCATTCAAGAGTTTGTTTCTACCTATCTGGATGGTGAAGCTTTGCTTGGTGAAATAAAAACTCTCGTTCCTACTTGGGAGTTAGAAGAAGAAAAGTGTGTGGCTATCTGTACTCAAGTTTAGGAGATAGAAACTTACAGGGTAGCCCAATTTCTAGTAGAGAATCCCATGAAACTAGTTGATCCCTGTATGTTGTTTATTTTAAAATAGAATATTGGCTAGAAAGGGTCACTATTCAAAGCTGCAATTTCAAGAGTTAGAGCAATAGAGGAGGAGGTTAAGGACATGTACGCCAATGCTTTGAAGGATATTAAGATAGTAAACCCATTAGGTATTATGCAAATCGATGAGGGAAATCAGGATGTTGATGCCATGATTGAAGTCTTTGTGGATACCATGAGAGCCTTGAAGGAAATCAAATGGCCAACTATTCAAGATTTCACCAGGATAGCTAACATGGAATCTATGTTGCTTTTGAACATGGGACAATTGCCTAAGCAATTATAGAGAATCTGGGAGTTGAAATGGGAAAAGAACGTGTGTCAGGAAAAAGTGATTAGATTAAAGAATTTACACTTGCAGCCGGCTCAAGAATTAGTGAATGCATTCAAGACTTGGAAGTTGGATAAAGCTACCACGTCAAAGGATCAATGAACAAAGATGGTGTATTTCTGGGTGACTTTCTAGTTTTTTCTGGTTTAAAGACATGTGTTATTAAAACTTTGGTCTAAGTGTATAATTTCTTTTTAAACTATTTATGTTGTGTGTCCAAGAGGCCTGGTTTTGCTGGAGGCTCTCTCCGATCTCAAACTATAAATGTTGGAGCATTGAACTTTGAAGGGTTAGAAATTTCTGATAGTAGTTTTATATAGTACTTAGTTTATTTTGATTAATTAACGAAGATTTATCAAAAGGAATAGTAATTATCTTTTTTGGGTTTTTGACTTTGATCGAATCTAGCATAAATATACAAGTGCTATAGTTTGGTTTGAATATTTGAATTGAAACTTGTGGTGTATTGATTACTTTGTGGATTAGTACGTCTTATTCTTGTTGATGTTTTGTAGCTTCAGTCGAATAAACACTATGAGTCAATACTAGTAAAGATATATATATATATGTGAGATGTATATATATATATATTATGTAAATATTAGAGAAATTAATATAATACTCAAGAGATATTATATATATATATGTATGTATGTATGTATGTATGTATATGTGTGTGTGTGTGTGTATGTATGTATGTATGTATGTATATGTATATGTATATGTATATGTATATATATATATATATATAAATATAATAATAATAATTGTCATTATATTAATTACATATTAATGAATAGACATGTCTCATGAAGGGACATGTCTCTTATTGGCTCATTCTCAATATAAATGCAAGAGATTGTTGCATTTGGAAAACACGTACAATGAGATAGTGCTATTACATTTGCAATGATCCTAAAACTTTAACATGGTATTAGAGCCAAGTTGCAAATGTAAGAGAGTAGTTTGTTGATGGTGAATGTGTGTTTGTCTCAGAAAATGCAATCTCAGTACGAAGACCATATCTCCCAAACGCAATGTTGGATTTTGCTAAATTTCGGATATGTTTATGATAAAAAATTTTACAAGAATCTCACTAGAGAAATTGAAGATAAAATTCCATGTTCAAAAGTTATGACCGTGATGAAGGGTGCTCCCCTTAATACCACAAACACATAACAGAAATAGAGAAACAACAACAATAATATGCAAGAACAGAAAATTGGCTTCTTATTATCTCCACAAATGTGGAATTACAAACTTTCAAAATTACAATATGCAAAGCCACATGGGCATTCCCTTACAATATTATGTAGGACAAAGCCTCGAATCAATACCCAGATCTACTACCTAGAGCTGCCCTAGACAACACTATGGGCCTTCTTTATATAGGCAATTTCCACCGCCCGAGAAGGTTCCAGAAATTTAGCCCTAAGGGCCGACCAAACTTAGAATTATTTTATTTTTCAATTTATTACATCAAAGTCAGCTCAAAATAACTTTTGAAACCCGAACACAAATTTAGAAGGAAAATTATTTTCCACCATTTCAGGTGGCCCGAATTCCGGAGACCATAAGTCATCACCAGTTGACCTGATTGACTATTATAACCCCATTTCGAAAATGCCATGAAGCGCTCTACAGGCTTGACTTGCACAATGCACCCATCACCTAGTTTTTTGACCTCATTCGGGGCCTCTAAAGCCTTCAAAACTGAGTTCAAAGTTTCTGTACCCTGTTGCCAATACCGAAAATCTTCAATATCTTCAAAACTAGACTTGATCTAGCCATGAAACTTTGCTGGTAGGTTGATATGACTAAGATGAACCTCCACATGTAAAATTAGAACATTCCAAGATCGTAAGACCAACTTACTAAAAATAGCAAGTTTCCATAAATAGCGGCTCTGCCTAAGATAGCCCTTATTGAATACAAAAGCAAAAATATTTTTTGGGTGATGCAAGATTGCTCTTACACCCAGGATGCTCCTGCATCAGACACCCAGGGTAATTTGAGAAGTGACCCTGTCATGACTCAGGTGTGCAAAGGAAAACTAAGATGGTTAACCTCCTCCTTTGTTAGCCATGATGAATCTTCAACAGGTCATCCTTTCCATTTGACCAAATACTCTTCATATGTCTTGTTCCTTGTGCTTCTACCAACACAACTGTCCAGTATGTCTTCAATCTCCTTGATATCTGAACTAGTTGCTAGAATACTCCACTGTGCTGCTGCAACCTCATCTTCAACACCTCCTTCATGATACTCTGTCAAATCTGAAATGTTAAACACTAGTGAAATATTCAGCTCAGTAGGCAATTCTACCTCATATGCATTTCCTAAATCATGCTTCTTCAGTATCTTACATGGCCCAAACTTCTTCATTTTCAACTTGTTATATGTACCAACCAGAAATTGCTCCTTTCGCAAATGAACCATGACTTCATCTCCAACTTGAAATTCCTTATGCCTCCTTTTCTCATCTGCCTTAGCCTTATACTGCGCATTCATCTTGGTAATATGCTTCCTCACCTCCTCATGGATGTTCTTCAAGTGTTCTGCAAAATCCTCAGCTTCAGCACTACTTATTTCTCCTTTATCTATCTTTCTCAATTCAGACGCATTTCTTGGACTACTTCCATATACAATCTGGAATGGTCATTTACCAATGCTCCTGTTGACAGAATTATTGTATGCAAATTTTGCCTGTGGTAAAATCAAATCCCATTATGTTGGCTTATCTCCAACCAAACATCTCAGCAAATTTTCTAAACTTCTATTCACCACCTCTATCTGCCCATTAGTCTGTGGATGATGTGATGAACTGAACTTCAAATCTGTCTTCAACTTCTTCCACAATGTACGCCAGAAATATCCAACAAACTTAGTGTCTCTATCTGAAACTATGGTCTTTGGCAAACCATGTAGTCTCACCACTTCTCTAAAAAAATTCTGCTACATGAACAGCATCACTAGTCTTCTTGCAGGAAATGAAATGTGTCATCTTCAAAAATTTGTCAACTACTACAAAAATTGAATCATGTTCCCACTGTGTCCTCGATAAACCAAGAACAAAGTCCATACTGATATCCTCCCAAGGCAAAGGTTTTATCACGACCAAAATGTCTAGCCAATCCTCCACTATGCTTCTCTTTGATGAGATTCTCCATCATAGAACTTCTTGGAATGCACAACTGACTCCCTCTAAATAGCATATCATCTTGGATGATAAAATCCATCCATTTCATCCTATCTAGAATAACAGGTTCTGTACAAGCTTTCCAAGCTCCACCAAAATCAGGATCCTCTGGATACAAATTCTTGAGTTCCTTGAACCCAACCACTTTAATTTGCATCTCTGTCAGCAATAGTTGCCTTCTACTAAGAGCATCCACAACCCTATTAGACTTTCCACTCCTGTGTTTCAAAATAAATGTATAACTCTGCAAAAACTCAACCCATTTCAAATGCCTTTGATTCAACTTTCCTTGACTATTCAACTATTGCAAAGCTTGATGATCAGTATACAAAACAAACTCCTTAGGAAGTAGATAATGTCTCCACTTCTTTAATGCCTGAACTATAGCATAAAATTCCTGATCATAGACAGAATATTTTCTCTTAGCATCATTTAACTTCTCACTAAAATAAGCAACAGGTTTACCTTCTTGGCTCATAACAGCTCCTATTGTAGTACCACTAGCATCACAATCTACTTGAAACACCTTATTAAAATTTGGAAGTGCTAAAATAGGTTATTCTGTAACTTTTTGTTTCAACAATTGAAAACTCTTTTCTGCCCCATTAGTCCACTTAAACTCTTTTCTATCCCCTCTCATTGTTTTAGTCAAGGGTCCACAAATACTGCTAAAATTTCTGATAAACATTCTATAAAAGCTAGCCAAACCATGAAAATATCTTACCTCAGTAGCACTCCTTGGAGTAGGCCATTCAAGGATAGCCTATACCTTCTCTGGGTCCATTTTTAGACCTTCTGTTGAAACTACAAATCTCAAATACACTAACTCTTTCTTCACAAAACTGCACTTCTTCAAATTAATCAACAATTTATCATCTCTTAGCTTCTCAAACACCATACGCATATGCATCATATGTTCCTTCAATGTCTTGCTAAAGATCAAAATATCATCTAAGTAAACAATGACAAACTTTCCCAGAAATTCTTTCAGAACCTCGTTCATGAGCCGCATGAAAGTGCTCGGTGCATTGGTTAGCCCAAAAGGCATGACTAACCACTCATACAGTCCTTCCTTTGTCATGAAGGCAGTCTTCCATTCATCTCCTTCTCTGATCCGAATCTGGTGATATCCACTCTTCAGATCTATCTTCGAGAAATACATAGCTCCACTTAAACAGTCCATAATATCATCCATTTGTGGCAATGGAAACCTATACTTGATTGTAATCTTGTTTATTGCTCTGGAATCTATACACATCCTCCATTCTCCATTCTTCTTTGGTGCTAATACTACTGGTACAGCACATGGACTTAGGCTCTCCTAAATCAATCCCTTCTGTAACAACTCATGTACTTGTTTGTTCAACTCTTCACTTTCTGCTGGTGTCATTCTATGTGCTACCTTGTTTGAAAAACTGGCTCTTGGAATCAAATCCATGACTGATCTTTCTTACGAGTGGTAATCCATCAGGTACATTATCAGATACAATATCCTGAAACTCATTCAACAAATCTGCAACCTCTACAGGTACATCTTCTACTTCTTCTTTACTAGCTTTTGGAATTAAAGCAAAACACACATGCTCATGCCTCATACCATCTAGGAATTTTCTTCCATCAACAAAAGTTATTCTTGCATTACCACATACCTTTTCTTCAGTCTCCTTCAATGGCTTTAGCTTATGTCGCACTCCATCCTTTGTTAGGGAATAGGTATTCACACGACCATCATGTACAACACATCTGTCAAATTGCCACGGTCTACCCAACAACATATGACATGCATCCATTGAGATGATATCACATAGTACCTCATCTTGGTACCCACCGATCTTGAACTTTACCAGGCACTGTTCACTGACCATGACCTTGTGGTCATCTTGCACCCAAGCAATTTGATATGGATGTGGGTGTTTCTGTCTCTTGAGCTTCAACTTTGTCACCATCTCTTCTGATACCAAATTGTCAGTGCTTCCACTATCGATAATCACATCAAAGCATTTACCCTCACACTTGCATCTAGTGCAAAACAAGCTCCTCCTTTGTTCAGGTTCATTCTCACCACTCAACAGTACTCTTCTGTTAATCAGTGTTTCTCCTCTTTCAACATCTTCAAAATTTGATGATCTAGCATCTTCATCTACATGTGCAACTTTGGCCTGGCCTTCATTTCTCCTATCTATTCTGCCTTGGCGCTGAGGACATTCAAATGCCCTATGACCTTCTTCTCTATAGTGAAAACACGTTCCACGGAAGCCTCCTCTTCCTGAACCTTGTCCTCTTCCTCTTCCTCTCTGATCTCTATTATTCTAATCTTGGAAATAATTGGAATTGTTTCCTCTCTGATTCTGGCTGCTACTGGCCTCATCCTTCTTTTTCAGATCTTCATTTCGGCCACCATATGACCATCCACCAGGTCTTCCACCATGACCTCTTCCATTTTATCTACTCTCAAACTTCTTGTTCAGCTTTTCCTCTACTTTTAGGGCAAACTAGTATGCCTCCTCAATACTGTTCATTCGAACCAGATTCAACTCCTCCTGAATGCTTGGCCTTAACCCATTAAGGTATCAGGCAACTTTCTCCTTATCAGCTTTTGCATGGCCTGTTCTGATGAGGAGTCGATAGAACTCCTCTGTATACTCCTGAACAGATCTTCCTGCTTGCTTCAAACTTTGCATTTTCTTTAGTAGGTCAAGCTCATAATCAACAGGAATGAACTATCGCTTCAATTTATCCACCATCTGATCCCATCTTGTGATTTTATCTTTCCCTCTTCTATTTCACTCCAATTGAATCTCTTGCCGCCAAATCTTTGCATGACCTTTCAGTCTGGCCTTCGCAAATTTGACCCTATCAGGATCCTCAACATCTTCATACTCAAAATATTCCTCACATTCATTGATCCAGTCGATCAATTCCTCTGGGTTAAGATTTCCAAAATTGTAGGAACCTCAATCTTAGGTCTTTTCCCAATCTTGGAAATCGCCCGAAAAAGTCTTTCTTCCTCCTGGTTCACAATTTTAGCTTCTCCTTCTTGATATTCTTCTTCAGCTTCATCCTCTCTTTCATTTTTGACATTAAGATTCATTCCTCTATGAATCTCTTCTTGCAATACTCGCACTTGTCTCTACAGCTCTCTAACCTTAGGTGTCACAGCACCAGCTCTTCCGCCATGTTCTCTTCGTGGAGGCATTTTTGCGATGCGCACTGAAACCCTAACCATGGTCCTGGTGCAAACTGCCTCACATTCGATGATCTGTTTACACACTCAGGAATTCCTACTCTGATACCACTTGATGAAGGGTGCTCCCCTTAATACCACAAACACATAACAGAAATAGAGAAACAACAACAATAATATGCAAGAACAGAAAATTGGCTTCTTATTATCTCCACAAATGTGGAATTACAAACTTTTAGAATTACAATATGCAAAGCCACATGGGCATTCCCTTACAATATTTTGTAGGAAAAAGTCTCAAATCAATACCCAGATCTACTACCCAGAATTGCCCTAGACAACACTACGAGCCTTCTTTATATAGGCAATTTCCACCACCCGAGAAAGTTCCAGAAATTTAGCCCTAAGGGCCGACCAAACTTAGAATTATTTTATTTTTCAATTTATTACATCAAAGTCAGCTCAAAATAACTTTTGAAACCTGAACATAAATTTTGAAGGAAAATTATTTTCTACCATTTCAGGTGGTCCGACTTCCGGAGACCATAAGTCATCACCAGTTGACCTGATTGACTATTATAACCCCATTTCGGAAATGCCACGAAGTGCTCTACAGACTTGACTTGCATAAAGCACCTGTCACCTAGTTTTTCAACCTCATCCGGGGCCTCTAAAGCCTTCAAAACTGAGTTTACAGTTTCTATACCTTGTTGCCAATACCGAAAATCTTCAATATCTTCAAAACTAGACCTGATCTAGCCATGAAACTTTGCTGGCAGGCTGATATGACTGAGATGAACCTCCACATGTAAAATTAGAACATTCCAAGATCGTAAGACCAACTTACTAAAAATAGCAAGTTTCCATAAATAATGTATGAGTTGTTTGCATAAATATATCTATGAGTTGTTTTCATAAATATATCTTGTAAATCAACAACTAAGTGTTAGATGTCATTAAATTGACGGTCTATAAGTTGCTTGTATAGATACATCTTGTAAAGAAACAACTAAGTGTTAGATGTCATTAAATTGATGGTCTATAAGTTGTTTGTGTAGATTTATCTTGTAAATCAACAACTAAGTGTTAGATGTCATTGATGATCTATGAGTTGTTTGTATAGATATATAATAGGTATTTGGTGAATATCATGTGTTGATATTTTGTAGGCCAGTACCTTATTGAGTAATTGGTGAATATCATATGTAGACGTTCTGATAGACCAATACTCGGAGTATTTGGTGAATGTCATGTGTTGACATTCTGATAGGACAATACTCAAAAGCTTGTGGATAGAATTGCCGATGGAGGCAATCCACATATTAAGACTATGTTTCTATCAATTACATCTTGAGGATGATGCCTTTATTTCTTACATCATATGATTGATGTTGTCAAGTGTCTTAAGTGTTGACATTGGATTGATTTATCCTCCCTAGCTAAGAGGGAGTGTTGATGTTTTGTAGCTTCAGTCGAATAAACACTATGAGTCAATACTAGTGAAGATATATATATATATATATATATATATATGTATGTATGTATGTATGTATGTATGATACATATATATATATATATATATATATATATATATATATATATATATATATATATATATATATATATATATATATATATATATATATATATATATATATGTATCATACATACATACATTCATACATACATACATATATATATCTATGTATGTATGTATGTATGTATGTATATGTATATATAAATATAATAATAATAATTGTCATTATATTAATTACATAGTTATTATTCAACTTCCAAATAATTCTTTTTCTTAGTTGTTAACTGTAATTCTGTTTCTTTTTAGAAGATTAGCAAAACTTTTCTTCCTTGTATTTTTTATCTAGCATCTTTATATCCTCAAAAATACCTTAGTAATAAAGAGTACCTGAGTGATCCCTCTACATTTTCCGGTCAAAAGTGTATGTATTTTCTTTTATGTTAAAAATTCATTGAATATCTAAGAAGGAAGTTGAACCTTGAAAAATTCAGAGGGAAGCAATCTTTGATGCTTACCCAACTGTTGATGGATTGTTTGTCTTCAAAGGCATAGAGTACTCATAAAGTTCATTTAGAAAGAGAAGACAAATCTATTCACCAACACAGCTCTTACAATCAAAATTATTTTACAAAAGTGTTCTTCAATAATGAACAATACAAGCATCTATTATGCTTTGATAGTTTTAGTTATGTTTCACAATAGCCTTTGTCAATCACTGATCTTGCATCTGCAATTATTCATCACTAATATCCCAGATTTATATTCATTACCTCACCACCTAGTTCACACTTATCACTTCCACAAAACACGCTATACTTATATTTATTCTGCCATCAAGTCGGCTCTCAAATACAACACAAAACATAATAATGACTTATGAAAATAATAAGTTCTAAGTCAGTGATCTTATATTACCAAAGTATCATCAATATACAATCTTTATCTAACTTAGCACATTTCCATTCCATCTAACCTTCTAGTAATCACTGCGACTGTTCATATGTCATGTTTTACTGTTCCTCTATCTTCGCATACCTTTATATTATTGTAACTTGTTGATATCAACACCAAAAAACATGTTACCTTAACTGAAGGTCATACATATCACAAAATATATTCCTATAGGTTCACAAGCCATAATAAATCATATATCAGCTTCACTAACCAAAATAATACTACAGTATATTACAACTTTGATTTTGTACTTATTCATTTTCATGACTGTGTCTCTAACACTTATACTCATTTCATGCGATCACTATAACATAAGTGTTGCCATAAATGACAACCCTATAGTGCTCTCAAAACATCACTTGCCAATAATAAACTCTCCTCCTCTGTCTGATCTTAAGCACTTCAATCTTTTTCCTATTTCATTCTCAACAAGTTCTCTAAAAGATTTGAACTTGTAGAAAGCTTCAAACTTATCCTTCAAGAAAGTCACCCACATCAATTTTTAGTAATCATTAGTAAACAATATAAAGTACATATCACCATGGTAACATTTTGTCCTCATAAGACCACACAAATCAGTATGCACTAAGTCCAATATATTCTCAGATGAAAAAGACTTACTACTAAAAGTAGAACTAGTTAATTTACCCAACTGAGATTCTTTATACATCATGTTGTCTGACTTAGTTAATTGTGGAAATCCCCTAACTTCATTCAACTTATTAACTTTGAAAAGAATATCAAAGTTCACATTTCAAAACCTTCTATGTCAAAACCAACTATCCTCAATAATAGAAACCAAACAACTATTAATAGTACTATTCAGATGGAATAAATTATCTTTAGTCTGCCTACCAGTAGCAATTAGATCTTCTAAGATTCTAAGTATCTTGCATACACCTCATTTGAATTATATGCGATTTTAACTTTTTCATTCAACTGACCCAAACTTAATAAATTATGTGTCGAGCCTTCTACAAAGTAAACATCATTGTGAAGTCTCACCCCGAGCCCGTCATAGCTTTTCAATTTCTACATTTGAGATAGACTTATTTCATACTATATTTTGATGCATTGTGGTTTTTACACACCTTATGCTTTGGATTCTATCATCTTAGATGCTAGATGCACATTATTTTATGATTATTATGATGATTACTTTGTGACATTTTTATGAATCCGCATTTGTGGTTAATATGGTTTTATGAATGTTAGGATGACATGATGAGATTTAATTAAGTGATTAATTAGAAAATGAATAAATGATGCAATTATGATGCTATGAGTTTATTAACTGTTAAATTTAATTGTTTATTACATGATGATTTTATATATGTTTTCATGAATTAGAAAGGTTAAATTATTATGCTATGTGAATTTTAATTTGATTATAAGATGTTGCAAATGATTTGTTAAGTTGAATGTAATTGAATCAAATTTTTTATGGATTTATATTCCTTGGACTACTGATGTTGGATATAGTGTGCAGAGAATTAGACCATAGTTTTATAACAGGGAACCAAACATAGACTTATGTGAATTTCAGTACGAGCCAAGGTTGCGTCTAATCAGAGACAAAAATTCTTTGTATTGTATTTTATTTTGTAAATGTAATGAGCTTGTATGTCTCCAATTCATTTGTAAATTTGTAATTTCATTATTATTTATGTGAATGCTCAAGTGGATATACCATGTGGCTTGTGATGTGTCACTTGATACTTGTAATGTGTACATGTGGCCATGACATGTCCACTTGAGGATTGGTTTCCCACCAACCTATGATAGTACCCCTTTAAGATCCCCATGTGAATCCCTTGGTTAGGGAGTTTGAGGTAGAGTCTTGTCATTGAATTTCGAATTAGATCTTATCATGAACTTTTGGGGGGTTAGAAAGGTGCCTAGGGGTGTGTTTATGTCATTTTTAGTTAGCCCACTCGGTATACCTATGGGTAAGGGTCAATTTTAACTATAGGACAACCCATAGTTGACCAAAAGACCCTTCCAAAAGTTGGATTTCCAAAATGGCCGAAAATCAACTTTTGAGACATGGTCTTGGTAAGAAGACCACCCATTTAGATGCATGGACTTTGCCCACTTTTTGGTCCAACCTATGTAAGAGCCCATTTTTACAAAGTGTGTAAGGGGCTTAGGGAAGACCAACCAATGAAAAAAGAGACCTTATCCCTAGGGGTTGTGGGAAGCTGTGTGGAGGCCTTTTTAGTGTGGACTCTTCATTGTGGAGAGTTTGAACACCCACTCTTTATCTTAGAGACATTGCTAGTTTTGGAGAAGGAGACTTAGGAAAGAGGAGGCTCTTCATCAAATATCTTCCATAAGCATGGATCTAGGTTGGTGGATCTCTTTATTCTCATATTGTTGAATCTTGGTTGAATGTGATCTTATGAAATATATTTGTTTTCTTTTGCTTGAAAAAAAAATGTTGTTGTTATGTTTTCATCTCCATTAT